>CM076570.1:570979321-571542978 GCA_034641835.2 Pinus albicaulis | reverse complement strand
AAAATTAATGGGTTCGTGAGAAATGCTTCCATTTTTGTTTAAGAACCACTGGTGAATACCGACCGGAAGAGAAGTAGAGCGAACATTAAAACTTAAAGGTGTAAGGAGTAGCTTGACGAGTAAACCTCATGACACAATTTTACTCATGTCTCGTTACCTCCGTACACAATCAAATGCCCTACTCGAAACTAGAAAATATTGCAAGGTCGGGGTAGGCGAACGGAATAAAAAAAAAAAATTGGAAATTAACGATATCCAATGTTTAACCGCAGAAGGGACGCTAGTTAATTCACCTCACCTGGAAAGAGAGAGAGTGCTTGAAATGAAACACCAAAACTTCCGTTAAAAAAAAACAGGAGTAAATAAAGGAGCAAATTCGAGTGACAAGTCGAACAATAGTACACATCACAAAGTTCTTAATTCCAAAGATCAAACGATTCAAAGAATGAAGCTATTTTAATGCGGTGATTAACAATCTTCCATTAGTCCACGACGACCGAGTCATTGAACAAACGAGAGTAACACACAACAACCTTAGAGTTATGAACACGATCAATATATATATATATATGAAAGAGTTGCTGACATCTATCCCTATGTCGTGAACATCCATGAATAACTTGAACGAATTAGGAGAGCCAGAGCTCTATGGTCTACCCAATTTAAAATCAATCATGACATGACAAAACAATAATACTCCTCCGGGATATGAGATGATAGAAACAATGTATTGCTGCAATTAAAGAAATCATGAAAGACACACAACCACGCCGTATGGGCTATCACCCTTATGATAGGTGAATTGGGGATTTTTCTAAATCCATCCACTTATAAAACTACCGTTACCAGATGAAATGGCCGGAAAACGTATATGGTCGCTATTACCAGCCGTACGTATTGACTTGCCTAATATTGATAAACAAACGAAAAGGAAACATATGGATGCGAACCTACCGCAGGAAAAATTCAGAGACAGAAAGTTGCAATACTTGTAATGAATATGACGAGCACCATACCTTCGGAGAGACGCCAACGTGTGCCCAATTTCTTGCCATAGTGTGGCGCATCACCTTGTCAAGTAAGGAAGCTGAAGGAGAAGACAATAAGACTTATATAAGGAAGAAGAAAAAAATGAACATGGGGTGGTAAGTACCCAAATTCACCATAAACCCTAGATGCATCCCATCGTCTGTGGTGACTATCCGCTATCTCGCACATGGATAGAGAAATAACTAAACAAGGTGAGCTCCTCGACATCCACATTTATGTACACAATTCATTTCAACGTGTTTAGTGCATCGACAAAACAAAACTTGGTGACTTCTCCATAAAAACAATATAAAATGCCATACGTATAGATTTGGAAACTGGACAGAAAGAAACAAGATGTTCTAGTACAAGAATTAAATGACGACTAGAAGGAAATTTAATACACAAGAGACAAATTACTCCGGCTATTAAATGGATATACAAAGAATGAAAATAAAATTACTACTGAACGTCAATTGTCAGTAAGAATGATAATATGTGGCATTCAACATGGAACACTAAAATAAAAAAATCAATACCCTCATTGGTTATCATATCATAAATTACGTTAATGTATGGATCACAATGCCCATAGTACATATGAGCTGGACATAGTTTCTATGTATGTACATAGTAATACAACAATGATATCAAGTACACGACTATGCCCAATCGTGGAACCTACGATACATAGCAAAATTTCTGCCTGATGTGTAAAAGGGAACTACACCAAGAATCCATCTTGATTTTATTAGAAAAAAAAAAAATATTAAATTATCATTGAACAGAATGTAATTGCATTAATATAGTCAACAAAGAAAATGGTTAGTTGAATTAATGTTCTAACTGGTTAATATAATTAGTGTATTAGAAAAAAAAATAAAAATTGTGGAATGAGATGGGTGCATTACAAAACCTCAAGCATTGAGAGATGACCGAGATAGGTATTATACTACATTATAATTTTTATCTCATACTGAGAAGAATATCATTCAGAATTATCTTTCTACCACTTTATTGTTAACTTCCGGAAGGATAGGCGTAGGAGTTGAGTCAGATGACGTCGAAGTCAGAAGTGGTAGGTTGATCCGTAGCTCGACCATTTACGAGAAAAATTATCATCGTAATCTTTACTTCGATTCGACAACAAAAATCATTTTTGCTTTTATGGTGGATAAAATAAGCACTTGAGAACCAGAAGTGACCGTATGTCCATATGTGTTTCCCTGTGTTCAAAAAGGATTGGTCAACAATTTTAGATGCGACAAAAGTTCAAGAATCTTTTGGGATTGTTGATCAGAGGTAAATCTTGTGTAAAATTCTCGTCATTACCTATCAAGCAAGGGTAACAAGGTTTCCCGAATGGGTAACCTCGATTAATCGATTATTTTTCCGTGGAGGTGAATTTGATTTCTTCTTATCTTACCCCTTCTTCCTATTTTCAGGTTTCTTATCATTTTTCCCTTTTTCAGATGACATGGAATGGATTTCATAAGAAGACACGTGATCAGATGCAATAAGGTTTTGATTGAACAACAAGTGTACTTGACCAGAGCAGGGGTCAACTTTCTTCCGAGTCGTAGGAAAACCAATCACAACATAACCGACATGAATGTCCTGACCAGATGGAGCTAGAGGAATAATAAAACTTGGTCATGGTGCATTTGGAATATTTTCATAGAGTGTGCCAGAATAAGTGTAAATCATATCCACATATCAAGTATGAGTAATGACTTGTTTTTTATGATAACACCCACTTGGCCACATCCCCAGGATAGATGGAAACAAGGACTTAATAAACTGTATCACTTGAAAGTCAGATCAAAAACGAGCCATTTTAAATTACCTACTAAAACATTCACCGATGTATATGATTCAATATATGATTATAAATGGTTTGTTTAAAGCTGGTCGAAAGTTTCGTTCAAATTAATATCCGATGGGTAATCGGAAGTGGGTTAAAAGTAGTGTACAAAGCTATAAAGTTATCAAACGAAGCTCATGGTAATTCAATGTACCAGCTTGCAGCCAAACCAAGTAAGCATTCGTTGGAAAAGACACAATCCAATAGAATCATCATTCAAAGAATTTTATGAACACCATAAATGGTAATTCATTACATGCGATATTGGTCTTCTCAAAAAAAATTCCATTGAATTTGGGGAATTTCAAGGGTAAATTTATGACAAATCCACTCCACCACTGTATGTAAATAATGAATAGGATCATTGGTGAGTCGATTTAAATTAGGTAACCTTAATGTTGCAACAAATGGAAACTTTTGATTAAGGTCAAGTTGAGCATCACCAGGATAAGATGGAATCACCTCGAGCAGAGGCTCTCGTGCGCCAAAATTGGATTATGTTTGAGGAACAAAGAGAGGTGGTGTTGTTGGGACCAGGACTCCGGATAAGCTTGACACTATGACAATGGTTGTTGTGCTGCCATGGTATCCGACAAAACAACACAAGAAGTGATACCTTGGACCCAGTTGTGAAAATACACACAATAGAAGTTTAGTAGAAAGGTAAACTAGCTCATATTGCAAAATTCTCGATACATATGGTTGTTGAATACCAAAGATGAGGTAGGAGCAGCCTTTAGGACCCTAAACTTGGAGGGTTAGGGGGTGGAAGTGACCCGCTTTGTGCAGATTGACCAATAGCCATAGAAGAAATAGCAGTATAATAGGTACAGACGCAACATGTTGAATCGGCTAATATTGGATACACAACCATTTACATGAATAGGAAAATTAGTTTCATTGGAAAATAGGCATTCTGAAGACATGTTTGACTCCAAATATGATAGTCACTATATAATGTTAAACAACTATAGCTCCCCAAGCATAATATAGGGATATTTCACATATTGAATTTAATATGGTGGGTCTAGCAAGACACTGACATATGGAGAAGGATGACCTACCGATATTGAGGATGAGGCCACCCGCACTCATAAGAGATTAACAAGATAGAATTCTAGATGATGAATAAGGTTCACATTAGAGACACTGTGAGTATGTTCCATTTAAAGCTTGGGTAGTCATGATGGACAATCACCATAAATATGAGACTCGGATGTCATCGAAGACATCGAAGATGAAGAAACATTAGATATTTTCGTAGTTATAACAAAGATGGTATGGGTCAGATGATGTCTCTGCCATGGTTAAATAACCCAAAGAAATACTCTAATGAATCTACGGGAACTTGGGAGTTGTTGATGGCCTCAAATCAGGGCAACAACAAGGGGATAACCACTGTCCGGACTCAAGCAATTTCTTTCCATTTGGGATAAAGGGCTCGACTAGGTGTACCGGGGACCAATTTCCCATATTTGGGTTTTATATGATTGTTGGATTTTTCTCAAATGATTTGTAGGAAGAATAACTCAAAAAATAAATACCAAATTTATTCTAAATGCAACTTCTTTGAATTAATTCTAATCTAATCTAACCCGGGATAATGCTAATTTTATGCGATCTAGAATGATATCTATTTAGTTCATGATGATTTAGATCAATCATAGACTTAATAGAATTAATACTTTTGTAAGATGATTATTTAGAGAAATAGTTAATCAAAAGAAGATGTGAAACATATCGAATATACTCTCGATGATCATATATAAGGCAAATCAATTTCTATCTTTATATCGTACAATAGTGCAATTGATATTTCAAACAAGAAACAATTGATTTTACATATAATTCATGAAAGCTATAATTTATCCCTAATGTTTAAAATAGAGTTTAGGCATACATGATAGTAGTACTAGATGTGTGCTATCATGTTCATTTGATCAAAGGATATAATATGCCACAATCAATCCTTCTATATCATTAAGTTATTCGTAGAATACAAAAGTACCGCTAGATAAAAAATGATATATAACTGAAAAGGCCTTGTTCCATCGTTTTATCAAGGCGTTCACAAACTTACAATAAAGCATTATTTGTAAATGTTCTCAATAAAATTTCGGACCCTTCTCTAAATGCATGAGAAGGGTTTAAATACTACATTAAATACTTACAAAAATAGATTATAAAAATATCCTATGAGGTGATTTCAAACAACCTTCATTCCTATATCTATTTGTTAAATTGGAAATTATTAAAATAAACTAACTGAATTATCTCTAATGATAAATTATTGCTAGCTCGTTATTTTGCTCACAAATACTCAGACATTGATCGAACTCATGGAGGTTTCCTCAATTGTGTCTTCATTTGCCCAGTAAATATAACATCCCGTAAAAGTGGTCGCATTTTTCCGTAGGAGGAATTCACAGAGAGCAATTCAATGTCATTACTTAGCTATGTGGCTTAACCAAGAATCGGCTAGCGTATGATTCCCAATCAATCTTTTTTAGTTGTGCAAGCATTTTCTTCTCGGAGTTGACCCGTGTTTTTCCAAATTTTCTAAATTTCTGAGATCGGGAATTGATTTTTTTGATTTCTCTTTAATCAAACCAAAGGTATGCAACATGTGGTTAATAATTTTGACCATAATATTTGATATACCTACCGCCCTCGCTATGGCTAATTCTTCCCATGACTCACATCCTAGTCAAAGTGAAAAGGATATCTTTAAAAGTTTCTTCGATCTTTGGGAGACTTGACTTTTCCTTCTTCCGAATCCCGCTTGTATTCAATATAATCAAAAATTTTGGTATTGAGTTCATTAAACTGAATTCTATGGTCAATGACCGTATTGGTCAATTTTTCACCGATTTCCAAGTGTGGATTATGTCCGACATTTGTAAGACAAACATGTTTTGTTGTTTTGAGAGTAAGGCATCTAATGCCAATGCTTTCCTTTTATGAATTTCCTTCCGCAGTAGAATACCTTCATATTGAAGATTCCTCCTCAATTCCTTAATCAATGTAGTTTACAGATAAGTCATTTTCATGACCTCTTATCTTTAAGCACTTCCATATCTTGGTTATGTTGAGGAGTTGTTTCTGTACCTTCTCGATTCGAAGATCGTTCCTTTCTTCATCTAGTTTTTGTTGTAGTCGAAGTGATCTTATCATCTTTTTTCTTGAACCAAATGGATACTTTCGGCCGCTCTTTATCCATCGTTGCGTAGTGTATGCTTCCAGCACCAGATAGCCGAGTCAAATTTCAATTGGATTTGAAGGAGTGTCTTTCCATACAACTTCCATTATCATTTCCGGGTGTTTCAATCTTTCTTCTTTTCCTCTCGTTTCCTCACCACAAGTTTATGAAGAGGTCAAGCTACACTGGAGTGAGGGATACCTACCACCTTCGTAACAACTTACCGCAGCAACACAGAATGACTTATGTATCTTGGGGTGTTATTCATGACTTCCACGATTTCTTCCGTTGGAATGTCTATTCTTTGAGTCTGGAAATTAGATATTTCTGTGAAGATGATACTGGTATTGATCCTGATTTACAGAACGCAATGTATCAAACACATAACCATAAATACAGACATAAAGTGAAATAACACTTCATTTCATTAATATCAAAGAATTGAAATTTGCTACAGTAAAGAATGGAAATAAAACCAGCTAGGCACCGGTAGCTATTCCCCGGAAGAGATGTGCGCCCATGTGCCTCAAATCGAGTTACAATGAGGCCGAGGGCCTATTTATTATTGAGAAACAATGGAGAACCTCAACATCCCAAAAACTCTAACCCTAGGAGATGAAGCGCCAAAACTATGGGCTCCGTTTGGGTAATTGGTGTTTCAACTTCCGTGACGTAACTTTTGGCATACTATCTCCGTTCGACGCACATGACACTAGAAAGCTCTATCCGAGGACTACAACTTTTGTGACAACGGTGATCAAACCACAACAAATTTCATACCCAAAAACGTCGCTAGGGCCTCAAAACGGCCCTAAGTTCGGTGACCCGAAAATCGCTAAAAAATAGTAAGTTATGCCAAAACCGGGAAAAATCAAAGAGATAATGGTGGGGGCCCAAGGGAATAGGTAAGGGTGGTCACCAATATCCACTCGGGATCACCTCTTAGGAAGCAATGGTCCCCATTGTGTTAAGTTCCTCCATGAGATGAGGAAATTTCTCACGAACTTGGTCCCCGGTGAACCACTTTCAGCAGAGCACACTTTCGACAACCCGATACAAGCTTGGATCTCGTTGACGAGTGTTCTTGATTTGCATGTCCATGACACAATCCGTGTGGTGGCCTCGTTCCATGCAGTCTGGGTATAACTCGTTGGTGTGAGTTGTTCCGCAATGTCCGAGGTGTCCGGGTGAGAGGTGGAAAGTAAGGACAAGGTGATCCACATTGAAGACCGGGTGCATTTTCAAGGAATGGTGGAATACTAAGTCAAGGCATTGTTACCATGTAGCCTTGGTGATGGTGTACGGCCCGTATCGGAGCGCGAAGCTGGGTGAGGTCCAAGGAGGCGCTCCTTCTCGCAAATGCATCCATACTTTGTCGCACACCTGGTTGTGTGGCACCCGGTGTTGATCATGGCGCCGTTTGTATCACTGTTCACTCAACATATCATGAACCCGTTAAGGATGTGCTGAATGCGCTCGATGAAGCTACTTGCTTTGTCAACTTCAGATCGGACGTGCGCCGAATTCCGGCTCGAGCAACAGAATGGCATGGCTACGTCAATGGGACATAGTGGTTGGAATCCCAAGCCCACCCAAAAGGGGCTATGGCCAATTGAACCTGTGGAGAGCCCGGTTATAACTATGTTGCACATATGAGGCTCTCATCCCATGTGCGTGGATGCTTTGACCAGACATGCGCAATGTGTACAATCATTCCGTTGACGACCTCGGTCCGGCCATCTCGTTTGGGGATGGAAAGCCGTGGACTTGGTGAGCTTTGTGTCCATCATCGACCGCAGGCTGGACAAAAATGTGGCCGAGGAACTCGCTATCTTGATCTGATATGATAATCAGATCCCCAAAGCGCACCCATACTCGTTCAAAGAAGAAAGCTAGGGCAAAGGCTTCGCCGTGATATTCTTCTTGCTGTGCTCTTCTACCATAATGGCTATCTTTCAGAATCTGTCAACGACCACGAAACACAGCTACCGCTATCTTTAGTAGAGGGCGGTGCCCGACATGTAATCCATGGATGGATTCCTGGCCTACGACTAGGGGTAGGTGGCGGAGGCAGACAGGTGTCTTGCTTTTTGGATGTAACATGGTAATGGCACAAGTAGCAAGATTTGGATGCTTCTCGACATCCTTTCGAAGGTTCACAGAAAATACTTCCGTAGTATTGCTACCGTTTTCTGGGATTCCGAAATGTTGGATCGACCGTAGTGTGCTTCCCATATCATCTTGGCACGCTCTCTGAAGGAACACAAGTGTCCTGTGACATAAAAGTGCATCTTGGAGGTGAAAATTTGGAACTTGCGTGCCCCCTAAGAGTGCCTTGTGGCAGTGTGGCCGGACTCCGGTCACTCATAAGAGGTGAGCGGCCAATCAGAAGTCTCGTGCCCACAAGAGTTGAGCACGGTGGTGAGCGCCCCGATCGGTGGTCGGCCGAGGCAAATCGCAACATTATCGGCGTTACCCTCTTGTACTTGATGTTCAAATGAACCGTTAGATATGTGACCATCATGCCATCATTCCGCAACTTCCCGTGCTTCCGTATGAACCGGCAGGTCGTGTCCTGTGGATGATTGTTTCCTTCCCCAAATGTAATGCTTCCAGCCATTTTATAGGCTTGCACAATGGAATACATTTTTTTTTAATGTTGCGGGATACTTGCGAGTCAGTTCCCGGTATAATGTCTCAATCGTGATATGCCACTAGATGTTCCTATTGAGTAAGAACTGCCCCAATAGCATAGTCAAAGAGGCATCCGTCCCATCTCTGCAACTACCACGTAAGTCCGGCAAGGTGAGCACCGCGCAATGCAGGCGATTTTTCAATTCTTTGAACGCTCGTTGAGGTTCTGACTGTGCCATCTCTGCTCTCGCTCCTCCTTTGGTGACTCTGACTCCAAGGGCCAAGTGACAAGGGAGAGAATCCCAACACGAATCTGCCAGAGAAATGAAGACCTTAAAGCGCCCGCGAAGCTCGTTATAGTAGTTTGGTCACAATCCCGAACACTGGATCTCAATGGATCCACATGCACCCCCTTTTCTACCACAATGTATCCGTATATTGAACTCCGGGTTGCGGCCGGGACTCAAATTGGCACACAACTTGTGTTGTCGGCATATTGGAGGACTGTTCTTGGATGATGAAGGTGCTCTTCCCAAGCCTTGGCCGAAGATCAAAATGTCATCCAAGTACACCAACATAAATGAGTTAAGAATGGTCAAATATGTCGTCCATCATCTCATGAAGGTTGCAGTGAGCATTCGTCAAACCCGAAAGGCATACCAACCATTCAAAAAAGGCCTTTCCTTAGCTTGCTGCTAGCCTTTCCACACATCATAGGGTTCCAATTGGTACCGGTGACACTCGTACTCGTGTCGACCTTACTGGAACATTTTGCACCTTGGAGTTGGTCCGTAAGGTCAACTGCTGGGATTGGGTACCTATTTCTGATGGAAGTGATCTTGTTCGTAAGACCGACATAGCTGCTGCAGCGTCTCCACGTCCCATCCTTCTCTCCACCACCACGACTGCCCTGCACAAAGGAAGGAACTTGTCCATGGACCCTTCAGCCACTCTCCCCGAATCGCTCATCACTCATTTTTAATGGAATGTCAGTAGATCGGTCCATTGGGTAGCGGCACACCGGGCCGACTGACCCGTGTCAATCTGGGCACAGCAAGTAGGAACCCCTGGTGGGTGAGGTGGGGATGTCCCCACCCCCCACACCTCATCCAGCTTGCTGTTGTCGTGCGCAGGGGCCCGTCCGGGAGGTCGTGGCCACGCCTTTCTTCTTGCCCCGGGCGGATCATCGTGAAAACGAATTTCCTAGTTTGGGAATGAGTCACTACATTGTTTGCGTAACTAAAGAGACAACAGAGAGTGGTGGTACCTTCCAGACCCCAGGGGAAGGAACGCATTTCCCCAAAGAAGAGCGACATGAGGTTGAGACTCATACACAAGATGACGTCTCCACAAGTATGGTTGTCCTACACACATCGTAAACATCAATATATAAATGTATAATAATACTCATCCACAGCCTAGTGCTGGTAGGGAAGGAAGGCCCACATCGCGGGGAGTATCTCGTCTTGCGCTGCCTTCATGTATGATGTGGTGAGTCAAATAACAAGCCCAACCGCCACGCGCCTGAAACAGGTTTTTAGCCCCACACATAATGAACTGCAGACAGGGAGCCTTTTACCTCACATCCTGAGTGAAGAGATGCCTCTCTCCTCCCCGGACTCTTCCGGTTCTTCCTTTTCTGACTCTTTGTAGTGGCAACAGTGGCGTTGCGCTCCGCATCAATAACTGCTTCTCATTCTCTTTAGCCTCGAGCTTCCGGAGTCGCAGTGGCGGGTCCGGCCCGGTAGGCCCCCGTCCCCGGCCACTAGCGATCGTTTTTTGCCCGACACTCACTTGTGTTGCAGGAGTCACAGTTCCACACCACTTTCCGTGTCTTTTGCTTATGGTGTTGTTTTTCGTGCTTTCGACGGTTGCTCTGAAATGGCGCCAGCCTCCGTCTCTTTGTTCGTGTTTAAAGCAACTTTTCCTTGTTGATTCGCATCCAAAGTTCGCTTTCTGTTTAATTTTCATTAATTCGAACATACTGCAGGCCGTGACCAAGTGAGAAATGTTTTATAACTCCATTTTCTTTAATGTATTCTATGTATTAAACTACATACTTTAGCATTGTAATGTTTCTTCAATTTTTATTACCCAACTTTGTGCGTACAGGTATGACTGCAGCTCATGCACATTCTGATCCTTTTGTCGTTATGGTCTATTGTATGTACTTGTCCTCATAGCTCTCATGGATAATTGTTTCTGACGTGTGTCTCTTGTATAACTCGTTGAATGCCAGAATGTAGAGGGTTCTGTTCTGTCCTTACCACAGAGGTTTCAGCCAGCCCTGCTGCCAGAACATGGGGGAAGCTGAGAGTTCAGCATGACCTTCTCACCAAAAGTATGAACAGAGAAATATCCTTCTTAAGATTCTAATCACTGGCTCATTTATTTATGGCTATTTGACCTAAATATGCGAATGTCAAAATTTACTTGTACTAAAGGGAGTCGCAACTCCGCAGTGGCCATCGGATGCATGCGCCGCCTGGCAAGGTACTGCTGAAGGATCCCACTGTGTTATCCATCATCGTTGCTTTGTTTTTGAGGTTTCCCGAGCAATATATTTGAGAGACTTCGCCTTTCATCTTTCTTTTTCATCCCCCATGGCGCCCGCCGAAGCCTGCGAGAAGCCTATATTGTGTGTCCACACGCATCGTTTCACCTCCTTACACCGACCTGTTGGGGATGCAGAAGACCGAGAAAAGCACCGATACCACCGATCCGGATTTATGCAGGAACGCAACGAATAAACACATAAACATAAGTAACAGATGTAATGAAAATAACACTCTATTTCATTAATATCAAGAACTCCAATTTGCTTACAGACAGATGAAACAATGAAGAAATTTGTAGCTATTTCCAGAAGAGATGTGTGGCTATTGAAAGTTTCAAACCAGTTACAATGAGTTCGAGGGCCTATTTATTATTGAGAAACAATGGAGAAACTCTTCAATATCCCAAAAACTTTGAACCTATATAGTTTAAGCGCTAAAACTATGGGCCCTGCTTAAAATTGGTGTTTGTCCTCCAGGGACGTGAATCTCTTTTGGTATACTATTCCTCCGTTTGACGACATGATGCATCATTAGAAAGCTCATTCCAGGACTTTATGAATTGTGATTGTTTTGATGACCAAATCGCAAACAACACATCAAAACGCGTTTAGGCCTAAAACGGTCTTCCGGGAAGTCATAGACCCAAAAACTCAAAAATAGTAAGTTATGCCAAAACCGAAAACTTAAAGAGACAATAGAAACACAAGAAAGTGGCCACCAATATCCACCCATCAGTATACATCAATATGTTGTTTGCTCAAAAAACCAGAATTTATCTATCACTTCGATTTTGTGAATCCGTTTGTTCTATCCCGATTTCTTTTGTTTTAGTCATATAACCAGTAACCAAGGCATTTTGAGGGATACGTCCGAGACTTTTTCTTCTCGTATTTGTTGAATCTATGTAATTCTTCCGATTGATTCAATTTGAAAAAATCTTGAACTTTCAAAACTTGGAACAGACGTGCATAATGTTTCAAACTTTGTACTGTCCAGGTATGACAGGTTTCAGATTTTAACTTCACCTAGCTGTTCTGCCATACATTTTTCTCAGTCAACCGCCTTGAGGGTAAAAACGAGGATCTTTAAAAGCTCAATCTTATTACATTCTTCGCGGATGAAATTGTTGAGGGTGAATGTGCTACATTAATCAAAATTTAAATACATAAATATTTTTTATCGTTCTTCAAAGATTTATTAAGTCCATTACCAGCCATTTAAAAGCCACTTAACCCCACCATTAATTTATCTAAAAACATATAAAGGAAGAAACATGTGGAGATAATAGCTTCCAAATACTTTATACATAAAAATGATTCTTCAAAATAAAAATCTACCATTTGAAGGTCTGAAAGGGCTTCCTTAGTGATCCTAGGGCTCACTTCTCAAACATAAATTGATGTAACGGTAATAAACTTCCATAATATATTTAATAAATGTATACAATTAATGTCTTTTGTTAACTTTTTTATGATACCCAGTTTTAATAGGGTGGGATCCTCTGAGCTCATTTCCAACCTATAATTGGAAAATTCAGAAATGGGGAGAGTATCAAAATATATGCACCATGAAAATTTGGGAAGGCTATAATAAGCCTGCCTGGTCATATTCGTTAATTTCTTTAGCTATATTTTTAGAAATAATGGTTGCCTAATTCACTTATGTGGGAATTAACACAAGAATCAACCAGGAACCCACTGGTGATAATTTGGAAAGGTCAAGGAGAATGAATATAATTTGCATATCATCGGCTGCAATATTGCAGGTGCATTTTCCATCGTGTGATAGGATACATACCCATTTTCATGTTTGAATTCATATCTAGTTTCCTTCCAACCTTGAATTATCAGTATCCCCTATTATTCTTTTCAAATTTCTCAACAAATCTATTACCATAGATGTCTTGTATGGTAGATCATATGACTTCAAATCTTTTCGTCAAAAGAACTTGTAAGATCTCATTCTTTTGCATGTTCTTAATTATCTATTCGATTGTTGAATTATCACACCACCTGAAATTGTTGCAGTCAGATATGGTAAATATTAGTTCGTTTTCGCTATCCCATAAGGGAAGTGAGCATGTAATATCTTTTAAACGAATTTAAAGGTGTTGCATCATCGTTAATGTCTTGTTCCACTTTCATTTTGTGCCTTTTGTCTTTATAATAACAGAGATAAGCTTCACTTTGTAGCACCTCCAATGTGTAATGGTAGACCATTCAAAACCATCAAAGAACTGCATTCCACTGCAATATATGTTTGTTGTGCTTTTGGCATTACTTTTTAGATACATATCTTGAAGGAAAAATCCCTATTAAAAATGGATAATAATTTGTGTTCATAATATATTTAAAGTTCACTAATCAACAAAATATCAAGCAATATTCATTAATTATCCATAAACCCGTGTATGAACTATTTCAGCATTGGGATGATAAAACACACTTAACTTATTCTAACATGATTTGTTTTCATTTAAAAAACCTTTATTAAAACCTTCATCAAACCACCACTTAATTTTGAATCGTTTTTATGAAGTGTATTACATTTTGTTTATAACATATGTGATTTCTCAAGCGATCTCACGAATCTTCTGCCTAAACCTGCACACATTTTAATATAGATTGTAAAAACGAGAATGTCGGCAGATGAACTAGTAAAGTCCTAATTAAAATTTAAACATATATTCACGCATTGAACTGGACGCTTGCAAAAACTCCGATCACGATCGCAACTGATTTCGCTTATTTTGTTACTTATCTTTTAATGAGAAAAGATTATAATGCGATTTTAAGGTATAGGGCAATTTCAAGGATGTTTTATTAATTTCTTTTTGTTTTTTATTTTTTATTTAATAAACAATAATTTTTTGGAGTTTGATTTATCAGTAAAACAAAAATATATTTTGTATAACCTCATATTTATCGTGCTGTCTGTGTTATTTTGAAATAAAATTGGGGGGAGTTGTTGTTGCATAGCACAAAAATCTATTGTCATTTAGAGAACCAGACATCTCTCATTTTTTTTATTTTGATATTTCAAAACTCTTCAAAACCAAAAAACAAGGTAAGAATAAAAATAGTATGATCTGTTGAATTGGGCAAGTTTTTTTTTTTTTTTTTTTTTTTTTTCGTAATATTATCTAGTTTATTTATCTGTCTTCTTTCTTAATTAACTTCTATGATATTACATAGGTACCCATCAATTACCCTGTGAATAAAAATAAAGTAGGTATTCTCTAAAATTGGTTTCATATATTTACTCATTTACCACAGACAGATAATCTGCCATGTTATACTTTATAGTTTTCTCTGGACATGGTTATCTTTTAACCATTAATGATTACAGTTCCATCTAAATTTGATTTCTTGTTTCAAAATATAATTTGGACATAATTGAATTTCTATTTTCTTTGTATGTATTTTTCAAATTATTGTCCAGTTTGCAGTCTTATAGGCACAATGTCCATCAATAGTAATTTAATTCAATGTCGGCTCGTAATGAGACCACTTGTCTATTGATTTTTTATAATCATTTAGCTATTACCCCGTCGTAGTATGTGATTGGTAATATCAATCTAGATTATTTTTCTATAAAATACAAACAAGTTTTGATGAGAATTATTTTCTAACTTGTACATCGTATATATTTTTCTTTAATTACTTATGTATAAATTTTATCAAGGAGCGAATCAGTTACTGTTAAAGAGTTATGGATGATAATTATAGATTTGGTAGATACCTTTCGCAGAATCCTTACTAAGTTAAAAGTTTCCTTTTTTGAACTACAAGAAGAATATCATATTTTACATATCAAGAGTCTTTTTCGTAAAGTAAATTTTATAAATTTCAAATTACTCAAAATTAAAGTTTATCTTAATTCTCAGTAGCAATAACTCATATTTTTAATGTTCTATTTACAGAAGAAAATATCAAAGTAATTTATCGTAAAATTTAAAATTTGAACCAAATCAAAATGATGTTATTTTCAACTTTTACTTTCCTCAAGAAAAAGCATTCAGTAAATTGAACTAAATATAAAATATTTTTTAACTTTAATTTATTCATAGGCATAACTTTTCTTACATAATTCTTATGCTATGATGTTTTATTTTCTCAATGATCGAAAACAACTTGCCAGAATTCTTTGAATTTAGTATGCTTACCTTTTCCTCATGCAAGTTTAACTACTTCAAACAGGTTCTAACTCAAAAAAGATTTTGTTTTCAAAGATGCTGTATGTCAAATTTATATTTTCAATTATTTGTTGATGATGAGAATGTATAGCTTGGGATTTTTCTCCGTTCTTCCATTTAAAATTGAGATTCTGCTTCTGTTGAAGGAAGACGAAGGATTTTCACTGTTTTAAATCGTACTAAAGCAAATGATGGTATTGTTATATTTGTGGGTAGAACTTCTTCTTCTGTTAAATCAATACATGCATGAAAATTTTATTGAGTTTAGTAGTGTTTTTATCCTGCCCAAAATAGAAATAATAGTGTTTTTGTGCCAATTTTTATGATTTTGTTTAGTAGTCTAGCTCAGTGATTCTAATAAGGTTTTTGTTTATAAATTCAGCTAATCCATTGCCTGTGATAGTTAGCTGAGTACTTTTAATAAAACTTCAAATAAAATTCTAGTCACAATATTTTAAAAGTAAGATGTGCATTAACAATACTGTGTTTATAGAGCAAACTGCATTATGAACTATCAGCTTAAAATTGGAATAATTTGTAATAGTTCAATTTTTATGGGATAAATTTTCTGTCTACTTCGTGAAATGGTCTATTGGTGTATGAATATACTTCTATGCTATTTAGAAGAGTTTTAAGAGCCACCTGAGGACATCTAACCCCCATTGTTAAAATGGTTGTTGGATATTTACTCTGTTGTAATGGAAATGTCGCTCTTTTTCTCCGTCGCATTTTGATACACTTTGTACTTTCTCGCTTATTCATGTGCATATTTAAATAGAGTTGGCCAATAGTAACTACTATGCGCATTTTATGAGCGGCTATGGTGTTTCCTCCAAAATGACCTCCAAACTAGTCCATCATGTAATTCTTGCATTACTTTTTTAGCTTTAGTTTTCTAAACATCTCAATAATATAGAATCATAATTATTTCTAAATAGCACATCATCTATGAGTTGATATTGATTTTATTTAAGTTTCCGCAGCACGCTTTGTCAGATAATTGAGATATAATGGAGCAATCATTTTTTAAGAAAAATTCGCATCAAACAGACAGACCGAGAATCATTTAGGCTTACCTCGTACAATTGTATTTCTTTTGCTTGATCTTCTCTCGTCGGTAAATGAGGTTTGCTAACATCCCGCAAAGATTCTCATTCTTTAAAATTTTAAAGGTGATGTATCTCTACATCATATTTCAGCGTGATTCCAATTTTCTCTCTCTTCTCTCCTACTTCTCGTTGGATTAATAATTTTCTTACCGTTGAGTAAGGCACTATTATTTTAGTATGTGCTTATATATAATATAAAATTTTTCAAAGCTTTAAATACAAGCAAAGCTTGTTTTCCATGGATGAATAATTTAACTCAAAGACCTTGAGGGTTAGAACCAAAATGAGATTGGTGCTTCAATGTTTTGATCATTTACCTATGTCGAAACCGATGTGTATGATATATCAGAAGAAAATGTAAATAATACAAAATGCTTAAGGAAATTAGGTGTTGTTAAAGAAGGAGCTTCAATGATGGATTTTTTAATTAACTCAAAATAATTTTCTTTCTTTTCTCATTTAAAGATTGAATTTTTCTTGATCATTATCAGGGTAAGATTATTCAAAATCGGGAACAAATATTTTTACAAAATTAAGTTGTCGTGAAATGATTGCATCATGTTTTTATTGTGCGTGTATGAATGTTTTGATTTCATGGATCCTATCAAAGTTCAATATGAAATCCTTTTTTTAGAGTAATGAACCCTAATTATTTACCTTCTCCTATATGTGAAATAACATTTTTTAGATTCAAGGAAATGCCAAATTTTCTACGTCTTTCAAAATGTTTTAGGTGATTACGATTGCTTCTATGTTAGAGTAAACACAAGCTATCTAAGTATAACAATTGAGCTAGTTATTCTTCCGAAAGCTATCCATATTAAATGTAGCACCAACATTAATCAACCCAAAATGGATTTTTTTAATATGCGTATGTTCCCCACTTTGTCCCCGAATGTTGTCTTCAACTATCATCCGGATGTACCATAATCTCGATTATATCCCCGAAAAATATGTCGGGAAAAGACATCAATTCAGATTCCGTAACTAATCGTAGGGCAGAAAACGTGAAGTCGGGTTACACTTTTGTGAGAATCGAGGTGCGAAATTGTTTTTCAACAATAGTTCGGCTGAACATTTTACAAAGTTTGGCCGATCCTCTTCTAATAGTTCGTCAACTTTCTTATAAAGTTTATCAATCGGTTTCCCTGCATTTATATTGACGGACACCGACGCGCGGCAAATAGAATTTTTAAGTGAGATTGAAACCTATAGTTAAAGTTCGGTCGGAACTTCTAAAAAAGTTCGGCCAAACTTTTTCTTTTAAAATAGTTCGGCCGAACTATTTTCTATAAATAAATCACCCGCGAATGTTCATGGTTTACCGTTTTCATTTCACGCGTCTTTCATTGTTTGAGACTGTTGTCACTCTATTGCTGCTTCCGGGCGCCCTGGTGCTCCTGCCATCCGCCGTGTTGCTCCTGCCGTCCGTGCTCGTCGACTGCTGTGTCGGGTATGTTACACTTACATTAAAACAATGACATTTCTCCATTATTTGAAGTCTCAGAATTATATTGCCATATTTTTAAATGAAACTATATTACATATTTTTCAAATAGAGTTTGATCACTTCATGAGCCTCAGCGACAATAAATTGTTCATATAATAGCTGGTTTGAAATTATATTTTCTGTTGACAAAATTTGCAAACAAAAGGTCGAATCATAGAGACCCTCTCTGGTTAAGTATTTATCAGAGCCAAATTTGATAACGACCGAATATAACAATCACATCCATAGTAGTTTGGCAATTGGAGAAAACCCTTAACTGAAATAAAAACCTTCGGGTGTTTTAATATTAGGAGAGTTCAACAAAGTTGCACTTTACAATGGCAACGAGACAAACATTCAGATGAATTGCATTTGAATTTTTTTGTTTGTTTGTGGTGTTACTTTTCCCAGTGAAATGAAACTTAGTGATATCCTACGTGTTGTAACTAATATCTCATGGTCAATTGCAATTGTAACAGCCTTTACTGAATTGGAGTAACTAGTGGTTTTTTATTTTTTAAATATTAAATTATGGAATTTTATTTTTTAAATAGTAAACTATAGAAAAATGATAGATGGTTTTCCTTTTCTAAAATTGTTAAATTAACAATGATGAACTTATTGATCAAATTAACCATTGTTAAATTAACAATGATGAACTTATTGATCAAATTAACAATGATTAATCTATTTGTTACATTAATGTAAACAAATGCCTTGGGCCAATGTTGACAAGATGTTAGGAGATGTCAAGCTGAATTTTTTTGCATTCAATCGTGTGTTAATGGTTATCAGGATGTTTGTTAAATTGATATTAACCCAGGCCTTGGCTCAAATGTTGACCAGGATATTAGGAGATGTCAATTTTAATTTTAATTTATTATTATTATTTTTCTAATATTTATGTTTTTTGTTTTTCACTTTTAAAATATTTTGCATTGAACTTTGGGTCAATGTTTACTAGGATATTAGGAGATATTAATTTTTTTTTTTTGCATCCAACCTTGGGTCATTGTTAATGTTGACCAAGATGGTAGGAGATGTTAGTCTGAAATATTTCTATCAATGTTCAGGGAACATGAGACAGATAATAAGGGATTTTGAGTTGATATCAATTAGATTTCTAAACCATAATCCATCAAGTTTGAACATTAAGTATTAGCATTGAATGAATGTTAAATTGATGTCATTATGCATGTCATCTTAAATTATTTGTCATTGGTCACACAATGACACTCTTTCATATGTGACTTGAGTTTGATTGAATTTTATTTACTTCAAATTTTTTAGGATTTCAAAAAAAATCTAAGTTTTGTTTAACAAATAGTTATCAAGAGATCACACCTCTTCACAAAAAGGTAATGGTTTTATTTAAGAACATGTGTTTGTCTTTTTACAAAGATGTTAATGGTCTTCAACTTTTATTATTTGCACTTTTAAAAATATTTATTTAAAACTTGAGTTTAATATAAAATTTCCATATTCAAATCTCCATGGCATCTAATATAAAATAATTTTTTCTTCATTTTCTATTGATTTAGCTTTTTGTTCTTGAGACCCAATGCTCTAGATGTATTTACTAACATTTTTTTCAATGCTACCACTGGTTTTGTAATGGTCAAAATGGTTGTTAAGATCCACTCATGCAACGGTGAGAGTGTTCCTATTGTTCCTTTTAGTAGAAGCTCTAATATGGAAATGCATGTCTCATCTATTGACTTGGAATTAGGTAATATAAGTGTCCATTTTATGTGATTGTGAAGGTTAGCTATGTACTTTATGTCCAAATTGTTGTTCTTGAGATTTATCCTCCCCATTGAATGGATTGTTTCTAAAACCTTGTAGTGTACTTTTGTACACTTTATTTTTGTGGTTGTTGATAGTAGTGCCACTTAATCGTGTGGTCCTCCTCATACCCCATAAAGAAGTGTTGGGACTTGAGGAGGTCTTTGAATACTTCACACTTATTTGTTGCTATTTTTTAGGGTTAGTCCATAAGTAGTGTTACCTAGCTAGGAGACTGTTGGACCTCCTACTCCCTTGGTGATGCTTGATGAACATATGGATGGCTTAGTGTGAGTGGATGCTTGACCTTGGATAGAGTCTTAGAAAATTGCAATTTCATAGGAGGTTGTTATCTTATGTGGCATGATAACTAACTCATTGGGTATACATAATGGAGAGTTGGTTATTTGAACAGGAGAGGTACCTACCTAGGGGAATGAGCATTAGGCACTTGAATGAGGGCACTTAGCCATAAGAGCATGGGGCCATTTGGCATATACCTTAGAGGTTGAAAATTTGACTTGAGGATGCTTGGATTGACAAGCATACTTGGTGGAGGTTGGTTGTGGACTTGGGCATGTTGTTGGGGATAAAAATTTGAGCAAGTGATGCTTTGACACATGTATGTTGAGGAGTATGGGGCGTAAGAGTATATGTGGTCCACACTAAGAGAAGAAACACCTTGAATGAGGACACTTGGAGAATGAACCACCATGCAAGAAAGAGTGTTCGGTTAATAGCTTGTTGGATAGCATGCAATCTTGAATGAGGGGTATCATGATTGGATGGTACATCATCTTGAGGGTTGGATAAACCTAGTGTGAGGCTTGCACTTCCTTATTTAATGGATATCTCCTACCAAGGTTGCCTTGTTGACTTAAGTCTAGGTTTATTTGTGTGGACCTAGTCCATGTTTTATATTGACCTTTCTAGCCTACTACTACTTCTGTATAAAGGCAAATGAGAGAACATTTAATATTATTTATTATTGATGTATTAGTTATTCCATTTTTTTTATAATTTTAAATAATTTTTATAAAAAGCAAAACCTAAAATTTATTATTTAAAATAAAATACAAAGAAAATAGCAACCTTTGAAAAACATAACACAACAAATAGATGATTCAATACAAATGTCACATAGAAGTCATTTATCTCATGGGCCTTCAACCTAAATTATATATCTAGCACTACATTAAGCTATGGGAGATAAATCAAAGAAGCATTTGAATGTAAATTAAACATGTGTAATAATTATGTCCTTTAGTTTAATAAATAGATAATAATTTGCAAATGCCATATCTAAGCTATATTTCATCTAAGTAGCTTTCAATTTAAACTTATATCTAATGTTAAATTATATAAAAGAATAACAGTAATCCAAACAAAAAAATATTTAGAACGTTAGTATAAAATGTGACATATAATTTTCCTCTGTGGAAAAACATAGTTATAATTACCAATCTTATAATATTATCCAATCTTATAATATTTGAAACCTAAGGTCTTTCCCATACCAAAGTATGTTCTTTTAAAACATGTTTTCTTGGTGATATGGGTGATTTAGAAATGATTGGGAGAGCGAAATTTCTCATTTAATATGTACAATATGTTTGGTTCATGCCACTAAGCCAAGAATTTTAAATTCAACTGACTTTTAATATAACCAACTAAATCCTGCAAAAAAAGAATAAAACAATTTATGTTAGGGTTGTGGATTCAGGCATTGAAACAACACACCATGATATTTCAAATTAAAAAATGATGGTTTGAGTCCTAGGTAGCTTAGAATCCTATTTTTTTTCAAAATAAGGATGCACTCCCATTTGATTCTCACGATTAGGTTGTAATCATGAGGCTCTCGCTCAAGAGTGGACCTTCCCAAAATCTTGTGACGTCTTGTCACAAACAAAACCATCAAACTGAAAAACACATCATGCAAGAAACATAGCTCGCCAACATATAATTTTTCTCCTTCAAAGAAAAAAAATTCACATCATGTGAATATCTCCATGTACTCTTACATATTGGTGTACAAAACCATCAACCAAACACAAGTCGACAAAACATGCCTCTTCAAACAACTGACTCTCAAGTCAAATAATAGCATGTACAAATTTTCATATTTGTTGCATCTAAGTGTGTCAACATAACTCTACTTTCAACATCTTTCTTCATGCAACATGCACCATACTTTGAATTTGCAAATAAATTCATGAAACATCAAAATACATGCAAGGCCTTAATTGGATAAGAAATCTAACCATCTGTTAGCAAACCATTTCAATGGCGCTTCTTTTAGTTGCACTTCATCATGTGAATCATCTTGACCCTCATCGATTATGAAATCCTCTTTTCCATTCTTGTCGTTATCTCATTCCACCTTCTTCAAATGTTGTGGATGATTTGTTGGATACAAAGTCCAACACTTGTCCAACATCTATAAACATTATGATTATTCAAACCACAAAAGGAACATGCAAGTTCTTTTCCAAATCTTATGTGAATATTTACCATATTTATCATAATCAAAAGCAATTTGATTAGAGGCAAATTTATACCTTGAACATTCATCGTTGTCGCCTTCTTGAGGAGGTGAATTTGATGAGGTAGTGGCTCTCCTCTGAATACTAGCAATGAATTCAATGAATCTAGAGCTTTCAACATCCTCTTCTTTTACATTCTCATTAGCTGCATGATTATTAACATCTTCTTGCAAAGTGGGTGTCAAACTTTTCCATTCAACATGAATACAAAATTCACAAGCTTGATGCACCCCTTTCATGTATAAAAAGATTACTTGTGTTGGGAGTGGCCTTTTACAACTTCGGAAAGCATTTGGTTCCACATTCATTCCTCCGGCAGACACTGTCTTGTAGATACCATACATTTGTCTAAGGTTAAAATCATACAAGAAGAGCTTCATTCCGAGCTTCACCTTTTCTACAAGCTCCTTTTTGGTTGGTGGCAACCCAAACACTTTGTATCGGAAACACTCTTGCTTTGTTTGAGAATTACACATAAAAATCAAGTCGGAAAACTTATCTTTGCCACTGCCATCTTCATTGTTTGCTTCCTTGCTGCCTTGTTTTTTCTTCTTATTTTGATCAACCTTTGACACAACAGGGTCAGATAAACCCTTGGGTTTGTTCTCTGTCTCTATTTTAACAGTCTTATCCACAACATTAACCTTTGACACAACAGGGTCAGATAAACCCTTGGGTTCATGGTATGTCTCTATTTTAACAGTCTTATCAACAACATTAGTTGGTGCTGCATCCTGCAACATATATCCACAGATTTGTTTCAGGCATTTGTAATCTTCCTTAGACTATCCACAATTTGCTTCACAGTATATGCAATCTGCTTCATACTATACTATCCGCAATCTGCTTCAAAGATGACCGAACAATAGATCCACACTATTTTCAAACTCTTTAAACTTCACACTGAAAGCCCATCAACATATTCGTACTAAATCTTACAAGAATCTGTAAACTGTTTTCAGAGATTGCCGAGCTATTCCTTATTAAAAGAGCCATATACAAGGTATATAAATATAGATAGAATTACTTCCTTTTAGGCCGACCAACACTTTGCCATGTAGGCTGATTTGTAACACATCATAATAGTTCGATTTTTCAACGTTGATGTAGAGCTGAAATAAACCATTGGTTCATGTTTTCTTTGACTAGGTCTGGGTTTCTGGCTGAATCTATATGGACATTTATGTCTAGTTAAATACCCTTCTGTTTGCAAGATTGATTTATCTTTTAAGATTTTTCATTTGTGTGTTGTATGTATCAAAGATATCTATTCCCAGTTTTTCTATGCACATCAATTCAACTGCACAAACAATTAAATCTAATTTAATATTATTGTTTGCTAGAAGTTAGTTTATGTTTTAAAAATGTTCAGTGTTGTATGTAGCAAAATATTCTACAAGGTGACCTTTCTCATGGCAATGAGTAATAAACAATTTCAACTTATTTTCAACATCATTTTCCTTGTCCAATAGGCCTTTGACTTTTTGCCTCATTTATTTAGAAAGTTTCATGTGCATGGATATCTTCTTCCAACATTTATAAACATTATGATTAAATTCAAGCCACAAAAGGAACATGCAAGTTCTTTTCTATATCTTATTTGAATATTTACCATGTTTATCATAATCAAAAGCAATTTGATTAGAGGCAAATTTATACCTTGAACATTCACTGTTGTTGCCTTCTTGAGGAGGTGAATTTGACATGAGGTAGTGGCTCTCCTTTGAATACTAGCAATGAATTCAATGACTCTAGAGCTTTCAACATCTTCTTCTTTTACATTCTCATTAGCTGCAAGATTATTAACATCTTCTTGCAAAGTGGGTGTCAAACTTTTTCATTCATCATGAACACAAACTTCACAAGCTTGAGGTAATGAACACAAAATAAAATTCCTTCTTGGAACAGCTTCATGTGCCTCCTTGGCTTTGGAGCATTTTCCATGTTTTCCATAACCAAGACCCAAATAATTAGGCCCTTCTTGAAGAACATTTGGCTCAAATATGCCTTGTACATGCTTGCCTTTAAAACCCTTTACTTTCATAGCACATTTTCATCAAAAATTTGGACCTTATTCCTCTAGTGTCTCTCAAAAGCACGTACACATTCATTTTCAGAGGAAATTGAAGATAGAAACCAATAGCTAATTCTTCTAACTGACCTTGACTAAAATGAGCTAAATTGTACTTTGATACCAACTTGATTTGAATATGGACAAACTAGTTTTGTTGGGGAAGGGGTTTATGTGTCAAGCTTTAAGTGTATTTTGTGAGAAATTTATGAGTTAATTAGATTTTAAAAACTCATGTTTACACATTTATAAAATGCAAAATTTTTATTTCTAGGAAAATATTTTCCCTCAATCCAAATTCTGATCATTGGACATGTAAGAGGAAGAAAGAGGGAATTCACTTTTCAAATTCTAGACCTTGTCTAAACCAAAATAAACTAGAGGTTTGATTTTCAAATACATTCACTTATTTGGAAAAGTTCTAGCTACCAAAAGTCCATATGCCAATCTACCTCCCAAGAAATCCATTTAGTACACCATTGGTTAGTTTTTTGTCTTCCTATATTCTTTATCAACCTCTTCTAGTGATTCTTGAAAGGTGGATACTTAAATCTTTCCTAAAAATTTGAGCTCTAAAATGAGAAGACATACAAGGTCATTTTAAGTCATTCTTCTATCCAATTATAAAAACCAAGTGAATATTGAACTACATATTGATTTTTGTCCCATAGAACAACAAAATCTAAAACCTCTTCAAGGTCTTCAATCTACTCGTAAAGTTAATTTACATGTCTTGATCAAGTCCAACAACAAAGAAACATTCAGTGACAACACCAAAATCTACAACTTCTTCAACATCTTCTAAACCATCCTCAAATTCAATATTGTGTGCATCAAATTCCTCAGCAAGGTCATTAATGGAGTCATCAATGGTGCATCAAATTCATGCACCATACTTTGAATTTGTGAAGAAATTCATGAAACATCAAAATACATGCAAGGCCTTAATTGGATAAGAAATCTAACCATCTGTTAGAAAACCAATTGCATCTTATTTTCAACATCATTTTCCTTGTCCAATGGGCCTTTGAATTTTTGCCTCATTTATTTAAAAACTCATGTTTACACATTTATAAAATGCAAAATTTTTATTTCTAGGAAAATATTTTCCCTCAATCCAAATTCTGATCATTGGACATGTAAGAGGAAGAAAGAGGGAATTCACTTTTCAAATTCTAGACCTTGTCTAAACTAAAATAAACTAGAGGTTTATTTGAGCTCTAAAATGAGATTCCAAGCCTAATTTCATAAAAATTAAGTTGGGGATGATCACATTGACTTCCTTGATGACATGTCTATGAAGATTAACTACCTTGAACTATTTTTTTGCGTAGGGAAAGAGACATTCCCATGTCTGAGCATGAAAACGTTCTTTGATATTGTTAATGCCTCTAGTGTTTACTTCTACAAGTTCTATAGGCAGAGTCTGTAAAGGGCCAGGTAGCCTCCGGATCTCATCTTTTATGAAAGGTGACATATCTAGTAAATGCCCCTGCAGTCAATCTCTGGAATGGATCTAAATAGAAGTTCTTCATTTTAATATCTGTAAAACACAACAAATTTAAGGTAAACTATGTACATGTGTCATTTCTTCCACAAAATAAAGTGTATAAGTAGTAAATTTTATACCAAGTGTGCAACCACCATGTAAAGCGCAATTTGGTGAACTTATCATTTTTATAATATCTTTTTCGATTAAATTTAGTTTCACACATGATCAATTATTTCTTTGAAAGTTGTGTTCTACATAATTTGTGTACACTAAATTAAAAATTGATTTTTTGAAATCTATTTTGTGTAAATGTCGACCAATAGATATATATCATGGAGGATGAACAACGAAGATCAGTCGAATCCCATATGGAGGTTCAGGGATCGGGGAATGTTCACGGTATTTAAATATAATCTTAAATCTCCATACATGTGTACATATGGAATTCATTTTTTTATTAACTTTGAGTTAATTTAGTTGTTAATAAGTTTCATATTTTAATTTTTAGGAGGTAAGAGGAGAAGGGTTTCAACTCCATCCATGGAGCGTGGCCAAGGTTCAACCGGTCGAGATATGAGTGGTAGCAGGTTGCGGGAAGGGGGTGATATTTACTCCCCCGAAGGCCAATCAACCGTTGTTGGTTCTCAACAGGGTCATTGTCGGTCTGGTTCTCAGCAGCGTCATTCTGGGGTTGGTTCTCAGCAGGGTCATGTTGGAGATGATGTTAACCAACAACATCAAGGTTGCCATCAATTTCAATATTTTTTCATTAAATTTGTACAACTTTTTTTACACGTTTTTTTTCTAATATACGAAATTTTATATATATTGATGCAGAGGCCGAAAATGTTCGAGCTAGTGGTCAAAATAGACGCAGGGCAGCTCGCTACATTCAAGAAGAAGGTTGTCAACCCAACACAACTTATCCGGCCGAGATTACTGATATACCATGGGAAACCAACATGGCGGAATGCACCTTACAAAGGTGTGAAAGCCTTCATGCAAAATTGCAAAGAGATCTCGTGGCTTTGTCTCTACCTGCTGAGAGTAGACAAAGCCTCGAAATAGTTACACATTCATTGGGTGAAATGGTAAATGTGTACAGAAATTTGGGGCCAACGACTGATTCGTTTGTAGAAATGATGAGAAAGAGAAAAGAAACAGTGATAGGTCCCAATAAATGGCAGGACATAAAACAAAAAGTTACAAGAGCAGAGGCCAAGTCAATGTTTAATTATAAGGAAGGGCCAAAAAGAAAAATGTTGAAGGTGCAGTATTTCAAGCACCCAGACAAAGCTAGTTATTTGTATGATCGACATCTTGCAGCCTTTGGAAGGCTTCCATGGAACGATGAGGTTCCTGTTTATTTTGCACAAATGTTTTATGCAGAATTTTTTTTGGGTATGAAACCCGACTACAATGACCTTCCTTCAGAATTTTTTGGCCCGGGGAGAGGTCGATTATATCAACGTAAGGGCGCTAAGCGAGATGTGGAGTTGCCTCACCCTGAGCCGCCATTGGTGAGTCGACCGTTTCGAGTCGAAACTCTGCGATCAGAGATGGATGTGACTTCTCAAATAAGTCGAGAAGCAAGAGATGTTATGATCGACAATGTTCATAGCGGATTGAGTGGAGTCGATCTTTGTTTAAATCGACAAAGAGCACGTGAAAATGCATGTGCCAATTTTGTTTATCGTACAGATGAGGAGATTTACAACATGAATGTTGAAGATCTCCGAACATATGCAATAAATTGTCGCAATGGTCTGCAAGACCTAATTTTTCATGAGGAAGAGGGCACCAGAATGGTATGTGTTAGTGACCTTAGGGTTTGAAATTATTTTTACATATACATGTGTACAATTTGTAATAAATACATGTATATGTACATGTATACATTTATTTGTATGTGTACATTAATCTAATTTAATGTATGATTATATGTTAAAACACCATTTGCAGTTCTCAGGCATGATGCCTGATGAAAATGTTAATATTACATTCGGACTCCTGCCCAAACCGTTAGCACTCAAATCTACCTCAGCCTGAAATGAAGTAAAACTCAAGGCTACATCAAACCACGCTCAGCCTCGTAGCTAGCCCTACGAGGACAGGAGAGGGCTCTCTCCGTCAATCTCGAGAAAATAAGCAATAAGATGTGAGATGACTTACAATAAGAACTGATTTTAGGCTAGTAAAGAGATAGGTATGTTTGATAAATGAGGGGGTTTTCTCGGGGTTGTGTTGTTGTGTGAGGCAAAGAACAACTTGAACAGAGAAATGTAATCAAAAACACAGATTATCTCCTGAGGCAAGGTAGGCAGGAAAATTTAACATCAAATTGAGATTAAATGGAATGGCAAGACTGTTGAGGAGCCGACAAGGGCATAGAGGATGAATCCTTGTCGAACAGAAGAAAACATTAAATATGAACAAACTTAATGGCAGAGCATACCAAATATGAATTCTACCTTAACACTTCATTTGTTCAATTGGAAATGATCATGAAATGACATGAACACATAACAGGCTACATATGAAACAAAAGAGGACACAAATGTTAAATCTCATACCACAGGAATCTCAGAAGTCAGCGCTGGATATTTTCATTAAAATCTCTGTCTAAGACTGTACAAATAAACTCTAATTTTCTCCTACACTAGCTCTCCAAATTCTCTCTCCTCTACACAATTCATTTACAATGTATAAATAATCTCTTATGTTTAAAAACAGGTCGATCCAAAATGGGGAGCTGTTTCAACTGAAATGATGAAAATAGAAAGGAGAACAACATTTCTCCATGAAACCCTCTACTGATTAAACTAATAGACCAAATCTGGAAGATTCTCCTTAAATTCCTCTAATAACTAAACTAATAGACCAATATTAGAGCACTGGTCCATTTTGATATTTAACTGAAGTCATTAATAGGAGATCGATCCTATTTTCTGCTGTGGTAAGTAATCCTCGTTCAATCTGGGCTCGACTTCTGGCTTTCCTTTTACATTTTCTATTTGAATCTGTCTTGGAATTTCCCCTTTACCCATTCAAAACACCATTTAATTGTCAAAGCAAAAGAAATAATCCATCTTACATATGCGCCCTCATGAAAATGCCACCTGTTTTGACAATCAATTTCATGGTCTGCCCTCAATTTCTCCAGCGTGACACGTAACTATGCATTCACCTTAAGATCTCCAGCGCAATCCACCTTTTGAAACCCTCTACAAGATAATATGATATATCCTCGGTGGTTCAAGACAACATGTCACAAAGACATTTGAACTCATGCAAAAGCACTACAAACATGGCACAAGATGGCAGCATCAAGAACCATGCTTGTATGTCAAGACATCTATCCCTATACCCTAAATATAAATTATTAGATCCAGACATAACAGAGCTATGGGAGACTCCACACACGGACACAGGCATCTTCTCCTGCACTTATAACAGTACTCTGGTCACTAAAAGCTAGGCCATAAACCCCTCCCAAGTGAGCCCCCTTAATTGCAATTCAGCTGGATGCTGGTTTTCCCACCTCATATATCAATACGCAGGTGTCAAGAGAGCCCGTTGCCACTTTAGAGCTATCTGGAGACCATGCAATGCAATTGATACGTGCAGTGTGGTAAACCATGTTCTTAAGTTTCACCTCTCTAGTAATACGATCCCACACAACTGCTTCTCTATTCAGGTCTCCCGAAGCAAACATGGATCCATCAGGAGAAAAGCGGATTGCATTTATTGGACCACGATGTCTTTCAAGGACTGACTCTTCCAGAAGAGTGGAGTACGCACGCAATTTCCCATCCTGACCACCAACCACGGCCTCTGTTCCATCGGGTGATATTGCAGCTGCAGTTACTGCATACCCAACATTAGTAGTTGATACTATTTTTGACCCACGAATCATTATTATCCCAGCATCAGTGGAAACAAAAGTAAGCTCAGGGCAACCAACTGCGACCTCTAGATCCTTTGGTTGTGCTCCAATGTCAATTGGTTCTGACTCTTTACATTGCTCTGATAGCAGAGGTACCCTTCTCACCTTATTATCAAAACCACAAGTTACCAGCTCTCCTTCAATTGTTGCCAGGCATTTGATTTGAGTACTATCTTTTCTCTCTACCCGACCAGCATAGCCAACTCCAAGAATCCATCTAACAATTACACCATCATAGCTGCTTGAGCAAACCTCACTTTGTCCACTTTGAAGAGATAATGCAATTGCATTTATACTTTTCACGTGACCAGAAATTGTCTTTGGTGGTTTATCTGGATCAACTGCAGAGAGTAAGCTGTTTGAAGGCCATTGGGGGCGATCCCAAACAAGACTGGGCGCTCAAAACGATTTTTTGGACCTCTGTTGACGCGTGGGTCGCTCACCTTCTGCATGGGTCGCTCGGCCCAGGTGGGTCGCTCCCCTTGCAACTTCAGACTGCGGAAATAACCCACGTGGGTCGCTCGCGCAGGTGGGTCGCTCGCACCCAGGTGGGTCCCTCGAGCTCCAAGACCCTGTCCACGATGTTTCATCGTGAATTCGGCCCTCCAACTCCAAATCTCGACTTGTATGCTGCAGATTGGTTTCCATTTGATCTTGCAACTGAAATGCTGACCATACTTGAGATACCATGGGCTCCTTTTAAATGAGCAAAATGTTTGAAACTTCTCTGGCATAATTGAGTTTTCAAGATTGATCAATCTCACTGGAAATTCAAAAGCAACGATATTGCCTCGCTGATCACCAAAAACAAGTAGCTGATCTACGAGGCTCAAACCATATGAGTTTCAAAACAAATCGAACCATTAAAATCATAGATGCAAGCCACAGGTACAGGGATTATATACGATCCTTGGATGCCACAAAGTGCGATGATATGAACCTCAGAAAAACCATATGCAAAATATAAAGAAGGAAGGAGTAGTAGAAGAGAGGACTCATTAAAATGTCCCTGCATGTAAAATGATCCAATAATGAAGCAGCTTATGCACATTCCTCCTGCAGCAATCATTAGAAGTAAGCGCCTTCCATATTTGTCCATAATCAATGATGAGAACACCGCCACCATCTGATGAAATCCTCTTTGCAATATTCTTGCCAATTATGCTCCAACACATTATTGCAAACTACTAATCTGACATTCTCTTCTCCAAAACAGGGTTTTGGAGAAGAGTCATCCTTGATTATTAATAATGATGAAACTCTCGAAATAAGAAACTTATTGAACCTTGCTGAGTTTGCCTCTGACAGTAGACTGACAAGACGGAGTCTAACACAAACGATGCGTATGGGTCCGACCATCATGATATGTTGGCACATGTATGTTAGTGTTTTTTAAGTGACTCTAAAATAAATAATTGTTGCCACAAATATACATGTATGTATATATATATATATATATATATATAATTTGATAAAATGTTTTAACAGGTACCGATTCCGTCTGATGTTTTTGGGATGGTGGTACCTTCTTCTTCCTTAGGAGATATACCTTCTACTTCATTGGGAGATGAGCCACGAGTATGGACAATTTTTCACAAGTTTAAAATTTATGTTTAAAAGTTATATATATATATATATATATATATTCTACCTCAAAAAGTTCCATTAAAAATTGAGATATATATATATATATATATAGAGAGAGAGAGAGAGAGAGAGAGATCTATATTTTGAGTTATTTAAAATTTTTTGAATTTAGGTTCCTATAGAAGATTTTTTTAATCCGCGGACTGTAGCGACGGAGATAGGAACATCCACAGCATTTGAACAAGTTGTCTTTAGTTCCTTTTTTTAATATTATTGAAAATAAGTTTATATATGTACACGTGCATTTTCATTTGAAATTTTTTAATTTATATAAATTATATATATATATATATATATATATATATATATATATATTTACATTTAACTGTACATGTATATTGTACAGTTTACCACTGCAGATGTTTCTATGGGAGAACCTGTTCATCAAATGGAGAGGGAACCTTACGAGGTATTGCATGATTTTTTTGTTATATTTTGTTTTTTGCATGAAGTTCTAGATATATATATTCTCATTCATTTTTAAAACTTCAAATTTTAATGTTCAAGTACATGTGCATTGTGTATGTAGGTTTCCTATTCACAGGATAGGGCGCGGACTGAGACCCAGACGCTAGATCCTCCATTTGATGGACATGATTTACAGTAGATTTGATTTCAAAATTTAGATGGTTTTAAAATTTGTTAAAATTGATATAGTTTGATACTCAAGTGAGATTTACAATTTTTGGACATATTTTATTACATTGTTATTATATAATTTGTTTTATTTAATTTTTGGATGGTTTTAGTACTTTTTGCATGTGAATGTGAACTAATGTTGTCATCTGAACTACATTTGGCATGTGATATTTAATGTTAAATGTTTTTTTTGGATAGTTGAATTATAATTGGCATGACATGTGAAGTTTTTAAAACTCAAGTTTTGGATGGTTTCAATCTACATTTTGCAAGTGATATTTAATGAACTTTAAATGTTTAATGTTTTAATGTTGCACAATATATAATCAAAAGGGTTTTAAAACTTAAAGTTTTGGATGGTTTCAATCTACGACTTAAAGTTTTGGATGGTTTCAACCTACATTTGCACATGTGGTAAATTGAAATTATGTTACTTGTAACAAGACAATCCCCATTGATTTCATTGTATATGTTGATTTCTAATTTGATATAATTGCATGTATGATGGTACATTACCTGTAAAGACATTGGATTAATAGTGTTCATTGATTTTAGTGTAAGCGCAAAAAAATATTGACAATGTAGAATGATTTTTGTGTTATAATAATTAAACCTAATAATATTGGAGAGAAAGAGAGACTTGAGGTATGGTGTTTACTACAAGAGTTCGAGCTAAATATTTAAATGGTTTATGATTTATGATTTTTACTTTCTTTTTAATATAATCGATATGGAAAGATGACAAAACTAATAAGAGTGACAATAAGAATAGAAGAAGAAAATAGTTTAAGATTGATCACAATAAATGCTATTTGTAAGTGATTACATTCTAATTATTCACATTCTATCATTCAATATTATTACATTGTCACTTCGCATTCAAAAATTTTATTTGATCATTTTCCATTATTAAAGTTATTCTACAATATTTATCATCTCAAAAAATTGAGGTAACTAAGAAAATTTAAAATTAAAATGACTTGATAAATCTCAAACATATTTAGCATATTTAAAATGGTTTATCGATAGTTTTTCCTTGGTTGCACACGACTGAAACCAACCTAGATCCATCTTAACTACGGATCTATCAAGCGCCGAGAGGGATCAAATCTTTCGAGGTGCAAACCTTTCCTCAAGTTTTGCACTAAAAAAAGAGGTTTGGACCTCTAGATATTTGATCCCTCTCGGCGCTTGATAGATCCATAGTTATGATGGATCTAGGAAAATAACTTTCTAAAAATAAGTAAGGGAAAAGCAACATAGGGAACAATTAGGAGTAGATTTAGGGCATAGGGAACAATTAGGAGTAAATTTAGGAACATGTGATAGTTGGGTGAGATAAAATCATATTTTAATAAAATAATGGGAATTTGTAGGAGAGACAAATAGAGGATATGACATGTATTTTGGTGAATAATCAAATTTATGGAATTAAACAATTAATTATTTTTGTATGTGAAAACAAGATTCACACCTAATCCTCACCTAAAAGACTAAATTAAACACATTATTATTAAGGGGACGAGGAGATTTCTAGGTTTTGAGCTCCCCATTGTTAGATGAGTGTCGTAATGGCATTCCATGTATTTTTGTGAGAACTTATGATATTGTGATATTCTAATTACGAAATAATGATCTTGAGTACATGCTGGATAATGTAGTAGATAGGAACTTTTTGATAAGGGGAGATAAGGGATGTGACCAAATTCCTATCAGTGAAAAAAATTTTCTTCACCTTCCTATAACTCCATTGTAGCTTTGGGGGCCAAAGGTAAGAAGAGTACCTTGGAATTTCTTGGGTGAAAAACCAAGTAGGTCACCAACTTTGGTCATTGGAGCTGCTTCAAGCTAGGAGTGAGCATCGTCACCAACCTACATTGAATATTTTACACTCCCTAGGGTGAATGATACTTTAAATTGATTGAAAGTCTAAGACTTTCGAATTTTTCCGAATGCCAAATGATCTTACAAAGCTAGTATTTATAATATCCTAGTAGGTCATTCGGTGACAACTTTTACCGGAAACTTGAAACAAAGAGAATCTATCCTTGGCTAGGACATCATGTAAGATTCCTGCCATAAACAGTAAAATTTTACTTAAAAGCTGAGATTCGGGCAAGTGGGGACAACCACTTGTTATCTTGTCCCTTGGAGGCTAGGCCATATGGGGACCGAATCTGACCTTACAAAATAAAGTGAAATAATTTGTACCATACGGTCGGAAAACATATACAAGAACAATTAATATACAAGAAAAATTAATTTCATTCTAGAATATATATATCCAATACATATAACATTTTTCATCAATGCACATGTATATAAAAACTACTTTCAGTTGATACTAGAGCACGTGCTTGTACCCAAACAATTTGTAACATGTGCAAACCACAAATAACATAAGCAGCTCAATTTTTAGTTGAGTACTGGAAGTTCTAAAACATATTTAATCCAAATATAATAAATTGTTGGACACTTCACTCAAAAAAAATTTAATGGAATTCCATCTTCAATAATCCGTTCATGATCGGATTTTGACATTTTCCATTTCTTAATTTTCGATTTTTTCTTTGATTGAACTTCTATCAACTTTATGTGTGCTGCACACACCAAGTGACTATATTGACAACTTATGGAATCAAGTTCATAGTCTTCAAAGTAAACAAAGTCTCCACTTTGATGAGTTTGTCTGAAAAAATAACCTTTCAGTATAATAGACCCTCTGTCATATTGAAATCCGTGATCATTATAGTTTTGTAATAATTTCATTTTTCGTTCAGTGCAACGCATCAAATAATAATTCACATTTTCATCGTTGTCAATAGGTGCAATTACAACAAAAACATCTCCTGCACAATAAAATAAATTTAACATTTAATTATGCATATTTAAATTTATTTCTAGATCTTTAAATCATTAGAAAGTAATTCAAATGTTACCTTCTCTAACAAGATCAGAAACTTGATCACCATCGGATGATATTGTAGTTTCCTTTGATTGCATTTCTTCAAACATTGCAACAGACATTTTTCCCTTTGTATTTAGCTCTGTATGTTTCCAATCATTCACATACATTTTGTTTTCACATACGTCATTGGATTTTGTGTTGTCTATGCAAACATCACAAAAACAAGAATATTTTCTTTTATCCAATGCAAACACATTTGTGGACAATTTTGTTTGAATTGAATGCAATTTTCAAGTCCCTTTTATTGTTCCAACTTCATTTCCAATTGATCTATTTACGTCTCCGATTCCAATATGCCAGAAAAACCTTTATATGGAAAATTAGAAAAAGAATTTGTAAATATGATATCAAAATAAAATTAAAAATAATCATTGCATGATAAATGTACAATGTTTAAAATTAGATTTCCAATATAAATTAAATTGAATGTACCTTCGCACTTCTCTTGATGGGTTTCTCTCATGGCTTAGAGCAACGATGCACCATTGAACAACTTCTTCAGCGTTCACAAGTCGGCTTGCAGAGTGGTTCATTTGATATCTTCGAAGTACTCATTTTATGCATGCTCCTGCACCGTCATGTTCTCCTTTTCCATGGCCAGTCTCAAAGAAATTCCAACAATGTTTAATGCATGTTTTCTTATGAAGACAACACAACCAAAAGAATGATCGTGCAGATTTGAATTGACCTGTGCATCTGTCTGACCATATCCAATGTTCATTGAATGTTATTCCACGATCTTTCAATGAATCATAAATTCTTCCAAAACAATGTTGTACAAAACATGTATCATGTGTACGATCGTCACTGATATAAAAGTGATATTCTTTAATTATATGTCGATTTTCACTCGTGATTTCTATATGATCGACATTTTGTTCAGCATGTCTATATATAATATGGACGAGCATGGAGACTTGGTCAGAATGATATTATTCACTCTGAATTTCTTTTTGTGGAACAAATGTGTAGTTTTCTACAAAATCAATCACTGACAAAATGGTCCCTGGTGGAAAAAATTCACGAGATTTTTTGAATTGCAAGTCTTGCCATCGAGCTCTATGGGAATTCTTGGTGTATTTGTAAATTTCTGCCTCAAACTTTCTCAAAAAGTCTATCAGAAAAATTTCGTCTTCTCGTAATTCGATTCTTTTAACACTATTTGCACCTTGAATCGATGTACCAATATATTCATATCTCTTCCATTTCACTTTCATGTTGGACAATGATTGATCATTTATATCAATATGATATTTTTTTTGAAATTTAGTCAAATTTCCACAATCATTGCATTTTTTACCACCAACACATTTCTTTTTGTAAAATAGTTCATCGCTTTCTCTTTCACATAGAATTTGATATATGAAATCACGGATAGTGGAAGGAGGAGGTGAATCCTTCCATAATGTTCTACCGAAATCAAGGAATGTGTCATAATATAACTCAAATTCCACATGATAACGGCAACAACAAGTGTCGCGTATGGTGATAGGTTTTACATACCATGGTTTTTGTTGAACAAAAGCACTAAGTGAAACATGAATTTGACGATTTTCTTCTTTTAACTTGTTGAATAACTCTATTTGAGTGGTTTCCAAGAGATGTTTTTCATGTTCTTCGTATTGATTTCGTGCTATTCTTCTTCGCATCACATGTCTTGCAGTCGGTGAAACACACGAATTGTTCTTCCAATATTCATATATTATTTTTTTAACATCTTCTCCAAGTCTATCTTTGTATGGTTGCCTACAAATAGCTCTCCAACAAGCGAGTTCATCATTTACATCTATTTGTAGTCGAAATTTTCGATGTTTGTGCAAAGTTTTTCGTGAGGTTCCCAGTGCTCGTGCCATAGATGTTATCAAATGATTCTCTTGAGTACTTGGTGAAACTATTGCCATCTGTATTCCTCTACGTATATTTGAAACATCTTTATCTCTAGATCTCTTAATTGACTTTATAGCACTACTCATATTTTTTATCACCTCTTCATTCATTTTTTTATCTTTGGTTGATTTTTGAATACCCAATAGTGTCATCGCTTCTTTTATTTTCCTTAATGATAGGAGACCTTTCAACATTTGAGCTTGAACTGTCACTTGCTCATTTAAGAAATACTCTTCAAAAATGTGGTTGACACGATATCATATAACATGGTCAGGTTTTTTATCTCCATATGTGTGAGTGTCAACATTTTCTAACATCTCATTATCGATAGTGATTTCATCTGTACATATTCGAAAAAATAGTACATATTCAATAAATCACTAAATTAATAACTATGTCGATAAATATTAGGAAAATTTTAAATATATCAATAGATCATAATATTTACATTTACATACCCGCTTCAATTTCTGCTTGAGGTTGATTTTCTTCTTCAATATTTTGAGGAGTATCTATGTCTGTTTACATTAAACAAAATATTTTTCAAACTAGTTCATCAAATAAAAATTAAGCTTCACATTGTACATTGGGAAAACTTTAAAAATATATCAATAGAACATAATATTTACATTTACATACCTGCTTCAATTTCTGCTTGAGGTTGATTTTCTTCTTCAATATTTTGAGGAATATCTCTGTCTGTTTACATTAAGCAAAATATTTTTCAAATTAGTTCATCAAATAAAAATTAAGCTTCACATTTTACATTAGGAAAATTTTAAATATATCAATAGATCATAATATTTACATTTACATACCTGCTTCAATTTCTTCTTGAGGTTGATTTTCCTCTTCAATATTTGAGAGGGCTTCTAACTTTATTTTGCGAGATTGTCTCGTTTCTTCTCTACGTGCCTCAGGGTCTCTTTTTCGATCATATTTTCTCGCACAAGTTCTTCGATTTCCCATGATAATAGGGTATGAAGTTCAAAAAAATTCCTTCAAAAAATTAGACAATAACTCAATTACAAAAAATATCACAAAAGATTTAATTTAAAAAAATTCAATCTAAATTTTTTGTAAAAAATACATACTCCAATCCAAAACACACACTTTAAAAAATTTGAGAGAAAAATGTTTTAGAAAAATGAAACGAAGCTCAAAATATTTACTTCAACTCAAAACACGTACATACCTCTAAGAAATGTCTTCCAAAAAATCAATTTGCTTCCAAGAAATGTTCTTAAACCCAAACTTTGAAGAAACCTCCAAGAAATGTCTTCCAAAAAATCAATTTGCTTCCAAGAAATGTTCTTAAACCCAAACTTTGAAGAAATCTCCAAGAAATGAAACCTCCAAGAAATGTCTTCCAAAAAATCAATTTGCTTCCAAGAAATGTTCTTAAACCCAAACTTTGAAGAAAAGTTTTTGAACCCAAACCAAAATCTTTGTAAAATGAGATGAAGTGTGCGAAATGTGCGAAAATTGTGAATCATTTCACGGCAATTTATATTGACGCGAAATGTGTTTTAGTAGGGGCTCCGCAAAATTTTCCGGCCAACAGAGAGTTATACAATAGTTCGGCCGAACTTTTGATCAAAAGTTCGGCCGAACTATTAAGACGTTAGATTTAACGAGTCTTAAGCGGAAAACATAGTTCGGCCGAACTTGGACTAAAAGTTCGGCCGAACTAATGCGTCACCAATTACGCAAAAACCAGGCTCTGAAAACGGTTCTGCAACTTTGGACTGATTAAACTCCATGAAAGGTTGTTAATTAACTGTCAGAACCAAGACAAGAATTTTCAGAATTGAATCTACTTTCAGGAAATATAACTTTTATGGAATTTCATAAACGTTTATTAATTTTAATTATTTTCTAATAAAATGGGTGTAAACAATTTCTGAGGGTCATTGTGATTCAGTGAAATCAAAATTTTGTATCTCCCAAAATACATTGTAAAAAAAATTGAAAAAATTATGGGGCATTACATTGGTCCGTCATCTCTAATGGGTAGCTTTTAGATTTTTAGTTTATAACTTATATGTTAAGAAATTTCTTGCGACGCGAAACATATCCAAAATACGTAGTTTTTCGTATTGGACCAGTTCAAAAAATTCTAGTAATTATGATATGCATCCATTGGCTTTGTAAATATGACGAAACCAAAGTAGACTCTGTCTATATTGTTGTAACACATTTTGTTTTTTCAAAAACACAAATTTTCAATGAATACAACGTTGCCACATAACATGACTACTTATGAATTCTTTGATTGTTAAGAAACACACACTCAAAGAAACGCTAAGTTGACATATCAAATCCGCATAAAAAAAATTCAAAAAATAAGTAATGCCCGCCCTCTAACTGTCGCTCCTGCGATGACAATGTGTCGGAATAGCGACGATTTGGCCGTCGGAATTTCCGCCAAATTCTCTAGTGTTATATCTTGAAAATCTATCGAGAAAAGGCATCAATTCAGATCCTACAACTAACTTTAATATCCGTTCCATGGTAAGCAAGGGAAAATTATCCTTTTGGCAAGCTTTATTCAAATTTATAGAGTCTATACAAATCCTAATGTCTCCATTCTTCTTTCTAACTGGGACCATGTTTGACACCCATTTCGAATGTCTAACAGGAAAATAACTTTGGTTTTGAGAATTTTATTTAATTCAAATTTAATTTGACTTTCTAAATTTGGGTGGATCTTTCTAAGTTTTTGTTGAACATGCTTATCATCTGAGGTTATAGGTATGGTATGTTTAATTATGGAAGTATCATATGTCTTGAGATTTGAATAATCCCATGAAAATATATCTTTATATGTTTTCAACAGCTTAATGAATGACATCCTTTATTCAAGTTTTAAGCCAAGACCTAAGTTGATGTTTTGAGGTTTTTCTGGTGTACCAAGATTAAGAAATTCAAATTTTACAGTATAACTCTGGGTTTTTGAATTGATGATCTTTTTAAACCTATCCTTTAAATCATAGAGATCTTCCATTTTGACTACAGATTTGGGAATTGGATTATTATTTTGTTTATCTTCAATCTGTAAGTCATGTTTATGTTCATCTACGATTTGAACTTCATAAGCTCTGTCTAATGTAAGAAAGTCTACTATATTTTCATCATTGTTAAATACTCTCCAATTTGTTATGTTGCCAGGAATGGAAGGCCTAAAAATTAACTCAATTGAAAATTTTTCCTGGCTAAATTCTTCGGATGGTATAAGCTTAGATGCTATATTAGCAAGTAAATCACCACTTGCATTTTGTAATATAGGAACTGTGGAGATATTAAATGCAGAGAAATAGGATGTAAGGTTTTGAGCTAAAGTTTGATAGTGTTCCAAATGTCCAGAAATACAATGAATTATATTTCTGACTTGTCTAACAATTATTTTAGAATCTCCATATACCTGCAAATGTTTAACATTTAAACCGATAGCTTTGTACAGACCTCATATCAATGCTTCATATTCAGTGGTATTATTCGTGCATTGAAATTAGAGTATGCAAGATAGCATTGTTTTCTCTCCTTGTGGATTGATTAAAATGCAACCTACTCCTGTACCATCTTCTGATTTTGAACCATCAAAGTATAAAGTCCAAAATAAAGAAATTTTTGAAATTTTATTGATAATATTAATACATCTAGAAGTGTATATTTGAGAAAAGTTTTCAATTTGAGAAATAGAAATGTTTGTTGAAAAAGGTGAAATCTAGGCATTGAACGATCCAAGAAACGATTGAGCTGAATAATTTCCAATAATATTATTGGTGAGAGCTACAGGCTCATTTGTTTCTTCTATTTCAGTGACTATATGTTTCATAATTTTTTCGCGATCAACTCTAATTTGATTTGGTTTACCATTGTATGGTAACCACATGTGTGACCAATATCCATGTAACTTTTCACACCAATCCCTGCTTAAAATAAGACCATAAAATGCAGGGATGTCTGTGACCAAAATATCAATTACTTGCAGTACCTTTGGATTGGATGATAATCTAATGGATACCGACAACATTTATCCAATGATTTCTACTTTTGTTCTATATAATTGAACTATATGTACAACATATTTTTGAGGAGTGATATTCAATTTTGTACACACTGTTCTTGGCATGATGTTTGAAGAAGCTCCTGAATCAATAAGACAATTATGAACATTTCTGTTGAAAATCTCATAAGTCAAAAGTAAAGGAGGAGTGTGAGAAATAGATATATCACAAATTAAACCTAGATCATTGGGATTTACTTTGTTTGGAGATGATGAAGGTTTTCCCATATCTTTAGAAGCTTGGGCTATAACTGGTGGTTGTATAGGATCTACAGGGATTTCCTTGAGTTCTCTATGTAAAATTTTCTACTGTTTTTTGAGTTTGGTCATTTCATGTAATGAAATATTTGCTTTGGTGTTTTTCATATCTTCAACTATACTGTATTCCACTGTATCTAAAACTATCAAAGTTTTGGAAGTTGTAATAGGATCATATGAAATAGGTTCTCTCTAGACAATATTAGATTTTTTTACTGTTGTTTTCTCCTTTGTGCAGAGAGATTTCTATTTCTGATTTAACATAGTTGAATCAGAAGAAGATTTGCTTCTTGTAGACACAGACATAACTTCTCTTCTTTCTTCTGTGGGCAGAATGAAATCCGATAACCCATTCAATTCAACTTCTTCCTCAGACTCTCGTTCTTGTTCAGATGGCGAGGGATCTTCAGTATCTTGATCAGATTTGACATTTGAAATAACATTTGGAGGCTAAGAAGTTGAAGAACGATTCTTCTTAAATGGGTGATATGATTTTTTAGGTACTGATGATTCAACAACTTGTTCTTTATATCAATCATGTCATTTGGCATAGTATTTAACACTTTCTTAATAACTTCAACATCGAATGGATATTTTGAGACTTTCTTTTTGGAATCTTGACTAAAGGTCACTTTCTTTGATTTCCTGTCTTCTATCTCTGGTAGTTTTTATAATGCTAAAATTCTTTCATCTACAGCAAGAGATTCTTTCATGTTTTCTAAAAGGGTAGCTTTATCAGCTATATCTACAAAAATATCTATATTAAAAGGTAAAGAAGAAATATACCACTCTATTTGTACATCAATAGCAACCTTGGAAGCGGTTGGGATTTTTTATAATAACTTGTTAAATATGGAGTTGAAATCTCTGATCATTTCACTTGAATTTGTTTTTAGATTGGAAAGGGCATTGATTAAATATGAAATAGTTCTATCATCTCCAAATTTTTCATGGAAAACTTGTTCAAAAGTTTCCCAATCAACAATAGATCCTGCTGGAAGTGAAAAATACCAGGATCCTGCAGATCCTTGTAAAGTATAAGGAAACAATCTGACTACAATTTCTTCATGAGAAACTCCATTAAGATTCATGGCTAACATAAAATTATTGATATGTTCTTCAGCAGGGAGACCATCATCTGGATTATATTTGGGTATCCATTTTTTGGGATGATCTAGAAGAGGATTTGGATTTGTAATCAATACAACACCATCATTCGTCCAAGGCTGATTAGCCATAATTGGATTTGAAATTTGTGAATATACAGAAGTAGATCCATAAGTAGGAGGGATGGATGTAGAACTTACAACTGGAATAGTACTACTTGTGATAGTACTAATTGTTTGAGTAGAGGAAATGGAAGAATAAGAAGATGTAGATTGAGTAAGAGGATGTGAAGAAGTAACCAAAGGAAAATTTTATGTGAATTCACTCGTATTTGACTTAGATATGGATATAGAAACCATTTTTCGATGTGATTCTATTGGAAATTCAAATGGAGGAATTCCAAGTCTTTCACTTTTGGATTGGGTTAATATACCAATTTATTTAAATAGGGAAGTAACACTTTCTTTAGAAGCTTCTGGATTAATAGGTTTTTTTGCAGAAATAGATATTCCTTCTAATTTCTAAATTAAAGACTGAACATCGGGAGACTCAGGAGTAAATTCTAATGTAGATAACTATTGAGATATTTCAGGAGATGAGGAGAATGTTTCTACAATTTCTAATTTCTGAGTTGGCGATTTAGAGTTTGATCAGGAAGTTGTAGGATGCTTTTGTGGAGATCGACTCTTATGAGGGTTTCTAGTTTGAGGTTTAGATTTATATGTCATTCATAGTCAGGCCTTCCTTCTAGCACCAAAAATGTTGAGGCCTCAGAAATATGTGGCAACAATAAGGGGGATAACCACTTGGTTCGGACCTTAAAGCAGTTCCTTTTTCGTTTGGGATAGTGGCTCCAACTGGGTGTAATGGGACCAGTTTCCTAAATTTGGTTTTTTGCATTATTGTTTGGTTTCTCTCAAAAGATTTGGAGGAAGAATAACTTAAAAACTAAAATAGATTTATTCTAAAATGAAAAACTTCGAATTAAGTCTAATCTAATCTAACTCGGGATAATGCTAATTCTATGCGATCATGAATGATATCTATTCAGTCTGTGATGATTTAGATCAATCATAGACTTAATAGAATTAATAATTTGTAAGATGATTCTTTTGAGAAAAACTTAATCAAAATAATATTTGAAACATATCACATATATTTTGATGATCATATATAAAACAAATAAATTTCTATCCTTATATCGTACAATAGTGCAACTGATATTTCAAACAGAAACAATTGATTTCATACAAAATTCATGAAATCTATACTTATCACTAATGTTTAAAACAGAGTTTAGCATACATGATAATAGTACCATATCTGTGATGTCTTTTTCATATGATCAGTGATAATAGGCCACAATTAATCCTTCTATCAATAAGTTTTTTAGAGAATAAAAAAATGCATCAACAGTGATCAACAAAATGATGTATAACTGAAAAGGCCATGTTCCATTATTTTATCAAGGAATCCAAAAACTTGGAATAAAGCATTCTTTGTAAATGTTCTCAATAAAATTCTGGACGCTTCTCTAAATGCATGAGAAGGGTTTAAATACTACATTAACTACTTACAAAAATAGATTATGCAAAATATCCTATGAGGTGGATTCAAACAACCTTCTTCATTCCTACTTCTTATTTTCTAAAATTGAAATGATTAAAAATAAACTAACATATAATCATGCCCAATAATAGATTACTACCAGCTCTGCTTTCCTGGTCACAAATATCACACATCGACTGAACTTGTGGAGGCTTCCCTAATTGCGTCTTCATTTTCCCAGTAAATATAGCATCATGCAAAAGTGGCTGCATTTTCTGTATGGAATCCAGAGAGAAATTCAATTTCATTACTTGACTATGCAGTTTAATTGGTAACTACCAGTATGATTCCCAATCAGTCTTCTTTACCTGTGCAAGTGTTTCTTCTCAGAGTTGACCTATGTTTTTCCAACTTTGCTCTAAATTTCCGATATCAGGAATCGATTTGTGATTTCCTTCTTTAATCAAACCAAAGGTATGAAACATGTTGTTAATCATTTTTACCATACTCTTTGATATAATTTCTACTCTGGCTATGGCCAACTCTACCTGTTTTACCTGTTCATCTCAGTCAGTAAAAAGGATATCCTTAAAATTTTCTTTAATTTTTAGGAGACTTGAATTTCTCCCTTCCTCTGAATCTTGCCATTCAATATAATCAGAAATTTTGGTATTGAGTTCATTAAAATCAATTATCTGGTCAATGACTGTATTTTTCAACTATTCACTGATTTCCAAGTGTGGGATTATGTCTGACATTTGTAAGATAAACAAGTTTTGTTGTTTTGAGAGTAAGGCATTCAATGCCAATTCTTCTTTTATGAATTCCTCTGCAGTAGGAATAATTTCATATTTTGTAATATCTTCTCTCAATTCTTTAATCAGTGTGTTTTTGCTAGATAAGTCATTTTCATGACTTATCTTAAGCACATCCATATCTTGTTGAAATTTGAGGAGTTGCTTCTCTACTTTCTGATTCAGACCACTCCTTTCTTCATTCAGTTGTTGTTGTAGTTGCATGATCTTATCATCTTATTCTTCAACCAAAATGGATACTTCATCTACCTTATCCATCGTTGCAGCAGTGTATTCTCTAGCAAATTGTGATGGCCGACTCAGATTTTCAATTGGATTTGAAGGAGTGTCTTTCCATACAACTTAAATTACTTCATTTCCTGGAGGTGTTTCAATCCTTCTTCTTTTTCTTTGTTTCCTTACTACAACTTTATGAAGATGGCTATAGAGTACATCCAGTGGAGGGATATCAATTACCTTCAAAACAATCTCATCAGTTGGAAACACAGGAATGACTTCTATATCTTGGAAGGTTATCCCAAGACTTTCAATGATTTCTTTTGATGAAATTATTTATCCCTTTGGAGTCTGAAATTTTGTATCTTTCTGTGAAGATGATAGCTCTAGGGTATTTATCAATGTCTTACTTGCTAAAATCTAGAATTTATCTAATTCACTCTAACTTTGTGAATCTGTTTGTTTTGTCTTGATTTCTTTGCTTGCTTCAATCGTATAACTAGTAACCAAGACATTTTGAGAGATACATCTGAGTTTTTGTTCCTTATACCCATTGAATCTTTGTAATTCTTTTGGATTTAGGTTCAATTTGACAAAATTTTGGACTTCTTAAAAATTCCCAACAAATTTCAAAATGTCTTCAAATATATCATCAATGTGTATGATAGGTTTGACTTTAACTGACTGAGTAAACTTGTTAGCAATGTTCTCTGGTTCGAACTGCCTTGAGGATAAAATAGGGAGCTTCAAAATCTCAATCTTATGACATTCTTTCAATGCATGATTGAAATTGCTGAGGGTGAATGTACCACATTGAATTGGAAAACTTGGCCATAAGGATTTTTTACTATCCTCCAAAGATTTGGTGAGTCCATTACCAACAGCTTGGTAAGTGACTTCTCTCACCATTAATTTATTAGAAACATACAAAGGAAGAATATGTGGGGGAGTGGAGCTTCCAAATACTCTAATGTATGAAAATTATTCTTCAATAAAACATCTCCCTATCATTTGAAGGTCTGAAAGGGCTTCTTTAGTGAACCTAGGGCTCACTTTGTCAAAAATTAATTGATGTAACAGTAATACAACTCCATAACATAGCCTATGAAAATGTGGTGCATACTTATGCTCCCATATCTCTTTATGACACAAATGAATAGGGATGGGATCATCAGGAATCAATTTCCAACCCATAACTGGAAAAATGGTAGAAAAATAGATAACATAAAAAAAATTATGCACTCATGAAAAATTGGGGGATGGGTTTGGAGGAATAAGCTCTTGTCTGGTGATATTCATTAATGTCTTTAGCTAGATTTTCAGAAAGAATGGTTTCCTGATTCATGATGTGGGAATTAACACATGAATCAATCAGGGGAAGCCAATTTATGGAGAATTTAGCATTATCAGGGAGACCATATAATCTGCATAGCATCGCGGCTGAAAAATTGTAGGGTTCTGCCAGTGAGGCGATATGATACATACCCGATTTCTCATGTTTGAACTTGTTATCTAGTTTCCTCCAACCTTGAATTGTCTTGAAAGGTTCCTCATTGTTCTTTGCAAATTTCTCAACAAATTTATTATCATAGATGTCTTGTGGGTCGGGTAGCTTGTAAATGACTTTCAAATCTTCAGCTCTGAAAGAACCTAAGATCTCATTCTTAGCAGTTCTTAATTGTCTGTCTTTGATTGTTGAATTTTCAAGCACCCACCTAACCATGTTGATAAATGGTAAAAGAGTAGCCCTTGCTGCTATCATATGAAGGAAGGAGCATGCAATATCTTTAAACTGTAAATTTGAAGGTGTTGCATCATCAACAGTTGCTTTGAACTCCACTACTTCAGGTTCTTTGTCTTTGATAATGGTATGGATAGCTTGCCACTTTGTAGTACCTCCATCGACAGTGCAGGCTGTATCTGAGACTATGGGCGACATTTCTGTGTATTCCACTTATGCAATAGTATGTTTGCTGTTCTTTTGCATTACTTTTCGGATGGAAATATCTTGAAGGAAAATCCCTATTAAAAATAGAGTAATGATCAAATGATGGAAGATATATTTGAAATGACTAATTCAAAAGAAAATATCCGGGAAGCAACTGTTCCATTAATTATCCGTATCCAAACAATAACTATTTTCATTTGGATGATAAATCACACTTAATCGTTTCTGACATGATTTATTTTCACCTAAAAAAACTTTATTAAAACCTAAAAAATCCATTGCATCACACCCTTTGAATCTGTCTTGATGAAGCACATTACATTTTGTTTATGCGATATGCGATTTCGCAAAATCGCGAAATCGCAACATCACAGTATCAGAATATCGCAAAATTAGATTTATTGCAATATCGAAACTTTGGTAAAGTTTGCTTAAAGTTTTAAAACATATATTCATGATGTGCGATTTATGATGTCACTTGTGAAACTCCAAATGTTGATCGCAAAATCGGGATTTCGCTGTTTTGTTACTTATATTTTAATGAGAAAAGATTATGGGAGATGCAATTTACGATAGGGTATTTTAAGGATGTTTTATTAATTTATTTATTTTTAATGTTTTTATTTAATAAAAGCAATAATGCTTTTTTATTTTGTTTTTTTTTTCTAAAATGAAAAATATATTTTTAAGAAGGGTCCCTATTTCTATTTATCAAAGGTCTAGATTAGTTTGAAAATAAAAATGGGGGGATTTGTTGCATAGCACAACACGATACTAAGGCAGAAGTTAACTTAGGTACAGTACAAGTAACCAAGGTTAATTCAACTATGATAGAACCCAAGACTTTTTTAAATCTACTCATTGATACGGATCTACCCCTTTCTAAAAATACGCCCAACACGACTTCTCTTAATCCATTTCAAAAATTGATGTTGGCATTGCAACCATTCCTACCCACTCACCTACCTTCCACTATTTTTCATACCATCGAACCTCCAACCATTCCACTGAGTCAACCTAACTCTCCACAATATCAATTTGAATGTTCCATTACCAGTGGTCAGTCACTCAGAGAGAGAAATCCTAGCCCTGATATGACGAGCAATGGAGACATTTAGAGTTGGGGACCCACCCAAATTTTTAGTTTCATACTGGTAGCAGCTCGACAAGCAGAATCCATTCACAATGATCTTCTTATGAGGTATGAGCAACAACATCAGCAGATTACAATGCTCATTGAAGAGCGTAATTAGTTACAATAGGAAAGAGATAACCTTCAACATCAAATCAAATAGATCACTGAGAATTTCCAAGAGCTTTGGCCAACCATCACCAGTGTATTTGAGGCTGCTCTCATGGATATGTGGCCTTGCCTAGTAGTCAAACGCTCCATTCACATTATGATAGCATGCACGAATCTAGGCAGTGAAAACTGGGAGCTCTGACAAGCCCTGTTAGCCAGACCAGCACTGGAAGATTCTTCTACATTATATGCAGAGAAGATAACACAGAGACAGCAGCAGGTGAACTAGCTTAAGGAGACACTAGAGAGAAATGTTACGAAATCATACACTTTTCTTGAGAAAATCCATGAATGCTCGAATTCACTAATGATGAAGGCACAACCTGTTTCGAAACAAATTCAAAAAATCTTCATTGAGATTAAAGGAACACTTGATCCAGCCAGCCGCATACAACTATATGATCAGACCCATGCTCTGCATCTACAATTAAAAGAAATTGAAGAGAACTAAGAAAATAAAAAGAATCTCCTTTAGGATCTCAGGCAGCTAGTTAAACAGAAAGGCAAGACAATATAACAATTAGTTTCCGAAGTAGATCCAAAGTTTAGTGCATCATTTATTAGCCTACCACAACCAACTGATGCCACACACACCGATAAAGTAGTAAGTGAAACAGACTCATTGATGAAAAAATGGAAAGAAGCGATCAGTGACTTCATGGAGCCTAGTTCATAAGCAATGCAAAAGGTTCCGGAGTTGGGGCCTTTGTTAGAAGATGTGAAACCAAAGAAAATGGAGTAGGAAAAGGAGGCAATCGAACAAGACCAGTCGAAGACAACAACTGAAGGTCAAATAGGGACCACAACATCAGGATAAAGTTGACTCGGGACGAGTCAATAGCTTGTGTTTGGGGCCTATTGGGGCCTTTGTTTTTGGTAAATTGTTTATGAGTTGTGGATGACTAGTTTCAGGAAGAACAAGTGGTGGAGAACTGTTATGAAAGAAAGGAAGCTGTTGCAGGTTTTGAAGAAGAAGCAGACATGTCATAGAGTGTAAACAAGTAGCAACACATATGGCAAGGAAAAGTGAAAACAAACAAGCATAAAGACTCCCAGAGGCAGAGCTAACTGTGGAACAAAACAGGAAATGGCAGAGTGCAGAAAAACAACCAAGCTCAGAAGGGGCGAAGATTGATAGTGTCAGACAGAGGAGATATATAAGAAATGGAAAAGAGAGTACACTCGGTGATATTTTGGGGAAATAGGTTGGGTTTTGTGTCATATGAAGCTCTACGGAGCCTAAGATGTAACATGTTGTTTATGTTGAACTCTTTGGAGTCTAATATGTAATGTGTTGATCATATAATATAGTAGACTGAATTTGTTTTGTGGACTTGGAGATGTGTAAGATAAATAGTTTCTTAGATGTGATATATGACTGGTGGTTTCACAATTTTTGATAGCTTTATTTGTTAGCTCTGAAATGGTAGTTTATCTCTTAATAAATATGAAATGAGAGTGGTTCTATATATTTGTAAGTTTCTAGATAGTTGCTAAGTAGTTTTCCTTCGGTAATATGGTTCTAGCTCTTTTATCTTAGTAAGGTCACAATACGCCTCGGGTGAAACTCCTTGCTCTATTTGAGGAGGGTGAAAATGCCAGCGTTGTCCTAAACTACATCGGAATCTTGTTAGATCCGAGTTTGAGCCTAGTTCTTGCCTAGAATTCACTCTTTTTTTCCAAAATTTTATCTCTAATGGAAGTTCAAAAAAGAAATTCAAATTATATCCTCCAGAAAAAACAACAATAGAAGTAGAAACTGAAGAATGGATAGATGATGATACTAAAAACTTTGATATATTACCAATATTTTCTACTTCACAAATAGATGAAGAAGATCATATTTTCAATCTAATGGAAAATAATGAATCTTCCTCATATTGTGAACAAAATAAAAAATTTCAAGAATAGTCTAATATTGAATATTTATCATCTCGACAAATGGCTTTACATTCTATGGAAGAATTTTGAAATTCTTTAATTGAAATTTTTCCAGGAAATTTTTTGAATATCAATAATAATCTAGAAGAATCTCAAAAGAAGGAATTAGTGAATATGCTACAAGAACATTCCTCTGCTTATGCATGGCAATATACTTATATGAAAGGAATCGATCCAAACACTTGTATGCATCACATCTATATTGAAGAAAATTCCAGACCAATCCAACAACCCCAGAGGAGGATGAATCCAAACTTAAGGGAAAATGTTGAGGAATTAAATTTTTTATTAAAAGTGAATTTCATATCAGACAGTCAGTGGGTTTCACCATTGCTAATTGTTCCAAAAAATAATGGAAAATGGCGAGTATGTTTTAATTATAGGGAATTGAATAAAGGCACTTCAAAATATCACTTTCCGCTTCCTTTTATAGATCAGGTTCTTGACACATTGGTAGGGAAAAAGTAATTTTCATTACTGGATGGTTTTAGTGGATATAACCAGATCCAAGTAACTCCAGAAGACCAGGATAAAACAACCTTTACCTATCCATGGGGAACTTATTCTTATTGAGTACTTCATTTTGGGTTATGTAATGCACCCGCAATATTCCAAAGGGAAGTTCTAGGCATTTTTTTCTGATATGATTCATCATTGTGTTGAAGTGTACATGGATGATTTTAGTGTCTATGGAAACTCTTTTGAAGAAGCTCTTAAAATTTTGGAAATAGTTCTCATTAGGTGTAAAGAATAAAATCTCTCATTAATTCATGAAAAGTGTTTTATGATGTTTACGGAGGGAATTGTTTTCAATCACCATATTTCATGAGATGGAATTAAAGTGGTTTCACCATTGGTAATTTCTATGAAAAATAATGGAAAATGGAGAGTACTTATTGATTATAGGGAATTGAATAAAGACACTTTAAAATATCACTTTCCACTTCCTTTTATAGATCAGGTTCTTGACACATTGGCAGGGAAAAAGTAATTTTCATTATTGGATGGTTTTAGTGGATATAACCAGATCCAAGTTGCTCCAGAAGACCAGGATAAAACAACCTTTACCTATCCATGGGGAACTTATTCTTATCGAGTACTTCATTTTGGGTTATGTAATGCACCCACAATATTCCAAAGGGAAAATGTAGGCATTGTTTCTGATATGATTCATCATTGTGTTTAAGTGTACATGGATGGCTTTAGTGTCTATGGAAACTCTTTTGAAGAAGCTCTTAAAAATTTGGAAAAAGTTCTCATTAGGTGTAAAGAATAAAATCTCTCATTAATTCATGAAAAGTGTTTTATGATTTTTATGGAGGGAATTGTTTTAGGCCACCATATTTTAGGAGATGGATGCATCTAAGGTAGAATTTATTTCTAAATTATAAGTTCCTATTTTTCAAAATGATGTTATAATTTTTCTTTGTTTTACTGGTTACTACAAAATATTTATAGAAAACTTTACAAATATTTCCCCTCCACTTTTCAAATTGCTCACAAAATATTGTGAATTCATCTGGAATTATGACTGCCAGAAAGATTTTGAAACATTGAAAGAAAATATTTCCCAAGCACCCATCTTAAGAAGACCAAACTGGAAATTACCTTTTCGCATCTGAACTGATGCCTCAGACACTTTTTTAGGAGTTTTATTAGGACAAAAATATTTGACTCCTTATGCCATTTACTATACAAGAAAAAAATTGACTCCTACAGAGTTGAATTACACTGTAACAAAAAAGGAGTTTTTAGCTGTTGTACGTGTCATCAATAAATTTAGATATTATATCACTAGTTATGAAACCTTGTTTCACACATATAATTTTGCAATTAGATATTTTATTAATAAGTAAATTACTAATGGTAGAATTATAAGATTGTTATTGTTCTTAAAATAACTCAACTTTTCTATTTTGGATGGACCCGGAAAACAAAACACAGTTGCTGATTTCTTATCTAGAATCCAAAATGGTAATAATGATACTCCTATAGAAGCTAATTTTCCTGATAAATATATTTTTGTAGTATTTATTAAATATCTTTGGTTTGCAGATATTTCTAATTATTTCTATACAAGGAAATTACCATCATACTTATCTCCTCAAGAGAAAAGACGGGTAATTGAGACTAGTGCATCTTATTCATGGATAAATGAATAATTGTAAAAGACAGGCCTGACTTAATCATTTGAAGACGTGTTAGAGAAGATGAAGTACCAAAGATATTGAAAGCTTTTCATTTTGAGCCATGCAGAGGAAATTTTGTTGATAAATTAACTGCCTATAAATTCCTTCTCTTAGGATATTATTGGCCTTATCTTTTTAAGGATGCCAAATAATATGTTAAGAGATGTGATAGTTGTCAAATAATGGGAAAGATTGTTCTGTAATATTCCTAATTAGCCCAAGATAATAGGAATATTTCATTTTTTTTTTAATTTTATTTATTGATGAATAAAATGTAAATGAGGACATGAAAAACTCCTAAAACATAAAAATAAATCAATGCCCAATGTGAACAGAGACAAATCATGGCTTTCTTAATAAAATCCACTTGTGTGTGAACAGGATTAAGCCACTTGACCAGGTCAACATGACCAAATCACTAAGCAGACCAGATACATTGAAGCACTTTGAAGACCCAGCGCAGTTCTAGAAGGAGGATCCCATGTGAAAGGGGTTAATTCATTTGAGGTGGTTTAGTGTTTTGCACATCCTCATCTTATAAAAGGAAGGACAAGGCTCAAGGAAAATGTTGTTTATGATAATTATATTTTGAGATTGCTTGAGCAACTCAAACTCTCTAGGTTGTTTAGCTAAGAGAGCGGAATTTCCTATTTAGGAATTCCTCTTCCTTCCTTGAGGGTCTCTTGGAGGAGATTGTGCTGCATTGATCCACTATCTAAAATTTTGGTCAAGATTCACCTCCCTTGATAACGTAAATCCTAATTAGGGCTTCACTTTTTAGAGAGCTGTAGCAAGTGGAATGAGATCTATTCAGATTTGAAGATTTCTGTTGCATATTTTCAATGGGGAAGTCATCTAAACCATTAGCAGGAGTGCAATAGCTATTTTCATCTTCAGATTCTTATCTTGGCATGAGGCCAAAGCATGCATCACTTCATCAGCATAGTTAGCTTCAGAAACTGTGTTATTTTGCAGGTAGAATTGCAATGTTTATTTTCTAGTAGTTTGGAGGAGAGATCTCCGGTGAAAGGGTTCCTTTCCTTCACTGAGGTGATCCGTGGTTTAGGCAACCAATCCATGTCATATTTCAGATCTGATCTGCTGTGTGACTTATTCCTCATAAATTTCTAATGTTTACAGTAGATCCATGGTGTAGATCTCAGATCTATTCAGTGTCCTTCATTATAAGCTGAGATCCCCAAGGGGAATGTACTTAAAAGTCATTTTTGCATATATATCCCATTTAGATATATCATTTTGTACTCTGATATGTTATAGATATGAAACTTAATGAAACATTGCTTCAAATTTCTGAAAATTACACTATCTAGTTCATCCTCTACTTCTTGTGTCATAAAGCTTGGGTTTTAGGCCTTTTCTTCAAGTATAGATCTGTATTTTCTAATTAAAGATCTTTGAATCATACTATAAGCTTTTCATACTATTATCTCTGCATAAAATCACCAAAACCTTCAGAAAATACACTCTCTAAGCTTCATCAAATTTCTGCACACTCCAAGTCATGGGAAATCATCAATTTTAAGCCTAGTCGAGAATGGAGGATTTTTTTAACATAGAAAAATGCCTTTTTTTTTTTCTGAAATTCATCATGCGAATCCATATTTAGCTAAGCTAACATATCCCAAAGCCATGACCTTTATTTTTATGCAAATTTCGGAATATAGTCATTTCAGGGCATGAAAAGTTGCTTTTCCTCGCCTTTTTTAGAATAAAAGCTAAGTAAAGGTTTATGCAATACTTTTAATTTATTTATGAGTGTTTTTAAATGAATTTTATGATAGCTGAAGCACACATCCCTGAAAAATGCATTTTTCAGGCATGTCTTGCTGAGTAATCCAATTTGGGAATATTACAGTGGTATTAGAGCATGATCTCTCTCCCAGCCTATGAGATAAAGCTATTAGAGAAGTGAAGAGAAGAAACATAGATAATAATTATGGAGAGGATGATTTGACTCTCATCAGTGTTCAGATCTAAGAAGTGCCTCTCCAAAGAGGTAAATCAGAAGAGAGAAAGAAGATGCACCGAGACTCCTAGAGCGTTTCAAAGAGAAGAAAGTTGCAGTGAGACCTACAAAAGCTTTCAAGAAGGAGAGGAAGACCCATGCGCTTCCTACCCTCACAAAGAAGATGCATTATACAGAAGAAACAAGAGCATTGCTCCACCACTTGGAAGAATGACAGAAGAGGAGATCTCCCTACTCCTTTTCCAGACCCTAAAGGGTATTGAAGAAGATCTCAAGGAGATTGAGAAGGTCGAGAATTGTACCAAAGCTAGCACAACCTTAGAAGAGTAGCCTTCATGTTTAGTAATTAAGGAAGACTACATAGTTGCAGAAGAAGCTCATGCTTCCACATCTCACCGAGGTATGATTAAAAATCCATCTATTGTCATTTCAACACACTGTATGAAGAGATCTACATCTTCACATGCTTCTTATTTAGAGAAATAGAGTTGCACTGCGTTGTGCCAAAGCAGTAAGGAAGAAGAGAGGAACCATTCCTCATTGTAGCATTCACATGGAAGCTCCATTCATGAAGCAATAGAGGGTGGAATGATGGATGGTAGACATCTTGAAGTGAGAAACCCTTTCTCCCTTCTAGATGACCCTTTCTCAATGAGCACACCCCTGCTCAAAGAGAAACTTCTACTTGCAGCAAATCCAAGGCCCCTTTGGTTTTGGAAGGACATGCATGAGGAGAATACCTCATGGGAAGAATTCATTGGAGGTGCACTTCAGCACATCATGGAGTGCAAGGTTCTTCAACATTTTGAGGAGGATCTTCCCGTCTGACAGGAGCAGATAGTAGATGGAGGAAACCTTCAGATGGATAACATCTCTCATGACTGTGTTGGACATTTCTTGAGCCATGCACATCATGATGGGAGGTTTTTTCCTACCACCTATTTGGGTCCTCATAGGGTCAAATTGATCCTTGGGAAGATTGCATTTCAAGATCCCATGAAATGCAGTAATTTGATTTTGGATGATGGTAGCCCTCATGGGAGGAGTACTAGGATGAAGGGTGGAAGGAGACATCCATAATTGATTGAGTAGATGTGGATGGGGAGTAAGAAGCTGGAGAGCTACTTGCATATCTATGACACTGGGCAGCAAGAGGCTTGGCTGCGTTGGTTGACCTTGGAAGAGTTTGGTCATCACTCTCTTTCTGAGGGTATGTGGCAGAATAATTGCATCATGGGGCAGCAAAGAGTATGGGCACATTGTGTTGGCATAACATTCTTCATGTCAGGTACCATGTTGTCACTACATGATTTGGATGATGGAAGTATGAGGAGGCAACAAAATATTTTGTTGCTTGGGATGTTCTTGAGAGAGCAAGGGAAGATTTGCTCACACAGTTTTCATGATGTTGCGGGAGTAAAGGATGGCACTATCATAGTGCAAAGGGGTTACTCCTTGGCTTTAGATGTTCAAGAAGGACTTTCTTCATGGGAATGAATTCTCATATGTAGCAGCATTATGGGAGATGCATTTGACATTCTGCATGTCAAATATTAGAGCTATGTGTTGATGGGAGCCTATTTGCATAGGCCAACGACATTGTCACTTTGGAGCTGGGATTTATATATGGATTATTCCCAGGATCACTTCTCATTTGATGCACTTGGTGAACAAAGAGGAGGTGAAGAAGATGAAGTGGTAGATGGATACATCTATTACTATGGTGTGCTTTTCTTGACTTGGGTTTCCAAGCATGAGGAGGAGGACTTTCATGTAGCACTTGGTTCATTCCCCTTCATGGGAGTGTGCCAAAATATTATTGAGTATTCATTCATGGGTCCATGTATCTTCTTGCTTCCAACATATGGTGAGAGCTTTTGCTTGCATCCTCTCACCATCTTTTGGCAGTGCATTTCTCCACAAGAGGGCAAGCTATTCATTGAGCTCCATGATCTACATAGGGCCAAATTATATGATGGAGACAACCATCTCTTATGTGACCTTGGGAAAAGATGTTTTTCTTACATGTATGTTCATTTGATTCATATGATTAACCATGTAACAAGAAAAAAATTTCCATGTATTCTTCTAAAGTAGCAGTATGTAAAACTTCGTTGTGAAGACTTGGGGAACTATTGGTATTCTCTTGGATCACATAGGACCTTCAGTATTTCCTTCATGATGGTGATAATCATGTTCTCATTTGCTGATATTTCTTTTATCTTGATGTGAGACATGATTTTGAGTGAGGCACATGGTTTGGATGTGTCCTTTTGGGAAGTAGGTTCCCACATTTTCTGCAGTGCATGTTCTAATGGGAGCATGGGAAGAGTTGTGGCCACCATGAAAAAACACTTGTTTCTCTTGGAGGTGAGCCATGTGTGTGATGGGATACCTAATGATGAAACTCTTATATCCATCACATATGAAACATTTTGGACTAACTGGTTTTACAACGTTGGAGGGAGGATCTTTGCAGATCTACTCTTCATGATGCCACTTGAGGGCAATATCCTTGCAGCCCAAGATTAGTTTTTACTCTACACTTATCTTAAGTGGAGAGGAAGACAATGTGGGCTAGGCTATCTTGTCTACCATATGTAGATTTTCAGCCCACCTATTTTGTGGAAGCTCAAGGTGGAGGAACATTTTCAGGAGTTCCCATGTTAGGAGGTGACTCATTTTGTGTGGATGATTGCTTGGGGATGGATGATCCACATGGGAATGTTGTTTCCCAATACATTTCAGATCCCATGCCTCAAGGAGCTTCTAGGCAGCACCTTATTGCCTTCTTGAGTACTCTACTTATTCATGATGATAGATATTCAGCTAATTTACATGCTTGGGAGAGGCAATATGGAGATTCATTGTTGACACAACATCTCATTATTTGGAGGAGATCATCATATGTGGATGCTACAGTAGGAGGAGGGGACATCCTTCAGTTCTATCCTTGTAGTTGCTTGAGGACAAGCAACATTTGGGAGGGGGGGACTATAATATTCCTAATTAGCCCAAGCTAATAGGAATATTTCATTTTGTTTTAATTTTATTTATTGATGAATAAAATGTAAAGGAGGACATGAAAAACTCCTAAAACATAAAAATAAATCAATTCCCAATGTGAAAAGAGACAAATCAGGGCTTTCTTAATAAAATCCACTTGTGTGTTGTTGTCGACATAAGTTGTCACTCCTAGGGACGGCCTAGAGTTTCCATAGACCAGTGCCTAGGACATCTTATCACAGCAAGGAGCACATAATGTAACTTGGGTGTCAATCCAAAAGGCTCTCCTGCTATCTCTTGTAAAGCAAGGAAATGAATTTAAATGGGACCAGAACTTACAGAAATTGCCATAGGGAAAGTAATGTTGCAGAGACAAGATGCAAAGCTCAAATACAAAAGCATCAGACAGTTAAGAGGCAATTTACTGTAGAGAGGGTCGATTCAAGTAATATGCCACAGAAATCAAATATCAGAAGGTGTATGCAGTGAAAGAAATATAAGAAGATATTAGTTAACTTTGGTCTGATACCCAGATACACAACAGAACCATATATGGGCTTATCATTCTAAGAATCCATACATGACAATGGTGTTTTAAAAGCACCCTCCCAAAGCAACTAATATAGCAGAAATATGGATGAAATGAACATGAAACAGTATATCATGCCTGAGCCATATTTAAAGCGCTTGACTGATCCAAGTATGGGTATCAACTAGGATAAATCCTTACCTAAAATCAGTGAGCCACTTGCATTCCAGTACATGATACAAGAAGATGGATAAAATGAAATGTTGTATTAAACATATAAAAGGAAGTTACATACTATGGGATACCAAAGACCAGAATCCTCTAATACAGATAGAACTCCTCCTCACTGAAACCCTACGGGCTCTGAGCCTTCATATAAGAGCTTATACAAAATGTATACAAAAATGCCTTTCACTGCACAATTCTCTGATAAAAATTTGGAACCCCTACAATGTCATTCTTCCTTGTTTTTATAGAGGGAGAAAATGAGAAACTCATAAAAGAAGTAGGTGAAAACAATTAATTGTTTCATTTGAACAAAATGGCGGAAACATTCGTGCCCATACTGTTGAATGACTAGGTAATACTGTCTGTACTTGACAACCTGCTTGCAAAAATAAATGCTCTGGGCAGAAAATCTCTTTAGGAACACGGTATAAAGATAGATTCATATGAACATTCTGTCCTTTCCTGAAGAAAATTCGGCCGAAATAAAACCTTGAAAGCATTTCTTTTTGTGCTTTGTACCCTCTGTCTTCCGGCTTTGAATTGGAATTTAAATTCTTCAATGCCGGACACTGCTTTCCTTGATTTTTCATTGCTATTTCTTCGCTGTCCCATTAATTTCTTCATCTGCTCGATTTGTGTTTTGAATTAACCTAAAGGGTTTGATAGCTTTCAATCACTGCTCCTTAAATGACGATCATATCTCAGCAACTACCCCGGATCTTTCGTCATGAATTCTTCCTCTGCAAGCCGATCCTTAGATGCATCTTCGATTTATGTAATGGAGGCAGAGATTAATGGCAGTTTCTCGTCGCTGCAACCTGCAAAACCCACAAACATGTTAAAGAAAACCAGGCACAGGGACGATGACGTGATGGGATCCATGGACATGGTAGCGCAAACTCATCGAAATGGAAAAACAATGTGGGGTGGTGGAAAACACAGTGGGATGGCGGAGAAGAATTGAAGGAATACGTGAAGTTAGACGTGAACAGTGGACCTTTGACCTAAAAAGATATACGGAAGGCTGAGGGATGCGCGATGGAAACGCGTGGCGGTATGACGTGGAGGGAGGCTTGAGTCAACAACAAGACAGGTAAACGATTCTGGGCCATCCGATCTTGAAATGAGATCAACGGTTTAAACTGCGTCGGGGGTGATGCGATGGTGGGCCCGAGGTACTGTGCACTGGGACTAAAATGCACGTAGCTTGGGAGAGTGGCAGTCGTTGGATGGATCGCTCAGGGTCGGACGGCTCACATAAATTTCGTTGCGCGTCCTGGATCGAGCGTTAACACGCGAAATAGGGCGGTATTGGAACAGTGGCCTGGGACACGTGGCAGCTATTGAATGGAATCGCTGCGATTTGCAGAATATCGCCTGCCTTCGAAAGGCGGTGCGAAATAAACATGCCGGTTTTTGAGAAGTGGTTTTAGGGCACGGGGACCACAAAGGCGGAGAGCTGCAGTACGTTGATTGTGTTCAATCGGACGGTTCAAAGCATGCATGATAGCCTTATAGAATAGATGCCTTTGGATCTAGCACAGGGTTTCGGGGCTGGGTCATGTGGAAAAATGAGGCGCAGAGACTAAGACCGAAGGGTGCTAAGCCCAATATATTTTCAAATCTGAATTTTCACCCTTTTAGAATGCAATTTTGAAGTTAGGGGAGCACAATGATAGACAGCTAAGGAACTTTACAAGACAGGGAAAAGGAGTTAGAAGATTTAAACCAGATGGTCCATGGAAATTTTAATGGGGAGATGATCATGATCAACATTGGCTCCATCTGGGGACGGCACATTCATCCTTGGACGTGTCGAGAACTCTGCAGATCTTTAGATACTCTTTTAGATGACTTTGCTACTTATTCCCTCTGTATGTTCACTTCATAATTTATTTGCACGCCGACCCTGTTTAAACAAAACTGTAACAAAAACTAAATATACAGTATGATACATCGGGCGCTTGGTGCCTGAATCAGAACTGGAAATAGGGCTTTAGAAATTGGTCGTTTACAGGGGCATCCAACAAGTCGCCCTGTAAACTCTCCAATGTGAACGTGTTATTGCCTCCCTATTCCACAATTTTAAATGGGCCAAACCAGAGTGGGTCAAACTTCCCATGCTTTCCTTTTTCAGCCCTCCGGACATCCCATCTGAGCACGAGATCACCAATTTGCAACTTCCTGTCTTTTGCATGTTGATCAAAAATGTTTTTCATTTCCTCCGATACTCTGTTAACCTCTGGTTCACTTGGTCCCGTGTTTCCTCTAATTCCACCAACTGATTGATTCTCCTGATCATATCATCAGGTTCCTCCTAACTTTCTTTCATGAAACATGCCGCTGGTAAAGCCAGCTGCACGGGAAACACTGCTACTCGTCCATATACCAGTTCGTACGGGGATTTCCTAGTTGCTCTCTTGCTGGTGATTCTATTAGCCCGCAAAGAAAATTTTAATTGGGAATCCCAATTCTTTTGATTTTCATTGATTGTCTTCTTCAAGGCCCTCACCAGAGTTTTATTAGAAGACTCTACCAAGCCATTCCCCTACAGATAGTAGGCTTTAGAATGATTCAGTGTGATTTTATACTGCTGACAGAAGCTTATAAACTTTGTAGACTTGAAGGCTTGTGCATTATCAGTCACTATTCTAGCAGGACAGCCAAACCTGGATATGATGTTTTCCTCCATGAACTTTATGATCACAGTATCTGTAAAATTCCTTGCAGGTATGGCTTCCACCCATTTTGTAAAATTATCTATGGCATTCAATATCCATTTATGCTTTCCACTTGATGGAGGATGTATCTCACCTATAAAATCTATTCCCCACTGTTGAAATGGTTCATTTACATGAACATGAATCAAGGGCAGAGCTGCCAACTTTTGTCTCTCAGCAAACTTTTGACACTTATCACATGCTCTGACCCAGTTAAAAAATGTCTCCAAATAATTTGGGCCAGTAGAAACCAGCCTTCAAAATTTTATGAGCTGTGGCTCTCCAGCTGTAATGGCCTCCACAAATTCCTTCATGAAATTCTATCATTATACTTTCTATTTCATTTTCTATGAGGCACAATAATAGTATGCCTGAAGGGTCTCTCCAATATAACTGACCATTGGCAACTATATACTTTTGTGATTTCAGCCTCAATGTTCTTTATTTTTCCTTATCACAACTCGGAGGACAGTTGAGTGTCCAAAGATATTCTACTATCTCTTTATACCAAGGACTGGTGAGATACTGTATATGTGCTTTCTGGGTAACACTCTTCACTCCTTGCTGCTCTTTTTCACTCTCGGACTCTCCACTTGCTATCATGGATAGATTTATGCCTAGAGCCTGATAGTTTGATTCAGAAATTTTTTTGGCAAGGCCCTGTCCTTTAATTAGCTTAGTTGGACGGATGTCCAAATCATACTCTTGTATTTTTGCAATCCATCTCCCTCTGTTTCCTTCACTATCTCCCTGAAGGAGAATGTCTTTGACAACTACTGTAGGGACATATGCTGTAATGTGGGACTGCAAAACATACATGCAAAATGCTTTAAGGGATTTTACTAGGGCATATGCCTGCTTCTCTAGTATATTGTATTTCAATTCTGCGTCATGCAGCACCTGACTGAAAAAGGCTACGGGCTGCTCATATCCATCTTCATTTTTCTGTAATAACACTCCAGCTACTGTATGAGGTGATGCAAAAGAAAAGATCATAAATGGTTTAGTATAATCTGGCCCAGCTAATACAGGGGCTTCAGCAAATGCGGCTTTAATTCTAGCAAAGGCCTCCCGTGACTCTTGTGACCATTTCACCTCATTATTCTTCTTTAGCATATCTGTTATATGCCTAACTATCTCAGCATAGTTAGGAATAAATCTTCTCAAGAAATTTATCCGGCCTAAAAATACCTGTACTTCTTTTTTATTCCTGGGAAGAGGAATACCATTTATGACTTCTACTCTTTTGGGATCTATCTTTACCCCATCTTTAGTCACAATATGTCCCAAAATTTTTCCTTCCTCTAATGCAAATAAAGAATTTTGTGGATTAAGGGAAAGGCCATACCTTCTGCATTTTTTGAAAGTTCTTCATAAATGCTCAATGTGTTCAGCATCATTTTTTGAAAACCCTGTAATATCATCAAGGTACACCACCAGAAATTTATCTTGCTCCCCAACAAAGGCTATGTCCATGGCCCTCTGAAAAGTGGCCCCTGCATTAATCAATCCAAAAGGCATCCTGGCATACATAAATGTACCCCATGGTGTGGTGAAAGCAGTCTTCTTCTGATCCTCTGGGAGCACAGATACCTGATTATAACCAGAAAAACCATCCATCATTGACATCCTAGAAGCTCCAACCACTTTTTGCAGGATGTGATCCATCTTTGGCAGTGGATAATTATCCTTTAAGGATGCTCTGTTTAAATTTCTGAAATCCACACACAGCCTTATTTCTCCATTTTTCTTTCAGACAGGGACCAAATTAGCAACCCATTCTGAGTACCTTAATGGCACAATTATTTTGGCCTTTAATAACTTCTTAATTTCCTTCTCAATGGAGGGAAGCAGCAGAGGGTTTATCTGTCTGAGCTTCTGCTTATAAGGTTTTGCATCTTCCCTCAGAGGAATTTTATGCTGCATTATATTGATATCAAATGTTTTTAGGTCCTGATAGGACCATGCAAATACATCTTTATAAGATTGAAATAATTTCAGGTATTTTTCCTTATATTCCTCTAGGACCTTCTTGGATAATTTTACAATTTTAGGATCAGCCTCAGTACCCAGATTCAGGTCTTCCACTTGATCTTCTTCTACCATTTTACTAGGCTGCAACGGGACATCATTTTTGTCAAACAACCTTTCTAGGGGGACCAGCCCTCTAGGGATAACGTTTCCTTTCAGCTGCAACACTTTTCTTCCTTCCATTTTCTCCTCCCAATTATTTTCTGAAACATTCTCAGCCTCATCTTCTTCACAATCATCAATCTCCATGCTAGAGAATTCTTCCACTGTTTCTAGGAATCTCTTCATTTGTTCCTCATCTTCAAATACCTGCCAATGCTTAATATTATCTAGGATCGATGGTCTATAACGTACCTCAACTTCATACCTTAAGAGAGGGTTCTGGGGATGACGGAATGTACTAGCAGCCACAGCAATGGAATCTTCCATTCTATTCTACTCTTGGGGCATGAACAAGATATTAAATGCTGAGAAGAAATTATCCACCATGTCCCAAACTTCATTCCTGTATGCCCTCAACCAAGGATGTTTAGTTTGACATTGATTTCTAACCTGCCTGACCACCAGCTCAGAGTCTCCCAGGACCTTTAAACATTGTATGCCCATGCTCCTGGTTGTTTGTAATCCCAATAGAAGTGCTTCATATTCAGCTACATTATTAGTAGCTTCGTATTCCAATTTAAAAGACAGTGGGACCCATTTTCCTGTAGGAGAGATTAATAATACTCCAGCCCCATTACCTTCTCTTGAATTTGCTCCATCAAAATGTAGAGTCCATACTCCTGCTTCATGGTCTTTTAAAGGCTGTTCAGTCTTGATTTGACAGAAGGAAGGTTCATGAGCGAAATTTTGATCTTCTTCTAACGTCAAACATGAGAAATATCCTTCTTTATTGTAGACTGGTGAATTCTCTGAGCTGTCAGCCTTGGTCACCATATTGATGAATCTGGTCTCTCTGTATAAACTCCTCTCCTGGCCACCAAAAACAGGGATAGTGGCATAGGTTAAATCCAATTTGAGTGACCCACCAATTTTTTTTCCCCAGGACCTTGACAATAGCATGCCAAAGCGAGCTGGGATGTCAGCTACCACAATGTCCATTACTACACTTTTTGCTGGAATTTGGGCCAAATTGACCACTAAATCTTTAATCATTCCCAAGCATTTAACTCTTTTGGAATCAAATGAATATAGGTCTTTATATGGACTTGTGATTTGTAGTCCTAGTTGTTCCATGACTGACAGAGGCATAAGATTATGGGAAGCTCCAGAATCTAGCATACAATTGTGTAATAGCAGGTCATGAACCACTAGAGACACATAAAATGGAGGAGTAGAGGGATCTATCTCCTCGACATGTGGGCCAAAGACTACCATGGGTCTTTCTTCTTGAAGGTTGAGACTATCTGGAATAATTGGTGCTTCAGGGGGAAATAATAAAGAAGTAACTTGAGACTGATATGCAGGTTGTTTCAACAGCTCAGTCAAGAGGACAGGGATTTTGACTTTCTCAAGTTCCTTTTGCAGATTGAAAGCAGGAGGGGGCTTTTCTATTACAACTTCTTTTGACTCTTTATTTTCAACTGGGGGTTTAACTTCTTTTGACTCAGACTTATCATTAGGAGGGAAAACAACTTTTGAAGAAGAAGGAATTTGATCATTAGGCTGCAAAGGTTTGTTTAGAGGGCTCTTACCTTTGTCTGTGGATTTCTGCATCGTTGAATCCTTTTGAGCCGATGCTTCCTTCTGGAGAGGCTCTTCTTCCTGATCTTGAGTTCGAGTTCTCTTCCTTGAAGACCTGAGATCATATTTTCTGTTGAAGTGTGCTTGCATAAAGTCAGCAAATTGTTTACAATAATAATCAACCTCTGAGTCTTCTATGTCTCTAGCTTCTTCTTCTTGCAATGGGCATTCTAGTTCATCATTATTCGAAAAGGCCAGATTTGAATCTTCTAGCTCATAAGAAAAATATTTAGCAGAGTCACCTACTGGACCTTCCAAGTACAACGGATGTGCTACTTGATCTTGTTGTTCTTTTATTTCCTTTTGCAATATTTGCAGGGGTGGTCTTCTATACTGAGGATTATAACCTCTGTTTGGAGCATTCTGAAAATTCTTGGAGGCTGAATTCTTGGTTTCCAATTCAAGCTTGACCAGTTTATTAGAAAGGTTCTTAATCATTTTTCTCATTTCTTCAATTCTATCTGAATCCCTATCGTGATTAGAAGTAGATACTTCCTCCTTACCCCTTCTTCTAGTATCTTGTTCAGCTTTCCCCCTTAATTTTCCAGTGGAAGCAAAGTTTGCTTCCAATTCAAGTGCATCTGACTGAGCATCATCTAGAGTGGCAGGCTTTCTTTCTCTGAGAGAGAAACCAAAATCTGAGTCAAAGGCTACTATGAAAACAACTTTGGCAGCATTCTGATGAGGCTTCATATCTATAGGGAGGTTTAGATATAACTTATTAAATATTTTGATAAATTCTGACACCCCTTCATTATGTTTCTTTTTAAGTGTATTGAACTCAGTAAGACATTGTCCATGATATTTCTTTTCTCCCCATTTTCTGAGAAAGGTATTTTCCATATCATCCCAAGTGGTTATGGAACGGTTTCCCAATGTCTTGAACCATTTTCTGGCTTCACCATCCAGAGACTGCACAAATAATCTTAAGACCACATCCAAATGTTCTACATTAAAGTTTTCTGCAAAAGAGAAAAAAGTCTCAAGATGTTTCTAAGCATCAATTTCATTTTCCCCAGTGAATCTGGGCAAGATCTTCAAATAATCTTGTGGCATATCATTTAACACTTGAGGCAATGCTAGGGGAGCATATTTGTTCAACAAGAAGGCTGGAACGTTAGCCATTGGAAGAGGTGGGGGTTGTGCAACTATCTGGGGTACAAATGGAGGAAGAGGCGGATGTGGGGTATGAATAACAACAGGAGTATACTGTACAGTAGCTTGCGGTGTAGATGGAAACAGTTCATGGTTAACAGCAGCTACTTCGGTGACTTCTTTAATCTCTTCAACCTCATGAGTAGGGTGAACATGAGCTTTAATTCTAGCACTTCCCCTAGGTGGGCTGTTTGAATAATATTCTGTGTCTCCCACAGTGGAGTCGAGATTTTCTACTAGAACTTCTTGGGAAGAAGAAGATAGATAATCTTCTACAAAAAACTCAGATATTTCAGCATGGACTGATTTATTTTCTTTCCAACCTCTTCTACGTATGATCTTCTCAGGGTTAGACACTGAAGGTGTCTTTGACTGTGATGTATCTGACCTAAAGTGTGGCTTACAAGGAGCTAGGACTACAAATAGATTTATCAAATAAACAACAGTGGAGTCGCCAAGGTGAGAGATATGAAACTCTTCAACTCTCTGTGCTCACCTGATTAGAGAGTGAATAAAGATTGTCGAGTCCCAGGGATAATGATTTTCTTAAATTCGATCCCCGGCAACGGCGCCAGAAAGATTTTTTCGATAGAAGTTGTCACTCCTAGGGACAACCTAGAGTTGCCATAGACCAGTGCCTAGGACATCTTATCACAGCAAGGAGCACATAATGTAACTTGGGTGTCAATCTAAAAGGCTCTCCTGCTATCTCTTGTAAAGCAAGGAAATGAATTTAAATGGGACCAGAACTTACAGAAACTGCCACAGAGAAAGTAATGCTGCAGAGACAAGATGCAAAGCTCAAACACAAAAGCATCAGACAGTTAAGAGGCAATTTACTGTAGAGAGGGCCGATTCAAGTAATATGCCACAGAAATCAAATATCAGAAGGTGTATGCAGTGAAAGAAATATAAGAATATATTAGTTAACTTTGGTCTGATACCCAGATACACAACAGAACCATATATGGGCTTATCATTCTAAGAATCCATACATGACAATGGCATTTTAAAAGCACCCTCCCAAAGCAGCTAATATAGCAGAAAGATGGATGAAATGAATCACGAAACAGTATATCATGCCTGAGCCATATTTAAAGCTCTTGACTGATCCAAGTATGGGTATCAATTAGGATAAATCCTTACCTTAAATCAGTGAGCCACTCGCATTCCAGTACATGATACAAGAAGATGGATAAAATGAAATGTTGTATTAAACACATAAAAGGAAGTTACATACTGTGGGATACCAAAGACCAGAATCCTCTAATACAGATAGAACTCCTCCTCATTGAGACCCTACGGGCTCTGAGCCTTCATACAAGAGCTTATACAAAATGTATACAAAAATGCCTTTCACTGCACAATTCTCTAATAAAAATCTGGAACCCCTACAATGTCATTCTTCCTGGTTTTTATAGAGGGAGAAGATGAGAAACTCATAAAAGAAGTAGGTGAAAACAATTAATTGTGTCATTTGAACAAAATGGCGGAAACATTCGCACCCATACTATTGAATGACTAGGTAATATTGTCTGTACTTGACAACCTGCTTGCAAAAATAAACGCCCTGGGCAGAAAATCTCTTTAGGAACATGGTATAAAGATAGATTCATATGAACATTCTGTCCTTTCCTGAAGAAAATTCGGCCGAAATAAAACCTTGAAAGCATTGCTTTTTGTGCTTTGTACCCTTCATCTTCTGGCTTTGAATTGGAATTTAAATTCTTCAATGCCGGACACTACTTTCCTTGATTTTTCATTGCTATTTCTTCGCTGTCCCATTAATTTCTTCATTTGCTCAATTTGTGTTTTGAATTACCCTGGAGGGTTTGATAGCTTTCAATCACTGCTCCTTAAATGACGATCATATCTCAGCAACTACCCCGGATCTTTCTTCATGAATTATTCCTCTGCAAGCCGATCCTTAGATGCATCTTCGATTTCTGTAATGGAGGCAGAGATTAATGGCAATTTCTTGTCGCTGCAACCTGCAAAACCCACAAACATGTTAAAGAAAACCGGGCACAGGGACGATGACGTGACGGGATCCATGGACATGGTAGCGCAGACTCATCGAAATGGAAAAACAATTTGGGGTGGTGGAAAACACAGAGGGATGGCGGAGAATAATTGAAGGAATACGTGAAATTAGACATGAATAGTGGACCTTTGACCTAAAAATATATACGGGAGGATGAGGGATGCGCGATGGAAACGCGTGGCGGTATGACGTGGAGGGAGGCTTGAGTCAACAACAAGACAGGTAAGTGATTCTGGGCCATCCGATCTTGAAATGAGATCAACGGTTTAAACTGCGTCGGGGGTGATGCGATAGTGGGCCCGGGGTACTGTGCACTAGGACTAAAATTCGCGCAGCTTGGGAGAGTGGCAGCCGTTGGATGGAGCACTCAGGATCGGACGACTCACATAAATTTTGCGGCACGTCCTGGATCGAGCGTTAACGCACGAAATAGGGCAGTATTGGAACAGTGGCCTGGGACGCATGTCAGCTATTGAATGGAATCGCTGCGATTTGTGGAATACCACCCGCCTTCGAAAGGCGGTGCGAAATAAACATGCTGGTTTTTGAGCAGTGGTTTTAGGGCGCGGGGACCACAAAGGCGGAGAGTTGCGGTACATTGATTTGTGTTCGATCGGACGGTTCAAAGCATGCCCGATAGCGTTATAGAATAGACGCCTTTTGATCTAGCACAGGGTTTCGGGGCTGGGTCATGTGGAAAAAGGAGGCGCAGAGACTAAGACCAAAGGGTGCTAAGCCCAATATATTTTCAAATCTGAATTTTCACCCTTTTGGAATGCGATTTTGAAGTTAGGGGAGCACAACGATAGATAGCTAAGGCACTTTTCAAGACAGGGAGTTAGAAGATTTAAACCAGATGGTCCATGGAAATTTTAATGGGGAGATGATCATGATCAACATGTGTGAACAGGATTGAGCCACTTGACCGATTCAACATGAACAAATCACTAAGCAGACCAGATACATTGAAACACTTTGAAGACCCGGTGCAGTTCTAGAAGGAGGATCCCAAGTGAAAGGGGTTAATTCATTTGAGGTGGTTTAGGGTTTTGCACATCCTCATCTTATAAAAGGAAGGAGAAGGCTCAAGGAAAAGGTTGTTGATGATAATTGTATTTTGAGATTGCTTGAGCAAATCAAACTCTCTTGGTTGTTTAGCTAAGAGAGAGGAATTTCCTGTTTAGGAATTCCTCTTCCTTCATTGAGGGTCTCTAGGAGGAGATTGTGCTGCATTGATCCACTATCTAGAATTTTGGCCAAGATTCACCTCCCTTGACAATGTAAATCCTAGTTAGGGCTTCATTTTTTAGAGATCTACAATAAGTGGAATCAGATCTATTTAGATCTGAAGAGTTTTATTGCATCTTTTCAGTGGGGAAGTCATCTAAACCATTGGTAGGAGTGCAATAGCTGTTTTGAGCTTCAAACTCTTATCTTGGCATGAGGCCAAAGTGTGCATCACTTCATCAGCATAGTTAGCTTCAGAAACTATGTTATTTTGCAGGAAGAGTTGCAGTGTTTATTTGCTAGCGATTTGGAGGAGAGATCTCTGGTGAAAGGGTTCCTTTACTTCACTGAGGTGATCCATGGATTGGCCAACAAATCCATGTCCTATTTCAGATCTGATCTGTTGTGTGAATTATTCTTTAGAAATTTCTAAAGTTTACTGCAGATCCATGGTGTAGATATCAGATCTATTCAGTGTCCTTCATTATAAGCTGAGATTCCCAAGGGGAATGTACTTAAAATTTATTTTTGCATATAGATCCCATTTAGATCTATAATTTTGTACTATCATATATTATATATCTGAAACTTAATGAAACATTGCTTCATATTTATGAAAATTACGTTGTCTGGTTCATCCTTTACTTCTTGTGTCATAAAGCTTGGGTTTTAGGCCTTTTATTCAAGTATAGATTTGTATTTTCTATTGAAATATATTTGAATCATATTCTCAGCTTTTCATACTATTATCTCTACATAAACTCACCAAACCCTTCAGAAAATACGCTCTCTAAGCTTTAGCAAATTTCTGCATACTCCAAGTCATGGGAAATCATCAATTTTAAGCCTAGTTGGGAATGCAGGATCTATTTAACATATAAAAACGCCTTTTTTTTTTGCTGAAATTCGTCATGTGAATCCCTCTTGACCTAAGCTAACATATCCCAAAGCCATGACCCTTATTTTTACGCAAATTTCTGAATAAAGTCATTTTATGGCATGAACGGTTGCTTTTCCTCACCTTTTTGAGAATAAAAGTTGAGTAAAGGTTACTGCAGTACTTGGAATTGATTTCTGAGTTTTTTTAAACATATTTTATGATATCTAAAGCACACATACTTGAAAAATTCATTTTTCAGGCATGTCTTGTTGAGTAATCCATTTTGGGAATATTACATGTTCTTTCACATGATATGCCTTATTGAACCTTTTTAAAAGTGGGATCTAGATTTTTTTTGTCCAATAAATCCACCATTAAGACAAAAAAGTTACATTTTTTTTGTAAAAATTATGTCACAAAATCCGTAGAAGCTAAAGCACTTCCTTTTTCCACTGAAAATGTTGCAGTTTCATTTTTTTAAGGATATTTTCACTCGTTTTGGTGTCCCATGGGAAATTGTGACAGATCAAGGGAAATAATTTGCATCCAATTTGGAACATAAAATAATGGAGGAATACAAAATTAAGCATTGAAAGTATACTCCATATCATCCACAAGAAAATGGAGAAGTTGAATCTACCAATAAAGTAATTGAATCAATTCTCACCAAGACTATGCATCTACATAAAATATATTGGGAATAAAAGCTTCCCTAAGGTTTATGGGAATACCATACGTCAAGGAGAAATACAACAGGACAAACTCCCTATGAACTTTTTTATGGGAAGAAAGTCCTATTTCCTATTGAGTTCTAGATAAAAAACTTTAAGACAACAATCAAATTGGGTCTTGATTTATTAGAAGCACAAAGACAAATAATGGATAAATTGAATGAACTCGATGAGATAAGAAAATATGTTATCCATAGGACTAATATATTTCAACAACAAAGATCGAGGTGGCATGACAATTTCATCAAAGAAATAAAATTCCATCCTGGTGATTGGGCATTTCTTTTTTATTCAAAGTAAATATTTTCAAAGAAAATTTCAAACTCAATAGCTTGGGCATTATGATATTGAAACAATATTTGATAATCGACCATTCATAATAACTATAACTGTCGATGAAGAGAAAGTGACCTTCCTTGTAAATGGTCATAGACTATGAATATATCACAAGCCATTGTCAAGAGAAGAATTCATAAAAATTATGCAAGAAAATTTGAATTCGAAGTTGGTTAAAGAAGATTCTTCTTCCTGTCCGGCTTAGCCTTCTACTTTATTTTTCAATATATATATATATAAACAAAGAAAAAAAAATGAAAATATTTTTTTGTATAAACATGAAAACTAACATTGTTGGCATGTTTATACAGAAAATCTATGTTGAAAACCAAAAATTCTTGGCAGTATAGATTTTCTTTCTTATTCCATATTATAGTCACATTTTATTTTTACTCCTCTTTTCTATTTTTGAAAATAAAGCAGCTATGGAATTGTAAAAAATCTACAACTCTAATATAATTATGTAGCTAACTTGGTAGATTATGACTAAAACAAATGAATATCATGGCACAAAAAAAAACATGAAGATTGCAACTTGAGGACAACCTACAAAAGACAAGCCAAAAATCAGTAAGGCAAGAATATAGGGTATGTAAGTTAAATAATAAAGGTAAAATATTTGAATTATGAGATAAATGATAAGTAACTATTTCTACCACTAATCTGAGTAATGACTACCCTCATTACTCCAACACAACTTTGGTCTTAATGATTAATATCATTGTCTTGTCAACCAAGTCAGTCATGAACCTTGCATGAATCTTGCCATAATTTTCAATTTTCCCTCTCCTCTCCATTTATCATTTCACTTCATGTGCAACCCATCCCATTTTCACTTAGTCCTGTTTCATTGCTAAGACCACCTTCACCTAAGATTTGTTCTCTAATTCACTCGTACCCAAATCCCTTCATTCCATAACCTTGGAAAAATAAAAATTATGGGCTAGGCTTCTCTAACATGGAGGTAATTGTAAGGTTGGAGTATAGTGGAGTGAAGTTCCTTGAGGGTTACCACAGGTCAAACAATTGTTGCAACAGGCAGAGTGGCTGGAATATATAGAGAATTTTTACGGGCATGAAAAGGAGGTAACAAAGTCTTTTTCACGAGCATACGATGGATTTGAAGTAGAAATAGGGGACGTAAAGCTAATTTTGATAGAGATATTTGTAGTAGAGCCTACCAGACTTCCTAGAATCGGAAAAAGTTGGTTCAAGAGTAGAAAAAAATTGAAGAGAAAGGGTGGAAAATTTTCCTCAAGAATCCAGGTATGGATAATTTTGTGTTTAAAAAGGGGATTGTTGGGTATGTGTTATATTATTTCCTGTACGTTGCATTGGAAGGGGCATGATGGTTTTAAGCCCCTGGTATTTTGTAGATCCAGTCAAGGGAACTACAGTTATGTTCTAATAAAGGGTTAATGGATTGGGGTTTATGAATGCTTCGGCATGTATATATATGTGTTGTAACACTAAAAGGAACAAAATGAAAAATCAAGATGGTAGTCCCGATTTGGGATCCACGGGAAAATCTATGTGTATATATGTTTTATGTTTTATTCTCTCGCTATTTTTTATTTATGTTTTTAAGATTTGTTTGTAGATAATTTTTGCACAGGTTTAAAAACTATATTTGGTATCAGAGTTGTTTCGGCTTCAAGGGGACACCTTTACTATTGAGGGGTTTTTTTCTCGGGCCTATGGTAGACCTTATTCAGTGGGAGATCTGTGGGATTGATTCTTGCAGTTAAAGAAGATGGTGAGAAGTGGAAAGACAGAGATCGAGAAATTTAATGGATAGAGTGTTGAGTTGTGGAAGCTCAATATGGAGGATCTGATGGTGGATAAAGATCAGTGGATTGCAGTAGATCCTAGTACTAAACCAACGCAATGTCAGATGAATATTGGAAGAAGTTGGATCGGAAGGTAAAGAGAAAAATACAGTTGTGTATCTCAGATTCAGTATCGTTGAATGTATTTTGGGAAGCTGCGGTGAAGAATTTATGGGACAAGCTAGGGTCTTTGTACCAATCTAAGTCTCTAGTGAATAAATTGTTCCTACGGAAAATTTTTATACCCTGAGGATGAAGGATGGAGACTCGGTGACAGAGCATCTGAACACCTTCATTACTGTGGTAAGTCAGTTGTCATCTGTTGATATTAAAATATCAGATGAATATTTGTGCATCAATGTTTTTTTCTCTTTACCAGATTTGTGGGACATTTTGGTTATTGCAATAGGTAGCAATACAACTACCTTGAATTTTGATGAGTTTGTCTCAGCCTTGCTGTCAGAGGAAACGAGACGGAGAAATATGGATGGAAAAAATGGAGATTCCTTATCTCTATGAGGAAGGTCCCAAAATAGAAACAAAAATAAGTTTTCGAGTGGGAGATCTAAATCTAGAGGGAGATCTAAATCTCCAGGAAAGTTTGTAAAGCTATGTTGGAAATGCAGAAAAGGAAGGGCACTACAAAAAGGACTGTAGATCTAAAGCTCTTGATAAAGGAAAGGGATATGATGATGCTACTCTTTCAAAGGAAAAAACCACCTCAGATGAAGATGGGATGTGTATTTGGCTTCTTCTTCAAATACACATGTAGATCATGAGGCATGGTTGATTGACTCGGGTGCATCCTTTCAATTCACTTCCCATAGGAGTGGTACTACGAGTATGAGAAGTATGATGGTGGTGATGTATTATTAGGTCATGATAGGAGGGCCAAAATTGTTGGATATGGAAACTTCAAGCTGAAGATGTAAGGTGGAAGGATTAGAATACTTCCTAGTGTTCTGCATATTCATGCATTGGCCAAAAGTATGATTTTTGTAAGGAAGATGGATGATGGAGGTGTAAAAATAGTGTTCAAGAAAGATACCTGCAAGATGGTTTGAGGAGCACTAGTATATATGTAGGGAGTTCAGATTGGAACTCTGTACAAGCTTCAGAGTAGAATTTTTATTGATGGGTGCAACAGTTCTGTGGTTCCTAAAAGTGGAGCGAAAATCCTAGTAGTCTCTAGAGAAAAGACCATGCTATGGAATCAAAGGCTTTGACATATTGGAGATAAGGGCCTTCGAATATTGCATGGAAATGGTATGGTAGAAGGTATTTCTAATTTCTCTCTCGATTTTGATTTCTATGAACATTGTGTATATGGGAAGCAGAATCGGGTGACTTTTCCTTCTGGTACTAAGAGGGAGAACAAAATATTAGAGCTTGTGCATAGTGATTTGTTTGGACCCGTGTCAGTTCCATCACTTGGTAAGCCTGTATACTATGTTTATTTCATATATGACTTCTCAAGGAATACATGAATATATTACTCAAGGAATAAATATGAAGTCTTTAATAGATTTAAAGAATTTAAGGCTCTGGTGGAAAAATAGACAAAGAATAAAATAAAGTTTCCAAGGACAGATAATGGTGGAGAGTTTTGCAAGAAGAAATTTTAAGATTTATGTAAGAAGTGTGGTATAGCACGACATAATACTACTCCATACACACCTCATAAAAACAAAGTTGCAGAAAGAATGAACCGAACACTGATGGAAAAGTTAAGAAGAATGCTCATTGGTACTAGGTTAGGACATGAATTATGGGTAGAGGCAGTGGATATTGAATGTTTCCTGGTTAACGAATCACCTTCATCAACGTTGGAGGATAAGACTCCACATGAGGTATGGACTGGTAAGAAACCCTATCTTTCACATCTGAGGATATTTGTATGTGATGCATATGAACATGTACCAAAGGAAAAAAGGACCAAGTTAGATAATAAATCTGAAAGGTGCATCTTTATTGCGTATAAGGATGGTTTAAAATGTTACAAGCTTTGGAACCTAGAAACAAGGAAGGTAGTGTACAGTGGAGATGTGGTGTTTAGAGAGGTGAAAGATGTTGTTAAACATGAACTCCTACTGAAGGAACCTGTGAAGATAGAGTTTGAGCTAAAGGAGGATGAATCAAACTCTACAACAGAAGAAGATTTAGAAGAGGAAGAGCCACAAACTCCAGTTGTGAGAAGATCAGTTCAAGAAATAAGAAAACTAGAAAGGTATAGTCCATTTGCTTTCCATTCAAATTTTTCTTTAACTTTCACTGATGATGATCCCATAACTGTCAGGGAGACAATGGATTCAGAGGATAGGAAACTTTGGAAGCATGCCATGGTTGATGAAATGGTATCCCTGCACAAGAATGAGACATGGGACCTGGTGGAGTTTTTGGCTGGAAGGAAGCCCATCGAGAGAAAATGGGTGTTTAAGAAGAAGATTAACGTTTTATGTTTTATTCTCTCGCTATTTTTTATTTATGTTTTTAAGATTCATTTGTAGATAATTTTTGTACAGGGTTAAAACCTATATTTGGTATTAGAGTTGTTTCGGCTTCAAGGGGACACCTTTACTGCTGAGGGGTTTTTTTCTCAGGCCTGTGGTAGAACTTATTCAGTGGGAGATCTATGGGATTGATTATTGTAGTTAAAGAAGATGGCAAGAAGTGGAAATAAAAATATTGAGAAATTTAATGGTCAGAGTTTTGAGTTGTGGAAGCTCAAGATGGAGGATCTGATGGTGGATAAAGATCAGTGGATCACAGTAGATCCTGGTACTAAGCCAATGACAATGTCAAATGAAGAGTGGAAGAAGTTGGATCAGAAGGTAAAGAGAAAAATACGGTGGTGTATCTCAGATTTAGTATTTTTGAATGTATCTAGGGAAGCTACGATGAAGAATTTGTGGGAAAAGTTAGGGACTTTGTACCAATCTAAGTCTATAGTGAATAAATTTTTCTTGTGGAAAAATTTGTATACCCTAAGGATGAAGGATGGAGACTCAGTGACAGAGCATTTGAACACCTTCATTACTGTGGTAAGTCAGTTTTCATCTGTTGATATTAAAATATCAAATGAATATAATTGCATCAATTTTTTGAGCTCTTTACCAGATTTGTGCGACATTCTGGTTATTGCAATAGGTAGCAATACAACTACCTTGAATTTTAATGAGATTGCCTCAGACTTGCTGTCGGAGGAAATGAGATGGAGAAATATGGAGGGACAAAATGGAGATGCCTTATCTCTATGAGGAAGGTCCCAAAACATAAACAAAAATAAGTTTTTGAGTGGGAGATCCAAATCTAGAGGGAGATCTAAATCTCCAGGAAATTTTGTAAAGCTGTGTTGGAAATGCGGAAAAGGAAGGGCACTACAAAAAGGATTTCAAATCTAAAGCTCCTGAGAAAGGAAAGGGATATGATGATGCTGCTTTTTCAGAGGCAAAAACCACCTCAGATGAAGCTGGGATGTGTATTTTGCTTCTTCTTCAAATGCACATGTAGATCATGAGGCACGGTTGATTGACTCAGGTGCATCCTTTCACTTCACTTTCCATAGGAGTGGTTCTGCGAGTATGAGAAGTATGATGGTGGTGATCTCTTCTTAGGGGATGATAGGAAGGCCAAAATCATTGGACGTGGAGAATTCAAGCTGAAGTTGTAAGGTGGAAAGTTTAGAACTCTTCTTGATTTTCTACATATTCCTCCATTAGCCAGAAACCTGATTTTTGTAAGGAAGATGGATGATGCAGGCATAAAAAAAGTGTTCGAAAAATATACCTGCAAGATGGTTTGGGGAGCATTATTATATATGCACGGAGTTCAGATTGGAACTCTATACAAGCTTCAGGGTAGAACTTTTATTGATGGGTGAAACATTTCTGTGGTTCCTGAAATTGGAGCAGAAATCCTAGTGGTCTCTAGAGAAAATACCATGCTATGGAATCAAAGGCTTTGACATATTGGAGATAAGGGCCTTAGAATATTGCATGGAAATGGTATGGTAGAAGGTATTTCTAATTTCTCTCTGGATTTTGATTTCTGTGAACATTGTGTATATGGGACGTAGAATCAGGTGAGTTTTCGTTTTGGTGCTAAGAGGGAGAACAAAATATTAGAGCTTGTGCACATTGATTTGTTTGGACCCGTGTCAGTTCCATCACTGGGTAAGCCTATATACTATGTTTATTTCATAGATGAATTCTCAAGGAATACATGGATATATTTCTCAAGGAAGAAATCTGAAGTCTTTAACAGATTTAAATAATTTAAGGCTCTGGTGTAAAACCAGACAAAGAAGAAAATAAAGGTGCTAAGGACAGATAATGGTGGAGAGTTTTGCAAGAAGGAATTTTAAGATTTATGTAAGAATTGTGGTATAGCACAGCATAATACTACTCCATACACACCTCAGCAAAACAAAGTTGTGGAAAGAATGAAATGAATGCCAATGGAAAAGGTAAGAAGCGTGCTCAGTGGTACTGGGTTAGGACATGAATTCTGGGCAGAGGCAGTGGAGATTGCATGTTTCCTGGTTAATAGATCACCTTCATCAACGTTGTAGGATAAGACTCCACATGAGGTATGGACTGGTAAGAAACCCTCTCTTTCAAATCTGAGGGTATTTGGATGTGATGCATATGTACATGTACCAAAGGAGAAAAGAACCAAGTTAGATAATAAATCTGAAAGGTGCATCTTTATTGGGTATAAGGATGGTTTAAAATGTTACAAGATTTAGAACCCAGAAACAAGGAAGGTAGTGTACAATCGAGATGTGGTGTTTAGAGAGGTGAAAGATGTTGTTAAACATGAACTCCTACTGAAGGAACCCGTGAAGATAGAGTTTGAGCTAAAGGAGGATGAATCAAACTCTACAACAGAAGAAGATTCAGAAGAGGAAGAGCCACAAACCCCAGGTGTGAGAAGATCTGTTTAGGCATTAAGCAACCAGAAAGGTATAGTCCATATGCTTTCCATTCAATTTTTTCTTTAACTTTCACTGATGATGATCCCCGAACTAACAGGGAGACAATGGATCCAGAGGATGGGAAACTCTGGAAGGAGGCCATGGATGATGAAATGACATCTTTGCACAAGAATGAGACATGGGATCTGGTGGATTTTTTGGCTGGAAGGAAGCCCATCAAGGGAAAATGGGTGTTTAAGAATAATATTAATGTAGAAGGAAAGGTGGAGAAATAAAAATGTTAGTTGGTAGAAAAAGGTTATTCCCAGGTGCCGGGAATTGATTTTGGTGACATTTTTTCTCATGTTGCCAAGGTTACTTCTATTAGTGTTGAGATTCAACAAGATGATGATCCTAGTGAAAATTAAGTGCCTTCACTAGGTGGGGCTCGCAGGATTTTTTTAGGTGTATGACTATTTTTAGAATGGTGAGCATATTCTAAAATTAGCAGGATGTTGATTCTAGATGGTTGAATGAATTCTATCTTTAGATGAGTTTCTATTTTTAGAACATGGGTGAACTCTATTTATAGATCACATATCTAAAAATATAATGCATGTCGATTATTACTAGCGCTTAATGATAATCAGACAATAAATAATTACTTATTATCTGGAGCACTTGATTTAGTTAACTGATGTGGCAAACCAGTTAGTTGAAGGAATGATGAGTTTTAAGGTTGGTTGGTGACTCATGCATGATGGACTTCATTGTAATTGAGTGTGACAAAGTTGTAACATAGTTGGAAGAGTAGTAATGTGAGTTGTTATTTATTTTAACTCAGTTAAGTGAGTTAAACTCAGTTGTGATAGTTGTAACTAAACATACTCTAGTGAAATATGAGTGAATTAATTATTTAATTAATTCACAAGTAGTGTCTTACTTGCAACTGAAGAAATACAACAGTTAACTACTTGCATGTTAGATCCAGTGGTGACCTAGTGGAGAGATAGGTGAAAGGGTGTGTTTGAATATTATTTGTGACTATAGTGATGCATTCAATACATCTACACACACATTGGAGTTTCCAATGAGTATTGCGCAGTGCAAGCAAGGCAAGATCAAATTCATTCAGGGATATTCTTCAAAAGGGATTGCGTCGTTGAGGCAGGCTGTCAGGAGGCAAGAAACTGGTGCATAGATATGCAAATTTCTACATGACAGTGTGAGAAGATTGTATATTGTACTAAGAGCTCTATGAGTTGAGCTTTGTATGAGATTTTTTCATGATTCCATGATATACATAATATATTATAGTTGGGGTTTTTAGCTTTAAGCTTTCCCGGTAAAACATCTTGTTGTGCGTGATTGATTTTTCTTCATATGTTTTGCAATTGGCGATTTAATTTCCGTAAAGAATTGAGTAGAAGGAATATATATTTAATAATGGATTTGATTGTTAGATCAGGGGAGTCTAGTAATATACATGCATATTGTATATAGTTTCTACAATTAGATTACTTGTATATGTTGCAATTGCATTTGATTTTGAGGTATAACAGATGGATGTGAAGACATCATTTCTTCATAGGGGTCTGGAAGAGGAGATCTCCATGAAGCAAACTTAAGGCTTTATGGTGAAGGGTAAGAAAGAAATGGTATGCATATTAAAAAATTCTTTGTATGGGTTAAAATAGTCACCAAGGATGTGGTATCAGAAATTTGATACCTATATACGGGGACTTGACCTCACTAGAAGAAAATAGAATCACTGTATTTATTTTAAATTAATTGGTGACTATGTTATTTATTTGGTATTGTATTTGAATGATATGTTGCTGATTGGAAATGACAAAGAAATTATCCAAGACTTGAAGACCCAATTTATCTCCAAATTCGACATGAAGTATATTGGTCCTGCAAACTATTAAGAGAGACCGGGCAAAGAGGAAGCTCTGGTTAAACTAGAGGAAGTATGTCAAGACAATATTGCAGAGGTTCAATATGCAATATAGTAAACCAATGAAGGCTCCTATTCATGTAGGTATAAATCTATCTACTGAACAGTGTCCCAAGACACAAGAATAAGAGGAGGATATGTCCCATGTTCCATATACAAGTGCAGTGGGTAGCCTAATGTATGCAATGGTTTGTACTAGACAAGACATTGCACATGCAGTGGGAGTATTGAGCAGGTTTATGTCAAATCCAGGGAAGGAGAATTGGACAAAAATGAAGCAGGTTTCAGATATTTGCATGGCACTAGTGATTATGGTTTGTGCTACCAGGGAAGACCATGATTGGACAAAGTTTTGGACATCTGTGGTTTTGTTGATGCAGACTAGGCTAGAGATCTGGACCAAAGAAGATCTACAAGCGGGTATGTGTTTAGAATATTTGGAGGTGCATTCAGTTGGATGAGTAAAATACAGTTTGTAGTGTATCTTTCAACTATAGAGGCATAATACATGGCAACCACTCATGCAAGAAAGGAAGTAATTTGGTTGGAGAGATTTTGTTCAAGTATGGGGTTGGTGCAATGAGATATAATGATAGACTGTGATATCCAAAGTTCAATTTTCTTGCCTACGAGCCCTGCTTATCATTCAAAGACAAAGCACATTGATGTTCAATATCACTTTGTGAGATATATGGTTGAGGATAAAAGGGTGTTGTTGGTAAAGGTGGACACTTTGAAGAATGTTGTAGATGCATTGACGAAGTCTGTGAGAACTCATAAGTTCTCTTGGTGTAGAGAAAAATTGGGTCTTACGAAGATGGAATAATGGCCCCCTGTGGAAACAAAACAAAATGTGGGAGAATGTTGGGTATATGTTCTATTGTTTCCATGATTAGTCAGGGGGGGTGGGGGGGTGTTACACAACATTTTTTCATCGTCCTTGCAATGCCTCATCCCATAAATTGGAGGACTATGACCTGTGAGCAGTAAAATGTCCTAAAAATACCTTAATAACATCCTTGTGCATAAGGACAAGAATTCTCCTGAAGAAAAATTCCTCTAGAAAACCCTAAAAATCCATGTTTTGGCATTGGCGCAGGTAGCCAGTTCATCCCTCGCGCCAATGGGTAAAATGAACCATAGTGGGTGCACCAGTTGGTGCTTTGTCCCTATGTCATGCCCGTGCCAACCCTTTTAAGGAATGTTTTTTTAATATAGAAGGTGGAGTTTTGGTTTTAAAAAACGTAGAACAGATCACCAAAATAAGTTTGCGTTGTTTGCCTCCAGATCTCCCTGATTAGGAAGTGGTTTTCCACCTCTCATGGAACCTTCCTAAGAGATAGGACTCTTCCTCATGATTATAGGGAGCCTAACCTCTCCTCCTCCCTCTATAGAAGCTTTTTGTCTCTATTTTCTAGCTAGCTGAACTTGTGGGAGGAAAACTATAGCTAGGAAAATATTGAGAGAAGAGCCGAGGAGAACCCCGTAAGAGAGAGAGCTTTATCCAGATTCCCTTCTAGCTTCATTGAGATGCACTCTGCTACAAGCCCCGCCAAAGGAAGATCATAGCATCAGATCATTTGGTTTTAATCTCCCTTTTTGTCATCTTTAATATAAGCGACTCTGAATTTGGTTTCCATTCGTGTGTTTACTCTTTTATGTAATGCAATGAATTATATCCTCTCCAACTGATGTATAGTTACATGCTTTAAGTATTACGTTTTATGTTTTCATTTCTCTACATGTGTACTGGTGTCCGGATGGAGCGAACGGAAGGACTGTGATCTGTCAGGCTAGGGAAGAAGAGCACTGCTTCTTCCTCGACAACAGCAGCGTGGGATTTGAGGTAGGATACTTATCGCGATCTTTGTCTTTCTTATAACTAGGAACCAACGTCATTGCGTGTTTTGATTTTTGCTAGACCCACTCTAGGGATAGTGGGATCGCCTTTGTCCGCAGAGGGAATTTACCGCCTCAACAGGCGAGGGGGGGTCACAGGGGCGTCGAAAGCTGCCCTTATCGAGGGATTTGCAGGGGACAGTTAGGCCCCTGTGTGGGGTCTGGGGCAGTGCTTCAGGAAATTTTTTTTGGACCCTATTTCTCAGTGGGCGGACCTGCCCATGGTTTTGTGCATGGATTTACACATGGTTTTGGGTAATGATGGTTTTCAACCCCTGGTATTTTATAGATCCAGTCAAGGGAACTACGATTATGTTCTAATCCAGGGTTAATGGATTTGGGTTTATGAATTCTTCGACATGTATATATATGTGTTGTAACACTAAAAGGAACATAATGAAAGATCAAGTTGGTAGTCCTAATTTGGGATCTAGGGGAAAATCTCTATGTATACCTATTTTATGTTTTATTCTCTCGCTATTATTTATCTTGTTTTTTTACGATTTGTTTGCAGGTAATTTCTGTACAAGGTTAAAACCTACTGTGATACCAATCACAAATTTGAAAAATAAGTGGAGGAATTTGTTATTAATAATTAAAAATTTTATAACTTGTGAAGGGAGATTTGGTAACATGTTTTTCTGTCATGCACAACTGATAATGAATTTTATATAAGGAAATGAAATTAATTTACCATTTTTTCTACTTCATAGTCTAAGAGAGATGTCTGGAAATATATAGAGAAATATACAACTCATATACAATTCCCTATACCATCATGTCTTGGTGAAAGTTATAATTGACACCCATTTGAGAAATATAGGATACAATTGTGAAAATTTATTTCTTAGGAATCTGATCCGGATTTATTTAGGAATACAAAAGAATACAGAAATAACCATAAACATAGAAATATAGTGGAAATAAGTCTTAATTTCATTAATATCCAATCACAGAAATATGCTTACAAAAATGATGGAAATAAAATAGCTAGGGTGCTGGTAGCGAATCTCTGAGAAGAGATGTGGTGGCTACAAACCTCTAAATTGTGTTACAATGAGGCTTGAGGGCCTATTTATTATGGAGAAACAATGGAGAACTCTAAAAATCCAAAAACCTAACCTGAGGAGATGAAGCACCAAAACTATGGGCCCCGTTTGGGGAAATTGCTGTTTCAACTTCTCGGGGATGTAACTTTGGCATACTATCTCTATTTGGGGCTTCAAAATAGCTCCGGAAGTTCAGGACCTGAAAAACTCCTAAAAATAGTGAGTTGTAAAAAAATTGAAAGAGACAATGGTGGGGCCCCAAGTGGAATAGGTGGGTGGCCACCAATATCCACCTGGATCATTCCTCCCCCCTTAGGAAGCAATGGTCCCCATTGCATTGAGTTCCTCCATGAGATGATGAAACTTCTATTGAACTTGGTCCCTGGTGAACCACTTTCCTTGGCGCAGGAGTTGGCCAACTTTGACAACCCGATACAGTTGGATCTTCTGTCGGCGAGTGTTCTTGATTTGCATGTCCATGATACAGTCTGCGGTGACCTGTTCCATGCAGTCTGGGTTTAATTATTTTGGTGTGAGTTCTTCTGCAATTTCAAAGGTGTCTAGTAGAGGTGGGAAGTAGGGACGAAGGCGGTTTACATTGAATACTAGGTGTAGACCAAGGAATGGTGGAATATTGAGCTCGAAGTCATCGTTCCCTATAGCCTTGGTGATGGTGTACGACCCATATCGGAGTAGGAAAATCTTGCGATGGGGTCCAGTGAGGCGCTCCTTCTGCAAATGCAGCCACACATTTTCGCCCACCTGGAAGTTGTGTGGCACCCGATGTTGATCATGTCGTTTCTTGTACTTAGCATTGGCTCTGTCTAATATGTCATGAACCTATTGGCAGATCTGCTGAATGCGCTTGATGAAGTTGTTTGCTTTGTCAGCTTCATATTGGACATGAGCTTAATCGTCCTGAGTAGCTGTAAATGGCATGGCTACATCAATGGGACATAGTGGCTGGAGTCCCAAGCCCACCTGAAAGGGGCTGTGGTCGGTTGAGCTGTGGAGAGCCTAGTTATAACTGTTTTGTACATAGGGAAGGTTCTCATCCCATGTGCATGGATGATTTTAATTTTACATGTGTACAATCACCCTGTTGACGACCTCTGTCTAGCCATCAGTTTGGGGATGGAAATCTGTGGACTTGGTGAGCTTGGTGTCCAACATTAACCAGAGGCTGGACCAAAATGTGCTGAGGAACCTGTTGTCACGATATGATATGATAGACTATGGGATACAAAAGTGCACCCACACTCGTTTAACGAAGAGTTTAGCAGTGGCTCCTGCTATGATATTCTTCTTGCAGGCTGCCATAATGGCCATCTTTGAGAATCTGTCGATGACCATGAAAACACAGTCATTTCCATGCTTAGTAGAAGGAAGGCCTAACATGTAATCCATGGAGATGGATTCCCAAGGTCAACTAGGGGTAGGTAGCGGAGTATATAGCCCTTACTTCTTGACAGTCAGTTTGGAAATGGTGCAAGTAGTGCAGGATCTGATGTACTTCTTGAAATCATGTCGAAGGTTCGACCAATAGAAATACTTCTGTAGTATTGCCACTATTTTCTCAACCCCAAAATGCCAAACAACTCAACTGTAGTGTGCTTCCCATATCATATTGGTACACTCGCTTGAAGGAACACAAAGGTGTCCCAAGTGACATAATAGTGCATCTTGGAGGAGAAATTTTGGAACTTGCATACCCCCCAAGAGTGCCTTGTATGTGTAACTGAATTCTAGATCACTCTTGTAGAGAATCGTCCAATCAGAAGTCTCATACTCACAAGATTTGAGAATGGTGGTTATGGCCACGATCGGTGGTCGGCTGAGGCAGTCTGCAACATTATTGGTGCTACGCTTCTTGTACTTGATGTTCAAATGAAATTTTTGTAGATATGTGGACCACTTCTAATGGCGATCATTCTGCAACTTCCCTTGTGTCTGTATGAACTGCAGGGGTCAGTGGTCTATGTGGATGATTATCTCCTTCCCCAAAATGTAATTCTTGCATTGTCGACAAGTCTGCACAATGGAATACATTTCTTTGTCATAAGTGGGATACTTTCAAACTATCTCGGACAATGTCTCAGAGAGATATGCCAATGGATGCCCCTATTGAATAAGAACTGCCCCAATAGAATAGTCAAAGGCATATGTCTCGATCTCAAATGGTTGTTGCAAGTCTGGTAATGTGAGCACTGAGGCAGAACAGAGGTGATGTTTCAATTCTATGAGTGCCTTCTATTGAGATTCCGACCAACATAAATTTTCTTTCGCTCCTCCTTTGGTGACTTGACTCAAGGGCCAAGTGATATGAAGGAATCCCAACACAAAATTGCGGTAGAAATTGGCAAGACCCAGAAAGCTGCGAAGCTCTGTTAGGGTGGTTGGGGCTGGCCAATCCCGAATGACTTGAATCTTGGCTGGATCCACATGCACCCCCCTTTCAAAAATAATGTATCCCAGATATTGAACTTGGGTCATGCCAAAATTTCACTTCTCCAAATTGGCACACAACTTTTATTGCCGCAGTGTTTAGAGGACTTCTCAGATGTGGTGGAGGTGCTCTTCCCAAGCCCGACTGAAGATCAGAATGTCATCCAAGTATACCACTACAAATGATTTGGTGAATGGATGAAAGATTTCATCCATCAACCTCATGAAGGTTGCAAGAGCATTTGTCAATCTGAAAGTCATGACGATCCATTCAAAAACGCCCTCCTTGGCTTTGAAGGCAGTCTTCCACACATCAGAGCGTTTGATTGGTACCTGGTGATACCCAGACTTCAAGTCGATCTTGCTGAAATATTTTTCCCCTTTGAGTTGGTCCAAAAGGTCATCAATCCGTGGGATTGGGTACCTATTCTGGATAGTGATCTTGTTCAGTGCCTGATAATCAATATAGAGTCTCCAAGTTCCATCCTTCTTCTGTACCAACATGATCGGGCTCCCATAGGTGATGAACTTGGCCGGATGTGACCTTTCTGCAGCAGCTCCAGAATATGCCTCTTGATTTCATCATTCTCCATAACAGAGCGCCTATAGATCAGTCCATTGGGTAGCAACACACCTGGGGTCAGGTCAATGGGGTGCTTGACCTGACAATGTAGAGGCACCCCTGTGGGTGAGGTGAATATGTCCCTGTACTCCTCCACAACCTTGTTCATTTTTTTTTTCATGCAGAGGAGCCATGTCTGGAGTTCGTGGCCATAATATTCTTCTTTTCCTGGGGGCATATCATCAGGAAAACAAATTTCTTGGTTTGGGAAATGAGCTTACTACATTGTTTTGTAGTAACCAAAGAGATAGTGGGAGGATGTGGTATCTCTGGTATCTTGTACAATTTATGTCCCAAAGTAAAAATAACAGCGCGAGGTCAAGACTCATACACAACATGTCGCTTCCACAATTATGGTTGATCTAAAATAACATCAGAAACATAAATAGGAGAAATTTCACACAATAACTCATCCGTGAAGGGCTTTATGCTATAGGGAAGGTGGCACTGTTGGCTGATGCGTAGATCCCGTCCTTGGTGAAGCCACCCGATGGTGTATGGTTGTGGGTGTGTTGTGGTCGGAAAGCCCAACCGCTTCACGACATCTGCTGAAATGAGGTTCTTTTGGCTCCCATTGTCAACAATGAACCATAGAGAGGAACCCTTTACCCACATCTGGGAGTGGAAGAGACGTTGTGCCTCCTCTGGATCTTCTGGTTCTTCCTTCTGGATCTTCAAAGTGGCAACAACGGCGTTGGCTCTGCATCAATAATCTGCTTCCCTTTTTCATTCACCTTGTCAGGTTCTGATTTAGAGTTAGAGCATGCATCTGATTCATAAGTCCTCATCTCATCCACCAGTGACTGCTTGGCCCAACACTCACTTGTGTTGTGAGTGGAGCTCTTATGGAACTCACACCACCTTACCGTGTCCTTATTTGGCTTCGCGGTGTTGTTCTTTGCTTGTGTCTTTGGCAGGTTGTCTTGGGCCACCATGCCTTCGCTTTTTCTTTTGTTTTACGATTTGGGGGCACCTTTCCTTTGCTTTTGATTCACAGATCCAAAGTCTTACTTCTTTTTTTTGAATTTCTCAATCTTGGTAGCATACCGGTATGCTGTACCAAGCGAGGAGATGTTGACGAACTCCATTTCCTCCTGAATGTATCTGTGCAGAAAACTGTGATATTTTAGCACCAAATTTTTCTCTGAATCTTTGATACCCAATTTTTTGCACAGGGTATGGAACAGATTCGTTAGCTCATGCACATCTTGATCCCTTTGTTGCCACAATGTGGTCCATTGTATGTACTTGTCCTCATACCTCCCCACGGGATAGTATTGTTCCTTGATGGCATCTCGGAAATAATTCCAAGTGGATATGGTTGAGAACAGAGAGGGTTCTGTCTCATCGTTTTTCTCACAGTAGGTTTCCCACTAGTCCTTGACATGGGGGTTAGCTTTTAGGAGTGAAAAAATAATCTTCTCCTGGTTGGAAAAGTCATGAACCAATAAATATCCTTCTAATAGATTCAACCATCTATATACAACATCTGCATCTATTTGACCCTCAAATATGGGAATGTCAAAGTTTACTTGTACCTTAAAGGGAGTCGCACCTCCAGAGTGGCTGCTGGATGCAGATGCACCGTCGGTGGGCAGTTGTTGAAGGATCTGGGAAAAGTTATCCATCATCGCGTTCCTTTGTTTTTCAAGGGCCTCCTCAAGCAATATTTTGATAGGATCTCCTGCTCCCTCATATTTCCTTTTGTCCTCCATGGGCGTCCGTCGGGGTTTGCGAGGCTGATCTTGCAAAGGTTCCACCAGATCGAGCCCTGACTCATTATACCCTGACCTCATTGGGGACATGCAAACAAGGATTGAGAAAAAGAAAACTTCTTTGATACCACTGATCCGGATTTATGCAAGAACACAATAGAATACATAAATAACCATAAAAATAGAAATACAATGGAAATAAGACTTGATTTCATTAATATAAAATCACAGAAATATGCTTACAAACTTGATGGAAATAAAATAGCTAGGGTGTTGGTAGCGAATCTCTGAGAAGATATGTGGTAGCTACAGACCTCTGAACTATGTTACAATGAGGCTCAAGGGCCTATTTATTATGGATAAACAATGGATAACTCTAAACGTCAAAAAACCTAACCCTAGGAGATGAAGCGCCAAAATTGTGGGCCCCGTTTGGGTAAATTGGTGTTTCAACTTCCCGGGGATGTAACTTCGGCATAATATCTCCATTTGGGGCTTCAAAATGGCTCCAGAAGTTCGGGACCCGAAAAACTGGTAAAAATAGTAAGTTGTGAAAAAACTGAAAGAGACAATGGTGGGGCCCCAAGTGGAATAGGCAAGTAGCCGCCAATATCCACCTGGATCAGAATCATTTTAAGGAACCAGAGAAAGAAGAGCCTAGTGGTAAGACAAGTAAAAGTATAAGGAAACTGCATATAGAACCTAAAGATAACTCACCTACACAATGGGAACAACAGTCAGAGGATGAGACTCCTCTTGCTAATATGTTAGAAAAACTTCAAAAGATAAATGTTAGAAGATTCAACAATGTCGATGATAAAGTTGAAAGTTCATCCAAGAAGAAAACCTAGAAGGAAAAATATAAAAAAAATTGCTTACTACTAAATCAAAATCACCATCAAAGCCACCATCCAATATAAGAATAACTGAGAATCCCATCACCAACAGTTCCATCACCAACAATTTTATCACCTAGAGTTTTGTCACTAGTTTCTATTCCAACTAAAAGAACTCATGAAATAGATCATGTGCAACAAGATATATATGACTATCTAGAGTCTTTGGAGAAATTAGCTACAAGGAAAAAAATGGAATCATCCTCAAACAAAGAGGAAATTACTCATGTTGATCCTCTAGGGAGATCTCAAATTGTAAACACTCTTAAAGAAGAAATATATGAGTTGGAGGTACTAAATAGACATTTAAAGTAGGGACATGAAACAATGAAAGTGCAGAATGAAATTTAGAAAACTACAAATGAAAACATCATGTTGCACCTTGGAGTATGGTATGAGAAAAACAAGAAATCGAAGGCCAAAAACAAATCTATGAAAAGGAAAGTGATAAGCTTGAAACATAGAATTTTGATGAAGAAACCAAGGATGGAAGTGACCACCAAAAAGGCAAGAATGAATAACTTGGACGTTCTTGCTCAGGCATCTGAAGAGGCTCAACGATAGGGAAGCTTCACAAGTTTTGAATTTTTTCATCAGGACATGCAATGTCGTCTGTGTGGGGGAATGTTGAACCCAAAAATTTCTTCTTGTTGACAACCCTTTTTCATTCCATTTTCCTCTTTTTGACCTTCATAACTTTAGTTTTGGCATCAATTCATGATGATTATGGAATATTAGGCACTTGATTATTTTTTATTTCATAAATGACAATGTTCTTTATTGTTTAGCTTAGTATTTACATTGGCTACAGAATTACAATGATTATGCAACTAACATATGGTTTTGCAGCTAACTCCAAGGTTTGATAGGTTCCGATCCAGCCAAGGAACGAAGCATATAGGGAAGTGGAAATTAGCTCGTACAACAATTTGCTCCTACCTTCATAGCCTATATTGACGAAGAACACACCCTAGCATCTTGGACAGAGGAAAAGTCAAACAACATATAAGGAAAATTAGGCGAGCGAGATGCACATATTTAGCCTCATGATTTTTTGCGTTGATAGAAAATCATCAGAGGATAACAATATCTTATCTTTAAAATATAATTTTAGGTAATTTTAGGTAATTTTGATTACCCTAAGGTGTAATTATCTGAAACATTTAATGCGTAGGAGTTTTATAAATATGCCTCTCGGCATAACAAACACAAACTTGGATTTTACATTATAAACACTATGTTTGATATAAATTCTTCTTCAATCCTTATTTCTATGTTGTGTGATTGCAATGCGTGGTTTATCATATTTTGAAGCATTGTATTTATGCCTACTTCTCATAGGAGGCCCCCCTCGAGATAGTAAGGTTTCCCTTTTTAATTGTAATTAATATTTTGTCTTATATTTTTTGTAGGATTTTCTTAGCTTAATTCTTGATTTTAAACGTCAGTCTAAATATTGTTTTCATAGTAAAGTTTGTCTAATCCTTTTTATTATTGATTATAGTGATATTTATTATTCACATGGACAAAGAATAACTTTACATCTCAATTGTATAGATAGGATTTTAATTTGCAGAGATAATCTTCTTTCTATCAAGGATAGATTCATTTGATGTGATGTTTAAATTCAAGCAAGTGTGATTTCAATTCAAGAGTGATTTAATTTTACAAAATAAAGTGTGATTTTATTTTAAAGAAAGAGTGTTGTGATGTTATTTTAAAAAAAGAGTGGTGTGATTTCATTTTAAAGCAAGAGCGATGTGATTTAAATTAAAGCAAAAGAGTGGGTTTGATTTAATTTTGAGTAAGCATGAACAAGTGTGTTATTCATTTTTAATAAGAATGTGATATTTCTCTCAAGCTAGAGTAATAGAATTGATTTCATTTACTTACTGTTAGAAAAACATGTGCATTTCAATATCTCAAATCAACTTAGGAATTGTTTGAGTGACAAAGACTCCTAGCACATACAGTGCACATAAATTTCATCAGTACACTAGCCCTGTTTGATAATTTATGTAAGTAATTTAACATCAATTAAATTACCAATCATGCTCATTTCAAAATTTGATGATGCTAGTCTTGGTAAAAGGCTAATTTTCATTCTTGTGATAACATGTTATAAACTTTTTGATATGTATTCTTTATTCTTGGAACACGTGACTCACTTGAATCTAGATGTGTGGATGGCTACAAATTAACATGCTTGGTATTAGCATTGCAAGGTAATAGTTGATTTTTTATGTTTATATAACTAACAAATGGGTGTGTGTGAAAATTCATAATAAGACTCAATTGCAGCAAGAAGAAAAAACATGGACAATGGTATGGTGCAGCATAGCATGGACCAAGTCCATCATGAACAAGAAAGAATAAGTTCCCCTGAAATAGTAGATCCCTCCAAGAGTTATTTCGAGGGATGTTAAAATTTTAAGGTTTCCATAAAACCTTGAAAAATACTTAGTCCAATTGTGTGTGTGTGTGTGTGTATGTGTGTGCGCACATGGTGGTGAAGGACACGCTAAACACCCAAACACATGGGATTGAGTTTTGTGGTTTGATGAACGTTTTATAAGTTTTTTTTATTATTGATTGGCTTCATATTTTTTTTATTTTTATTTTTGACCTTGAGCATGGCCATGTTGTTTTTGTTTTTATTATGTGTTTTTGTTGTGAGTTTTTTTTCATTGCTTATTCTTTATCCTTGTCTTTATGTTTTGGTCTTAGTGTTTGTTGAGTGTGGGGAAAGGAAAGAAGAGGAGCTATAGAGAAGAGTTGAAGTAGAACCCATCTGAAATTGTAAGATCTTAGTTAAACCATGTGCATAAGATAAATGATATTCAAAGGGAAGAAGATGATAGAATATATAAATATGGGCCTCGCTGAGTCCACTTGAAATATAATAGGAAATGATGTAATAACCATGGAAATGGTACAAAAATGTAAGTTTTAATATACTTTAATAAAATATGGCTGAGATATATAAGGAATTATGAAACTATGTGGCTTGAAAGGTCATTAGTTGAAAACCATCAAATTAGCACAGTTAGTGATCAATCTCTAAAATATGATCACTATGTCAATGGCACAGAATCATAGTTTGTGTTTGCCATGATTTTGCAATGTGACAAGGTTTTTAAATGGGTTCTAGGTTGTGTGGAACCATTGTGCAAGTTTGAATAAATCACCCATTTTTGATATTTATCTTATATTTATGCTCCTGAAAATTGTGGTGAGCATGAACAAAAAAGGACAAACGCTGAAAACTAATATATTATAAACAACATGGAGGATGACATACTGATTTAAATAAATTGTTGAATATTACAACAACAGAAATTTTAATTGATAGTGTTGATGATGGAAACAAGGTAAAAAGTAAAAGGAAAGGAATTAGGTGATAACTCCTTTGGCTGAGTTTGGAAACCATTGTTTGAAAGTAAATGCATTCTCTACATGGATACCATGATTTTTTCTAACCTTAATGCCATGAATGTGATATATTTGATGAACATGTTAATGATGAAATAAATTGAATTTTGTGACACAAGTGGCATGATGGAGCTGGGATCTCAAGAAGAATATTGTTAAGAAGTCACTGTAGCATGTTACACTTTATTCAACTCATGGGAGAAATTCACAATTGGAACCTCTTAGAGCGAGGTCCCCTAAGTCCAACCATTTTGGCTATATTTTGTAATATATGAGTCATGCGTAGGGGCTTTGGGGCGGGTCAAAGACCCTCATGAATTGTAATGGGTCAAAGGGTAGATCAAGGGGCTGCAAACCACTATTTACAGACCACATAATAGTGCGTGGTAATAGTATAAATAGATGGCTAGATCGATTCTAAGAAGTCAGTTTTTGGATAATTCTGAATGTGAATGTTAGATCTGGAAACTTGGTGATATTTTTTGTGGATTGTCTGGGTAAGAATACTCCTGCTGGCCGTGTGAGTGGAGACCTTAGTCCTGATGTGTGAAGACCCCGTTGGCTATGTGCACGGGTTGTTGTATTGTTTTGTATGAAGGATATGAATTGATAGTAATAAAGGAATATTGTTGAGGATATCTAAGTTCTATATGCATCTATTGTTTATTTTATGATTTTTTCTACATCTTATTTCCAATTTCTATATTTTCTGCGAATATATCTCTTGTGCAACTGTGTTTTGGTTTATATGAATGCTTATTGGATGGATCTGATGATATGAGGTTATGATATTATGTGTTAAGGGTTATTACTTTCATTCTAGATGTTGTGTTAACTTACCTAAGGTATTCTGCATATTTGACGTAAGTCTCTCTGTAAGGGTTTACTGGTTAGGGCTGTTGTTGTGAAGGTCTGTTTATGTTTATTTGGGATCTTAAGGCACCCACATCATTCAAACCTCTCTCAGGGTGCAGAAACATGGTTCCAACACCCCCCCCATACTACTTCAGGTGAGACTTTGACTTGCGCAAGTAGGTCACTACTGAAAGGGCCAGTAGTAAGAGGTTTTTGTTGGTTAACCTCAATTATAAACCTAGGTCAGGACCCCTCAACCCAACAAATGGTTTTGTTTTGGGGACTATGAGAATTTTGAGAATGTTTGGGTGATGCCGAGAGGTCATTGGCATCCATTAAAGCATGAATTTGAGGAATAGTTTGAAAAAAAGATCAAGGAATTTTCCATAAAATAAAACAGAAGTAAGAAGCTATTGATTGAAGAGTGGAAGAATAAGTATATTTTTACTGAGGTGCACCAGATATTATTCGTAACCTTTGCACACAAGTTGTAGGAGTGGTTGGCAAGGTTAGTAGAGTTCCAAACCTGTTTGAAGGATGATCAGGTCATGTAGTGGATGCCTGAATTGATCCAAAAGATGGAGAAGATTGATAATTCCATTACCCGTGTTTTATCTTAAGAGACAATCCTTCGGTTTTGAAAGGAATCAATGTTTAATACATTTTAAAAATGTGTCACATAAATTATGTTATCATGAGGTCTTTGTTTTATCCCTCTGGAGATTATTTTTCTAAACCCTTAATGATATGGAATAATAAAATATTTCATAATGCCATTCGCTGCTGATATCTGAATGAAAGGAAGGACTATAGGGGAAACTGAGAATACGTTGAAAACACAGAATCTACCACTTTTAAGTTTAACAGGAAATTCATGGAGAGAGAGCAAACTCGAAATAATATGATGTAAACATAGAATATATTACTTTAAAGTTTTATTAGGATTTTTTGAAGAGAGGGGAAACTCAAAATAATATGTTGTAAACACAGAATCTATTACTTTTAATTTTTAGAGAGAATTTGTGAAGGGAGAAGATATGGAGTGAAGGAGCACAAATTAAGGTTATTTTACTCTTACTAACAGATGTAATTAGGAGACCGGCTACTACATTACTTCACTTCATTCAAAGAAGAAGGGACACAAACTGGCACAAGAAACACGAATCACCATCAACAGTTGCAGGAAACTTACTGCTTCTTTCATTTACCGATCAGAAAAAGAAGTACAAAATGTAACCCCCAAGAGGTCCAGAGCTTAGGCCCTCGCTTCCCTCTTTATCTCTTCCTTAAATAAAAACAAAATCATTTTGTAACTGCTCGAGCTTCTTGAAACTCGTAAACTACCTACACTATTAAACTACTTGTTACATTACAATCGAGGACACCATTGTAGCTTCCATCGTAAAAAATAAAAAAATATACACTTGGAATATAATCATTTTTTTGAGTCTGATTTGTTTTTGATGTGTCTCCTTCCGTTTTGGCTGTGATGTCCTAACAGTCTGCATAAATGCATCTCCACCTGACTCTGCCCATGCTTTTGTGTTTTGAACACTGTCATCATGTCACCTGCTACCTAACTCTACCTCTTCTACATGTGCTTGTTGTGTTTAGTCTTCTCTTCTCCTTTTCTCTGGGTCGGGTCACTTACCCGAGTCTCTCTTCCTGCGTCCAAAATTTCTTCCATTATAAGGGCATTTCACTCGCTTTACGTTATAATCCACCTTTCTTCCTTCGATGCGATTTAACACAAGAAATGCCTTACCTCTAGATTTGAAAACCTTCGGAGTTCAATTTTGAAACCAGATCGCATCTGCCCAAAAATTAAAAAATCAGAGATTTTATTATGAAAGACAAGTGGGAAGTGTTAAACTGTGTGATGTGCAAAGTGTGACGGGTGGAAGGTGATGTGGCAAGAAGAGGTGGGGCCAATTGCAAATCGCAATCAATGATATGGAGCTTTACTACACTTCACACTTCGGTGATCATAACATATTCCGTTAGCGACTTTCCTCCAAACCTTGCGATGTGCGATATGCAATCACATCGCATCGCAATATCGCAAGTTTAAACATATTACAAACTTGTATCATTTATCAAATGCAATATGAAATATGATCTCCTCCGTCCATCTCTCTATTCCAGTTATGCGATTTGATCATGACCATCTATTTTTCCCTTTGCGCCTCCTCCAAAACTCTTAAGTTTTTAATGGAAATGTGCCATTTATCTGCCTTTTGGAAATTAGTTTGTTTTCTCCACGGTGTAACAATCCTAAGATTATCCAATGTTCTTCCATGCTAGTCCCTCCTGAGCCTGCGAATGAGTCCGACTCGACTCTGTCCAGTGTGAAATTTTCTGAATGTGCCCATTGGTCCGGTTCTTGAACTGTTCTACACGTGAATGTGTTGGGGTTCCGTAATCAGCAAGATTGGAAAAGTCCGATCATGGAAGCAACATCGTTTCAACCAAGTTTGGGATTCTAGGATCTATCCCTCTTGAATCCAGAGAGGGATCTCTCTAATAAGTGCAAATATGGATTTGTCTTTGTAGTTTGGGGTAATAATATTAGGCTAGTTATGAAGGCCAAGGGTTTCTTTTGTGTTTGGATGGTTGAGCATGAATGTTACTTGAGGGGAAAGTTCTAAGTGCAAAAATTTTCAAAGGTGATAAGTTGCAAGAAAATAGAACAAGCTTCGGCTAGAAAGATAGATATAACGCTGGTTTTTAGTCCATTGGGCTATGGAGTCATAATAGGATTTAATTGGAATAGCAAGAGGCAAGAGTGGTCCATGGGGCAAGTCATCTATGTCAAAGGATCTCTTTTAAGGTTTGATTTATGGAATGAAATGATACAACTAGAAGGGAAAATTAACAAATGCAGAACAAAGAGTAGCCTAAGATCTGGTAAGTAATTTAAAACTAAATAGCTTTGACATACACTTAAGAAAGACATAAAAGCAATCTAAGATCAGGTAAGTACTTCTAAACTAGCCTGCTTTTGATAGAATTTCAATAGAAAACATTTAAAAACAGGGGAAACACAAATGATAACAAGAATAGCCTAAGATCTGATAAGTACTTTCAAACCAACCAACTTTCAACACATTCTAAGGGAAACTTTCAGTCAGTCTTTTGTGAAAAAACTAGGACCAGGGCTCACCATATCTTCCTTAGTTCATCACTACTTAACATGAAATGAAAATAACATCTAAGAACAACATTCAGCTAAGACAATAAGACGAGGGAACGCCATCATTCCTATGCTTAAACTGAATTAAATCATTCCTAAATAACACAGATTAGAAGAAAACATGTAAATAAATATTTTTAGTCAGAGAAGGTTACTGATATACAGTAGGTCCTAACTCTATGCATGTTGTTCTTTATAGGAGAAAATGAACACAATGGAAACAAAAAAGAAATAACAAGTTACAATGAGAAAAACATCACCGTTAACATAGACTAGGATCCCATAAATCAGCTTGTATTGATGCTCAAAACCAGTTATAGCTTTAAGTCCAATGTTTCAGTTCAGCAATCATCTTCACTATTCAGCCTAACTAATCTATCACAAACAGAGCTTCAAGGGCCAATGAACACTATTTACAATCAGAAGTTTCAGCTCAAAGGTATTTCAAAGTTCTGCAACCAACAGTTTCTCATCTTCTACAGAAGTATTTATAGAAGAATGAGGAGGTGAGACCTAACAAAATATCTCTAAGGACAATTAATACAGATTCAGGACTTCTCGACCTTTGAGGCGCTCGATGAAGAAATTTTCAAAAATTTTGTCTGTATTAACTGATTTACATTTATGAATTAGCTCAGTGGGAGCTTTTGTTGACCTTTGAGGCTCTGTGTGGTGTCGAGGTTACTCTGCAGATATTTTTTGCATTAGGTTTCCTTGCAGAAGTAACTTTCTGGTTGTGCTGAGGCGAATATCTTCATTCGATCAATAAATTCAGCCTCTGATTGAGTACTTTGAGGAACAGGTGGCACTGTGGTAGCTGAGGAATCAATTGGCCTCAAATGTGGTGGTGGAGGCTTTCCATCTGATAAAACACTTAATATTTTCTTCTTTAATTGTGTTTTAAATCGAGGATTAGGCCTTTGATAACCGTCTTAGCCATAATCCCCATAAAAATGTCTCTAATCCTCTGTTCTGCTACATTTTGGTCTTCGGCACTGATACTCTTTAACTGTTCCTGATTCTTGGTTTTCTTGCTGTTGTGTAGGGCTGTGCAGGGTTTGTAAGGCATCTATGCTCGATAAACACGATGAAACGTGAAATTAAAAACCCTGCAGTTGATTTTTGTGGTAGATCGAAGGTGGGAGGATTGTCACCCTCACCCTTCGAAATTTCTTCAAACGTAGTAAAGAAATCATTCAAACCCTACAAAAACGAAAAAGAATTATAAAATCCTGCGTATGTGGGTTCATTGCTACAGAGGATATGTGGGGGAAGTGTGGCCGTTGGAAGGCATCATCCAATGGTCAATATTTATCGGGAGAGATCGTAGAACAGGCGGAAAAAAAATTAAATCTGAGCCGTCGATCGCACAGAGATCGACGGTCGAGATTGAATGAAGAGGCAGAAAAGGAGAATGAATCTGAACCATCGATCGTGCAGAGATCGACGGTCGGGAGCGGAAGTGAAAAGTAAAAGCGGGAATCATTTACTGGGCAATGGAATATGGGCAATGGAATGTGGACCGTCGATCTGCAGATCAAATCGATGGCGAAAATTGATTGAACGTCATGCCGTATCCCGTTTAAACATCGAGCATCTTCGATGAGTGATAGCCGTTGGATGGGCGGGTTCAGATCTGACGGCTATGGTCAATATCGCTAGGCATCCTCGTCCGAACTTTAATGTGCGATGGACGGTGGTTTTCGGAACAGTGCTCAGGATGCGTGTCAGCCAGCGTATGGAATCGCTGCCGATTGGGAAAAAACTGCCCTCGCCCAAAGGCGGTGCGATAGATACCACGCGGTTTTGCAATCGGTTAATGGATGATGGGGACCACCAGGCTTGATGGATTCCGCACCATCGGATCTGCAGATCAGATCGATGGTGGAGATTTCTTGGATTTCAGACGTGCGGAAAACCTTAGAGAAATAATAAAAACCAAAGTTTTGATAAATAACTTAAAATTTTAATATTTCGTGGGCGGAAAACGTAAAAAATAGGGTTAGGCGCCCGATTGCGGGGCCGTTGGGCGCATGGAGAATGATATGACCGGGGGGTTAAAAGGGAAGGGGCTTATCGCATATCGGAACTTCGGGCCCAGGCTTTTCAATCAACCCATTGTATTTTCTGCGATTGTGATTGCACGATCGGTCTTTCAATCTACCCATTTTATATTCAACACATGGTTATGGTTTTTTAGTTTAAACTTTGGATAAATGGGTTTTTAACATTTACAAAGGAAAGAAGAGATCGGGCATGGATCATTCAATGGTTTTTAGCGTGGAAGGCAGGCCCATAGGATATATATATATATATATATAAACAATATGATCGTGGTTTTTATAATACAAAGCTAATTGCATCGGAACTTTGGGAATATGGCACAAAGACTCGCGCTCTTGGGTTTGTGCGATGTGATAAGCGCCTCCAGATTTAGCGCTTGGTCCAAGGGTGTGGGCATATGATCAGAAGTGGTCATAGACTTAGCCCAAAGGGGCTTAAGTCCAATATATAAAAAAATGTGTTTTTGAATGATTTTCAAAGGAAATGGAGGGTTTCGGTAAGGTTAAAGAGTGAGTCTTTAACTTTGTAACAACGATTTTCATGAAGGGAAGGAGAGGAATCATGAAAACAAAGGAGTTTTATGGAGAAAAAAGGGGAGCAAATGAAGGTTAGTTTTGGAAAAGGGGGGAGGGGGAAAAAATGATGATTTTGCAGTAGTTTCTTCTCATGATTTCAGCAGGATTTCTAAGTATAAAATGGGAACAGTAATGAAGACTTTGGACAGAGGCATGAAGTCTTCTAGATTCTTCAAGAGCCAAAAATTTTTAGCAATGAAATTTGTTCTTTGAAGGCTCAAAAATTCTTAGCCACCTTTTGCTATGACAAATATTATAGGTGGCTAACAGTGGCTCCACTTGGGGATGGTGCCTTCTTGAAGGCATCAAGAACTTCAGACTTGCATTCTCTAGGAGGCTAATCAGTTGCCTCATCCATTTATGTTCTCTGGGAGGCTAACTTGTGCATGATCCATTGGGCTGCCCTTCCTTTGCTGGGATGATTTTTCTCTAAAAAAAATTTAGCAGCCATGAAAACAATGGATTTTCATCAACACAAATTTTCTACCTACCCAATCCTACTGATCTAACATTTTTTCTTCATTAGAGTGCACTTGGATTGGCAAAATATATTTACAACATTTTATTCTTTTGAAAGCAATAAAACTAATCTATTTCTACTCCTTATTTCTCCCTGAACTCAGATTAAACAGTTGAGTTCAGATGCTTCTCTACCTAATCTACCATCTGTTGGCATTAAACTGTCCAACATATTTTTATTCTCTAAATTCTATAACAGAAATTTAAAAGCATACAAGTTAGGATTGATCAGTCTAACTTGATGTTGGTCTATGGCATAAAACAAGCTGCACACAGACATTTATTTTGCAGAAAATTAAATCAAAATGGAAGCCTTAAGATCTAAAAGTTTAAAAAAATTCCTTCATCCTTTTATAGCTCTGTTTTGACTCTTGTTTGAGCTGTTTCTTCCTTACTTTCTGGTTCATATTTTGAGCTAATTTGAACCAGATATTTTACATCCTTTGACTCAGAAAATAAAACAAATTTGAGTCATCTCTTTTGGAAACTTAGGTTCAGGTTTTGTTCATGTTTGAACCTTTGATTTCTATCCTAATCTAACTACTGATAAGCCAAGATTAAACAGTTTGGAAAATCAAATTCCCTATCCTATCAATAGAAAATTTAAAGCTAATTAGTCAAGATTAGGTTGTTTGACTAACTAGAAGTGTCTTTTTCAGGAGTGGCATTTAAGCTTGCACACTTTCAGAATTTGTTTCTCTTTTTGGTATGGGGCTGTACCTTTATTGTTTTCTCAATCTGCCCTCTTTTCTCTTTTTCATTGTTTTTGTATTTTTTATTTTTCTAACTTTTAATGCAATGGTGGATGAGATATACATAACGGAAAAAATAAAAATAAGGCTTTCAGAACATAGTGCGGATCAAGAGAAGTAATGCTTGAGCATCCTGCCATTGACAGGACCCCCAAAAAATTATGCTCCATCCAACTCCTGTAAGTAAAATGCATTGTTACCAGCAACTGAATGGATAGAATAAGGGCCAAGCCACAAGTTGTCAAATTTTCCATGCTTGCCCTTGTCTTTCCTCCTTGAGTCCCACTTTAAAACTTTGTCCCCAGTTTTGAAATTGTTGGCCTTTGTTCTTCTGTCAAAAATATTTTTAATGTTGTCTTGCTTTTGCAATGCTTTGTTATAAACCTCCTCTCTGGTTTGCTTAAGATGAATGGTCTGATTTATTCTTTTGACCATGTCATTTTCTTCAGTCTGCAACTCTTGGATCAACTTCATAACTGGCACACCAAGGCGAGTAGGAAAGATTGCATCAGTGCCATAAACAAGCTGAAAAGGCGACATACCAATAGATTTATTCAAAGTCAATCTGTCAGCCCAAAGTGCATGAACAAGATTTGTGTGCCAAGACTTTTTGTTGTCCTCCAACAGTTTCTTGATTATGTTCACTAAGCTTTTGTTTGAGGACTCTGCAATTCCATTACCTTAAGGGTAATAGGCCGTGGAATGCCCCAATGTTATCTGATATCTGTGACAGAATTCAACCATTTTCTTTGATCCAAATGCTGCTACATTATCAGTAATGATTTTGGTAGGACAGCCAAATCTGGAGAGAATGTTAGTCTCCATGAATTTTATAATAACTGAATCATTGGCTTGTCTACAAGGTATGGCTTCTATCCACTTAGTGAAATATTCTGTGGCAGTGAGAATCCATCTATGCTGGGCAGAAGATGGTGGATGTATTTCTCCTATGAAGTCAAGTCCCCACTGTTGAAAATGGGCTTCAACAATGATTTGATGCAGAGGCAGGGGTAGCAGTTTTCTCTTTCCTTCAAACAGTTGGCATTTATGGCAAGCAATGATCATCTTGTGTATATCAAGAAAAAGAGTAGGCCAATAGAAACCAGCCCTCAAAATTTTGTTGGCTTTTGTCTTCCAGTATAAGTTACCTCCACACTCTCCTTCATGGAATTCGTGCTTAACCTTCTCTGCATCAAACTCAGGCAAACATTTAAGCAATAAACCACTTGCATTTTTCCAATAAATACATTTATCAATAATGCAATAGTTAACCGCTTTTAACTTTAGGAATCTTGCCTTTGTCTTTGTCAAACTAGGAGGTGTATTTAAATTAAGCAAAACATAAATAATATCAGCATACCAAGAAGAATTCATAAAATGGTTTTCAACAATAGGAGTTGAGAATCCTTCTTGGTCATCCAAAGCATCAATCATATTAATATCAAGAACTTCAAAATTGCTTTCAGCCATCAACCTAGCTAGACCTTGGCCTTTGATGATTTTAGTGGGTTTTATCTCCAAATCATATTCAAGAATAACAACAATCCACTTACCTCTCTTACCATCTGGGTCTTGTGTTATAATGTCTTTAACAACTGAATTTGGGACAAAGGAAATGATGTGTGAGTGAAGGATGTGCACTCTGAAGTCTTTCAAAGCTTTAACCAAAGCAAAATCTTGCTTCTCCATAATGTTATATTTCAAAGGGGCATCCCTCAATGCCTTACTAAAGAATGCAATAGGCTGCTCTTGTCCTTGAGGATTTTTCTATAAAAGGACAGTAGCAATGGTATGTTCTTATGCAAATGAAAAAATATAAAAATCTTTTGAGAAATCAGGACTTATTAGAACCGGTGTTTTGGTTAAATCTTGTTTCACTAGTTCAAAGGAATTCTTTGCTTCCAAGGTCCATTTTACCCCTTGCTCCTTCTTCAACATGTTTGTGATATTTTTAAGGAGCTCAGCCAAGTTGGGGATGAACCTTCTCAAAAATTTGATCTTTCCAATGAAAGATTGTAATTCTTTGATGTTTCGAGGATGAGAGATTTTTAATATGGCCTCAATCCTCTTCGGATCTATCTTTATACCCTTCTCAGAAATAATGTGCCCAAGAATTTTACCTTCTTGGAGACCAAACAGTGTCTTCTTAGGGTTTAAAGATATTCCAAACTTTCTTCATTTCTCGAAAACCTTTCTTAAATGTTCTAAGTGCTCTTCATATGTTTTTGAAAACACAGTGACATCATCAAGGTATATAATGATGGAGTAGCCCAGCTCTTCGGAAAATGTTATGTCCATGGCTCTTTGAAAAGTTGCTCCAACATTCATTAGACCAAAAGGAATTTTCGCATACATGAAAGTGCCCCATGGTGTAGTAAAGGCTGTCTTTAATTGATCAACAAGGTGAACTAAAATCTAATTGTACCCTGAATAGCCATCAAGCAAAGAAATTCTTTTAGACCCTACCACCCTTTGTAAAATATGATCCATCTTCGGTAAAGGGTAGTTGTCCTTTAATGAAGCTTTGTTTAAGTCTCTAAAGTCTATACAAAGCCTGATCTCTCCAGTTTTCTTCCTAACAGACACCAGATTAGATACCCATTTAGAATATCTAATAGGGAAAATAATACCAGCTTCATACATCTTTTTAATCTCCTTCTCAACCAAAGGCAACTGAACAGGGTTTATTCTACACAGTTTTTGTTTGAATGGTTTTTGGTTCTCTTTGAGAGGGATTTTGTGCTGTATTATTTCGGTGTCAAAGGATTTAAGATCTTCGTAGCTCCATGAAAAAACATCAAAAAACTCTTTAAATAGCTCAATGTATTTGAGTTTAATGTGAGCTGGTAAAGTCTTGGATAGTTTAATCATTTTCGGCTTAAGTTCATTGCCAATATTGCACTCTTCCACTTAAGTCTCTACAGGTTCCAATTTTGGCTTCTTGGCCACATCGTTAAAATTGAATAACTCTTCTAAAGGGGCCAGACCCTTAGGCAAACTTTCATCTTTAGAGTGCAGCGTTTCTAACTCTCTGTTTCTAACTCTGCATTCATTTCTATTTCATTCACAGGTTTGCTAGACAGTAGATTAATGTTAACAAGTTCAGGAGACGGTTCTTCTTCACCAAGAAAATTTTCTTCACCGCAGTATGTTTCATACTCTGAATCCAAACTATGTAGTTTGAATTCATTTCTGAATTGCATGAAGTCTTCTATTTGTTTGTCTCCATCAAACACCTGCCAATACTTTTCATTATCAGGCACAGCTGGTCTAAATTTTATCTGAGTTGTGCAATCCTCGGTTTCGTATGGCGTTAAACATGTCCTAGCTGCAGAGGCTAAATTGTGGGCTATAATATTTGTTTTTCTCGGGACAAAAAGGAGTTTTGACTCCTCAAAAGTTTTCAAAAGATCCATGACATCGTTACGATAGGCCCTAAGTCTAGGATGGTTTGCATTATACTCCCCATTGACTTGCCTAATGATTAACTCTGAATCCCCATACACATTGATTCTTCTGGCTCCTAACTTTTTCAACAAACGTAAGCCTAAAAGAAGGGATTCATATTCCACTATGTTGTTGGAACACTGGAAGTTTAATTTACAGGAAATGCATTCGGTGTGGTTGTTTATAGTGTTTCGAATCCAGACACCTGCACCAGCGTTATTTCTATTGCATGACCCGTAAAAATACATACTCCATAGAGGAATGTTTTGAGTTTCATCCGTTTGGTGAATGTCCTCTTTAACTACTGTGCCTTCTGATTATTCATGATTAGCGGCACCTGATTGAATTTGTTTTATCTCTTCATATTTTTCGTTAAGGGGAGTTGCGTTTTCTTGATTCTCAATGTTTAAAAGTAAAGGACACATAATTTCTAGCTGAAGACCCGTGTTTTGTCTGCTAGATTTTACAGGCTCAGCAAACTGTTTTGACAGTTCTGTGATATTTACCTCCTCCTCTCTATCGGCCATTAACTCTGTCAAAGTTACTTGTTCATCTAATGTTCCTCATTAAAAAGGATAAATGAATCAAGGCCCATATTTACAGAATAGAGGGGAGATTTTTGTGGTCTATCTTGGCTTGTAGCATTATATTGCATATGAGACTCCCTGTAAAGTCTTCTAGTCTGATTGAAAACAGGGATAGTCACATAGGTCATGTCCATTTTCATAGTCCCTTGTAACTTAGCCCCCCAAGATCTTGATAATAGCATTCCATACTTTGGGGGCACATCAGCCACAAAAATATCCATAACTAGGTATTTGGCTGGAATCTGGGCTAAGTTAACACAGAGGTCTTTGATTAATCCTAAACATTTTACTCTACTTGAGTCAAAGGAGTAGAGATCTTTGTAAGGTCTGGTAATTTCTAAACCAAGGCTTTCCATCACAGCTTTAGGCATTAAATTATGAGAAGCCCTGGAATCATGCATAGCGTTGTGAAAATTTCTGTCATGAACATTTAAGCTTACATAAAAGGGAGGAACAGGTCCATCTTGATATCTACCTTCAATCTTTGGACCGAAAATAAGCTCAGGTTGGTAATCACTAAGATTGATTGTATCTCCATTTTCCTCTATGTTCAAAGCCTTCAAAATTTGGGTCCTATATACATGTTGGGTAGCTAACTCGGTCAAAGGAACAAAGATTTTGATTTTAGAAATTTCCTGCTCCAGGCTTAAAGGAATTTGACTCTTTGAAGCACTTGTCTCAGCCTTATTAGCTGTCATTCTATCAGCAATTTCAGCTTGCTGATTTGTTCTATTTACACTTGACACAACGGCTGTAACAAGAGTACTAGCTGAAGTGTTAGTACTATTAATGTCTGCACTCTGCTTTTCAAGATTTTGAGTGCCTTTCTCTTTACCTTTATCAGAATTAACAACCACTATTTTATCCTTTTCTTTGACCGTTTAGGCTTGGTTGTAGCGCTTTTTTGTGAAGATTTGTCAGAGGTTTTGGTGTTGGGGGTTTGTTGACTAGTCTTTCTTCTAAGGTCATATTCTCTTTGAGTTTCTATGATGACATTTTCCATGTCTTGATAACAATCTTCATCATCATCTCTTTTGTCATCATAAGGTGTATATAGACCTTGCTTTTTATCATAATGAATCTCGAAGTCATCATTATCTACCCCCAGTATGTTGATATCATCTTCTTCTGTTATTTCATCTGTTTCCTCAAACTCACTTACATAGTTTTGATGAAAGGGAGGAGTGATCTGCTGATCATCTTCCCTGGGTCTATTGGGAGGTTGGTTCCTTCTAAAATTCTGATTCTGGTTTTGGTTTCTGTTTTGAGGACCATTTTGATTTTGGCTTGCTTGTGCTCTTTTAATTATGCTCATCTCTTTCATCATTTCTTCTATCATTCTCTCCATCTTTGAGTTGGAAGTAGAAGGTGTATTTTCCTCTCTAAAAGAGACTCTCTTCTCGTTCTTCGCTCTTGATCTCTTCTCCATTAAGTTGACTTCCACAAAAAGAGCACCTATTTGCATATCTTCAAGAGTTGCAAAATCTCTCTCTCTCAACTGATAGGTCATGTTAGACTCAAACCCTTCTGGAAACTTGTTTAAATCTGAGCCTTGTGGAGGTTTTAGTTCTAGGGAAAGTGCATTATATACACTGTTAAATCTGGTACAATAATCTTGTACAATTTCCCCTAGGTTCCTATGGATATTCTTGTAATCAGAAAGGACTTGGAGAGGGTTTTTATTTACTTCCCACTTGTTTAAGAAAGTCTGATGGAATGCTTGAAGATCATTTATACTATGGGGGGTTAAGCCTTTAAACCATTTTCTTACTTCTCCCCCCAGACTTTGAGCAAATAATATAATCTTGACAGAATCATCATCAATCTCATTTCTGTCAAAGTAGTCATTCATCTTATCCACATGTTGTGATGTAGTTGTAGTATTTCTAGCATCATATAACGGAATTTTGGACTGATAGTCCTATGGAAGATTGACTAATGGTACAGGAAGGACTAAGGGAGCATACCATGCTGCCATGATAGGAGGTGGAGGTGGATTTGTAGGTGGGTTGACAAAAGGGAAGGTGGGTTGAAGTGGAGTGGTTTGAACAGTGGATGAACGATGAGTAGATGATGATGGAACAACAGTAGATTGTTGAGCTGATCTTGGATGAGAGACACCTAAATTCAACAGGAAGTGTAGATCAGGTGGTGTTGTTTCTCTACTACCAGGATGTTCACTTGTTTCAGGAGGTGAAAGTGAAGACTCAGAATCTAGCTGAATTATATCATCAAATGACCTAGTTCTAAAAGGATTTACTAAGTCAGCTTGTGATTTTTGTAGAGATGAAAGATTTCCAGGGACTGAATTAGCTCTCAAGGGTGATCTAAAAACAGTTGAAGATTCTATCTTAGGACACTTCCTAAGGATACTTTCTAGGTCATCAACTATCTCAGGTGGATCAGGGTCAGGATAGGCTCTAGTGTGGATCTTTCTAGAAGCCACTATGCTTATGCTTTTCAGACCCAAATAAGAAGAAAATTCCAACCAGGTATGACAATATTTGAGGGGTTAACTAATCTGTTTGCACAATTTTAATCCTATAGTCCTCTGACCAAGTTTGAATGATATTATAATGATAAGGGTTCTTCCCAGTGGATTTTTAAGGTCTCTTAAGGATTGTGGACTCGCCAAGTGGAATTTTTTAGCTCCTCTGGAGGTAAAAGGTTTTATGGTCCACCACCATGTTTATTGAATTCCAATCTAAAATATTTTTGTTTTTTTTCTGAGTTATTTTTCGGTTATGTGGTTTCTAAGAATATCCTAACTTTGTTTCAAAACTTAGCTATGGTTATGAGACAAAGACAGTATATTCTTATGGCTAAGCTAGCAGATTTTCAAAGGTTATATAAAGACTTATAAGAATCCTAGGGTTTGCCTAGTTTGTCACTGATTCAAAAAAGTTTCATCATGATTACCATTTCGTGGTAGTGCTTGAAAAGGCTGCTTTTTACTCTCAAAAATTTGTATGAAATGTTTAAGGGGAAAGGTCTTCCCCAGCGGAGTCACCAGAAATGTTGGGGTTCCGTAATCAGCAAGATTGGCAAAGTCCAATCACGGAAGCAACATCGTTTCAACCAACTTTTGGATTCTAGGATCTAGCCCTCCTGAATCCAGAGAGGGATCTCTCCAATAAGTGCAAAGATGGATTTGTCTTTGTAGTTTGGGGTAATAATATTAGGCTAGTTATGAAGGCCAATGGTTTGTTTTGTGTTTGGATGGTTGAGCGTGAATGTTACTTGAGGGGAAAGTTCTAAGTGCAAAAAGTTTCAAAGGTGAGAAGTTGCAAGCAAATAGAACAAGCTTCGGCCAGAAAGATAGATATAACGCTGGTTTTTAGTCCATTGGGCTATGGAGTCATAATATGATTTAATTGGAATAGCAAGAGGCAAGAGTGGTCCATGGGGCAAGTCATCTATGTCAAAGGATCTCTTTTAAGGTTTGATTTATGGAATGAAATGATACAAATCGAAGGGAAAATTAACAGATGCAGAACAAAGAGCAGCCTAAGATCTGGTAAGTACTTTTAAACTAACCATCTTTGACATACACTTAAGAAAGACATAAAAGAAATCTAAGATCAGGTAAGTACTTCTAAACTAGCCTGCTTTTGATATACTTTCAATAGAAAACATTTAAAAATAGGGGAAACACAAATGATAACAAGAATGGCCTAAGATCTGATAAGTACTTTCAAACCAACCAGCTTTCAACACATTCTAAGGGAAAATTTCAGTCAGTATTTTGTGACAAAAATAGGACTAGGGCTCACCATATCTTCCTTAGTTCATCACTACTTAACATGAAATGAAAATAACATCTAAGAACAACATTCAGCTAAGACAATAAGACGAGGGAATGCCAACATTCCTATGCTTAAACTGAATTAAATCATTCCTAAATAACACAGATTGGAAGAAAACATGTAAATAAAGATTTTCAGTCAGAGAAGGTTACTGATATACAGTAGGTACTAACTCTATGCATGATGTTCTTTATAGGAGAAAATGAACATAATGGAAACAAAAACGAAATAACAAGTTACAATGAGAAAAACATCACCGTTAACATAGACCAGGATCCCATAAATCAGCTTGTATTGATGCTCCAAACCAGTTATAGCTTTATGTCCAATGTTTCAGTTCAGAAATCAACTTCACTATTCAGCCTAACTAATCTATCACAAATAGAGCTTCAAGGGCCAATGAACACTATTTACAATCAGAAGTTTTAGCTCAAAGGTATTTCAAAGTTCTGCAACCAACAGTTTCTCATCTTCTACAGAAGTATTTATAGAAGAATGAGGAGGTGAGACCTAATAAAAGATCTCTAAGGACAATTAATACATATTCAGGACTTCTCGGCCTTTGAGGGGCTCGATGAAGAAATTTTCAAACATTCTGTCTGTATTAACTGATTTACATTTATGAATTAACTCGATGGGAGCTTTTGTTGACCTTTGAGGCTCTGTGTGGTGTCGGGGTTACTCTGCAGATATTTTTTGCATTAGGTTTCCTTGCAGAAGTAACTTTCTGGCTGCGCTGAGGCGAATATCTTCATTCGATCAATAACTTCGGCCTCTGATTGAGTACTTTGAGGAACAGGTGGCACTATGGTAGCTGAGGAATCAATTGGCCTCAAATGTGGCGCTGGAGGCTTTCCGTCTGATAAAACACTTAAGATTTTCTTCTTTAATTGTGTTTTAAATCGGGGATTAGGCCTTTGATAACTGTCTTAGCCGTAATCCCCATAAAGCTGTCTCTAATCCTCTGTTCTGCTACATTTTGTTCTTTGGCACTGATACTCTTTGACTGTGCCTGATTCTTGGTTTTCTTGCTGTTGTGCAGGGCTGTGCAGGGTTCGTAAGGCATCTGTGCTCGATAAAAACGATGAAACGTGAAATTAAAAAACCTGCAGTTGATTTTTGTGGTAGACCGAAGGCGGGAGGATTGTAACCCTCACCCTTCAAAATTTCTTCAAACGTAGTAAAGAAATCATTCAAACCCTGCAAAAACAAAAAATAATTATAAAATCCTACGAATGTGGGTTCATTGCTGCAGAGGATATGTGGGGGAAGCGTGGCCGTTGGATGGCATCATCCAACGGTCAAGATTTATCGGGAGAGATCGTAGAATCGACGGAAAAAAAATTAAATCCGAGCCGTCGATCATGCAGAGATCGATGGTCGAGATTGAACGAAGAGGCAGAAAAGGAGAATGAATCTGAACCGTCGATTGCGCAGAGATCGACGGTCGGGAGTGGAAGTGAAAAGTCAAAGCGGGAATCATTTACTGGGCGACGGAATATGGGCAATGGAATGTGGACCGTCGATCTGCAGATCAGATCGACGACGGAAATTGATTGAACGCCATGTCGTAGCCCATTTAAACATCGAGCATCTTCGACGAGCGATAGTCATTGGATGGGCGGGTTCAGATCTGACGGCTGTGGTCAATATCGCTGGGCATTGTCGTCCGAACTTTCATGTGTGATGGACAACAGTTTTCGGAACATTTCTCAAGACGCGTGTCAGCCAGCGTATGGAATCACTGCCGATTGGGAAAAAACCTCCCTCACCCAAAGTCGGTGTGATAGATACCATGCGGTTTTGCAATTGGTTAATGGATGGTAGGGACCACTGGGCTTGATGGATTCCGCATCGTCGGATCTGCAGATCAGATCGACGGTGGAGATTGCTCGGATTTCGGACCGGCGGAAAACCTTAGAGAAATAATAAAAACCAAATTTTTGATAAATAACTTAAAATTTTAATATTTTGTGGGCGGAAAACGTAAAAAATAGGGTTAGGCGCTCGATTGCGGGGCCGTTGGGCACATGGAGAATGATATGACCGAGGGGTTAAAAGGGAAGGGGCTTATCTCATATCATAACTTCGGGCCCGGGCTTTTCGATCAACCCATTGTATTTTCTGCGATTACGATTGCGCGATCGGTCTTTCAATCTGCCCATTTTATATTCAACACGTGGTTATGGTTTTTTAGTTTAAACTTTGGATAAATGGGTTTTTAACATTTACAAAGGAAAGAAGAGATTGGGCATGGATCATTCAATGGCTTTTAGCGCGGAAGGCGGGCCCACAGGATATATATATATATAAACAATATGATTGGGGTTTTTATAATACAAAGCTAATCGCATCGGAACTTTGGTAATATGGCACAAAGACTCGCGCTCTTGGGTTTGTGCAATGCGATAAGCACCTCCAGAGTTAGCACTTGGTCCCAGGGTGTGGGCATATGATCGGAAGTGGTCAGAGACTTAGCCCAAAGGGGCTTGAGTCCAATATAAAAAAAAATGTGTTTTTGAATGATTTTCAAAGGAAATGGAGGGTTTCAGTAAGGTTAAAGAGTGAGTATTTAACTTTGTAACAACGATTTTCATGAAGGGAAGGAGAGGAATCATGAAAAAAAAGGAGTTTTATGGAGAAAAAAGGGGAGCAAATGAAGGTTAGTTTTGGAAGAGGGGAGAGGGGGGGAAAATGATGATTTTGTAGCAGTTTCTTCTCATGATTTCAGTAGGATTTCTAAGTATAAAATGGGAACAACAATGAATATTTTGGACAGAGGCATGAGGTCTTCTAGAGTCTTCAAGAGCCAACAATTTTTAGCAATGAAATTTGTTCTTTGAAGGCTCAAAAAATCTTAGCCACCTTTTGCTATGACAAATATTATAGGTGGCTAACAGAATGAACCTGACTTGACCCCTCCTACACACTTTTCTCTTTGTTGTTCCTCTGGTTTAGATTACACCTCCAATGTTTTTTCTTCCTTGATTTTGGTTTTGTTTCACATGTGATGATTAATTATCATTGAGCTTGTGGTTATCCTTTCAAGCATATTACAGGTCTTCTTGAAATTTTAACAATTTTTCCTTAATAATATTGAATTTCTCAGAACCTCTCTTTAATTTTAGCTGAGTCAAATTAGGCTACAAAAACGTGAATTGTAGATCACTAGGTTGACAATGTCTTAGGTAGGTTTGTAACAGATTTTGCAGTCGATCAATTTGTGTCCTACTTTGAAGGTGAAAGAAGATTTTTCAAGGGATTGAGGGGTAATTCCTTACAAAATTTGCCTCTACTGATTAAGATTCTATTGTGGGAAAATGGTTATTTTTGTAGCCACACCGAGTGAATGCCTCCCAATTAGAGAAAAATCACTATGCGCAGTGGTAAATACTATTAGGTTAATAATAAAGGGTATAGATCTATATACAATCCTCTGAGAAACTCCCCTGATATAAATGGAAGTAGGGCTACGCACGCTAATAATAGCCCTCTTGCTACTCCACCATCAATCACAAATGGGTAAGAATCCTCCAACCCCACCACCACCCCCACTGATGGATGAAATGGACGCGCATATGATGTTACCCACCTTTAAGGGTGTAGGGAATGAGGATATGGACCGATTTTGGTTTGTAGCGAATGTGGTGTGGACTATGCAGAATGACAATACTGGTGTTGTTAAGAGAGCACAACTGGCTATGGAATTTGAAGTTCGTGCTTTAGATTGGTTCATGGGATACCTTTCTCAACATGTGGTTCCCATGGTTCAGGATATCAAGGATGCCCTAAAGCAGTAGTTCCAAAAGCTAAAATCTTATTCTCAATGTGTAGTAGAATTGAAATATATTAAGCAAGGGCCTACAGAATCAGATTGGGAAGTTGACCAATGACTGAAGCAAACCATCAGCGATGGAGGATTTTCTTACGATGATAAGAAACATAAGTAATGGTTCATTTCCATGCTATTTCCACATTTGCGTGGGCCTATGGGTTAGCAGAAGATTTATTCGTAGGCAAAAGCCCTGGAAATTGATATGAAGTTAGAAGCTGCACCAAGAGATGATGCTCAATTTGGGGCGCTGCAAATTCAAATCCAATTAGAAGATATGCATTTAGAAATTTAGAATTTATGAAGAGATTGAGGTAAATAATTTAGTGTAGATGTTTGGTGCATACACTGTAAGGGAGCTGGCCACACCAAGGATTAATTCCCTCTACTATCAGATTATATGCAAGCTGGGGGACCGAGTCCACTGCGCCTAAGGGATGTTTCTAGGCCTAGTACCCCCACACTCTGGTGTGTCAATTTTCTAGTGGTTGGGAAACATGATACAGACCACTGCCCGCTGTTAGGAGCCTATGTTCCAGAACTGAAGCTACAATGTTGCAATTTTTTCTCTTCGGTGGGTCATGATGAGCACAATTGCTGAAGGTACGACCTAATGATCGACAAAGAAAAAATTTACAGAGTATAGGCCGACCCTTTGTCACTAGCATCTCCCTCTAGACAAGGAGGATCCCTAATAAGAGGATGGGGAGGGGGGAGAAGTGGAGGCACAGGCCGAGGGAGAGGGAAACTAATTTGTTACAATATTGGAGATGATGGAAACTATGCACAAGACTGTCTGTACCCTGTGTGAAAATCCTATATGTACTGTAGGAAATTTGATCATGAAATTGAAGACTATCCTGTGTTAATAGCTAAAATGTAGGAAAAGCAGTAGACACCAATGCAAAACATAAAAATGATTAAGTCTGAATCATGTGATGATGACTCAAGTGTAAATTTAATTAAACGCAATGGTATTGCCACTAGCGGAAATGAGGAAAAGGCTGTCACAGAACCACTAATCAGAAAGGTTTCTAACAAGAAGGAAAACCTCAACCTGCAAAAAGAAAAAGAGATTTTTATTAAATCTAGAACGGATTTTGCCGATGCAGGAGAATCCACCTCAAGAACTCCCACGGAACCAAAATATGATGATGAAGTTAAACCATTCCTACAAGCTTTCATTTAGCTACTACGCAATCAGAAGGTAGTAGATAATCTACAGACCCTGATAGACATCTCCATGGAAAAACAAGTGCCTTGAACAGAAAATTGTTAGGTGTGGAGCCTGATTATCTTGTTTATTTTGTATCACAACATTGGACCCCTGTACCTTAATGGGGCGGCAACGCTACCCGCAATTAAATGATGCCTGGGGGGTCCATCAAGGGCATATGAAAATTTATGGAGCCTCCCCCTAGTGGGGCGTTTCGGGGGCAGCGCCCCCGATGCTAAAAATATATGTAAAATTTCCTTATAAAAGTATAGTAATTTCTAGTCAATATGGGCCATTCATTAGGCGGATGATCTGATGGTAGAAGTCATGTTTAGTTTTGGGTTTTTTTCCCTAGAAGGCAACCCCTCACTAATATGAGGGTATTGTATTATAGCTTTGTATTGTATGTGTATTCTCAAAGCGAGAAACATAGAGGGATACTGTGAGAGAGAACATAGGATATTACATCAGATCTGTTGTAGGTTGTGTCTCTTCATTTTGCTGGATAATAAAAAAGGAAGGATTGGTTGTTCAGGGTGGACTTAGCCCAAACTGGGTGAACCACGTATATCTGTGTCTCTCTGGTTTTATGTGTTTTGTGTGCTTGTGCTTTCCGCATATTTTAAGTGTTCATTTCTCTGTAATATATAATTTTCTAACAAAAACAAGGCTTTGAACAAGGTTTATAAACAGAATAAGAGAACTGTTAGGGAGATGTGCATGACTGCACAGATTGGAGACTATGAGATGGATCAGGTCATCTTGGATCTGTGGTTCGATGAAAATGTATTACCTAAGAAAACATGGTAGAATATGGGAGAGCCAAAGTTCGAATGGTCCACCATTCAGCTACGCATGGCCAATTAGCAAAATATCATTCCACTTGGTAGGCTTCTACAAGTTGTGTTAGACATCATTGGAGTAAAGGTATGCACTGATTTTGAGGTTATAAAAATTTTTCATGACGCAGAACCCTACCCTATGCTATTAGGATTATATTGGGCCATTGATATGGGAGGCATCGTCAATTTAAAGTGCAAAAGTATGATTTTTGAGAATAATGGTACATGGGTGATAGTCCCATTGGATCCAGTAGAAGGAGAACAGTAAAAAAAACCAATGCGTGAGGGGAATGATGTCAACCATATCTATAAGCTAATTTCATGGGACAAAGACTAGATCAACCCTACAACTGAGGGCATGTTTAACTAGGAGAAGGATATCTCTTGTTTTTCCGATTATGATGGAAAAATGGAGAATTGGAAAAACTGGTTGCATGATATCTCTGCAATGTGCTGCATCAAGATCACAAAGAACTCCTAGTGCATCTCCTCTGAGGAAAGAGAAATACCCTACTTTGATGGTTCTGGTAGTGTTAAATAATTTTTGGAAGAAATATAAAAAGTTGTCCCAGAGGAATGAAGATTTTGGGCACTTGATTTGGCTATGCGTGCAACTCCAGCACGGTGGTGGGAGACGCACAAGGGAACCTTCTAGGACTGGGAGGAATGTAGACAAATGATGATGCTACATTTAGAACCTCTATCCACTCACCCAATTGAATTATTCTATGGACAGGGAGATCCACGCAAGCACCTGGCCATGTGGATGGAGGTATGGGATGAAAAGACATGGAATGAATGGGTTCATAGGTTTTTCCACTCGTTGGGACTGGTACCTACCACCTGGTATCTAGAGGTTGAGCTAAACCGAGGTACTCGATATTGGTTTACAATGACTGAGGATTTCCTAGCAACCTTTGGCTCTATGGGTGGCTTAGAGAAATTGGATGAAGCCCTACAGGGCATCGATGCTCTGGTCTTTGATGAATCCTGACCCTGTAGGGAGTGCACTGCATTGGCCTAGGATGCAAAGATGTAAGACATATTCAATTGTATAAAATTTTCAATCGAGGATAATGAATATGACCCAAGGAATGTTAATATCCCAAATTCAGAAGGAGAGTGCATAGTTGCAGGGCCTGAATTAAGGATGGTGGACGCTACTAAACCTCTGAAATTGAAGGAAGTCAACATTGGGATAGAAGAGTAGCCAAAGCTGGCCAAGATTAGGGAATACTAGGATGATGATATAATAGGAAATATTGCAGAGCTGCTGATAGAGTATCAGGATCTATTTCCTACAAAGTTCTCTGAGCTGAAGGGAATTGTAGGGGACTTGGGTGTTATGAAGATCACGCTGAAACCATATGCATGCCTTTTCAATTAGCGCCCATATTGATTGACCCCAAAATATAATCAGAAAGTAAAGGAAGAGTTATAAAATATGGTGGTTGCGGGCATCATTGAACAAGTTGAGCAGTCTGATTGGGTAAGCCCAATGGTGGTTCAGGAGAAATAAGGATTTGTGTAGATTTGTGCAAGTTGAATGATGCCTATGTGCATGACCTCTTCCATACCCCATTTTCTGATGAGATCCTGGATAATGTAGGAGGACAATAATATTATTCATTTACTGATTGATTCTCAGGGTATCATCAGATCCTAATTTCAGGAGAAGACTGCAGCAAGACCACCTTCGCTACTAAATGGGGTTCTTTCCAATACATTGTCATGCCATTCGAATTGAAAAATACACCTGAAATCTTATCGTGTGTGGTCATGGTTGTGTTTAAGGAACTCATGCATAAATGATTGGAGGTATATTTTGATGACTGTACAGTGTTTGGATTGGTCAAGAAACATGTGTCGAACCTACACATGATGCTTGGCACCTGTAGGAAGCACCATATTTCTCTCAACTTGAAGAAGTGCATATTCTGCGTACCTTTTGGGGTTTTTTTGGGACATATAGTATGTCAGGAATGATTTATGGTAGACCCAACAAACATCACGGTTATCATCAAATTAGGAGTTCCTACCAATGAGAAACAACTACGCTCCATCCTAGGACACACTAGTTATTACAGGAAGTTTATCAAGGGGTATTCCCTGACCACTGTGTCGATGGAGAAGTTGCTAAAGAAGGATGTAGAATTTTTTTGGGATGACGAATGTCATAAGATCTTTGAGCTACTGAAGGAGAAAATGTTCACTGCACCTATTTTGATATTTCCATACTAGTCTAAGGTTTTTCATGTGCAGTTGGATGCATCTAGTATAACAGTTGGGGTTGTTTTAACGCAGCCAGGAGAAGGAGACATTGATCACCAAATAGATTTTTCTAGTAGGAAGCTCTTTGGTGCTGAGCACAACTACTCAACTACAAAAAGGAAAGGATTGGCCATGGTATACACATTGAAAAAATACAGACACTATCTTCTAGGAGGGAATTTCAAAATGTTCACTAATTACTCTTGTTTGAAATACCTAGTCAATAAGCCTGTGTTGGGGGGCAAGATCCGACGATGGTTGTTTCTTTTTCAGGAGTATGACTTTGAAATTATTGTGAAGCTTGGAAGACTAAATTTTGGGCCTGATCATCTGTCATGGATGGAGAATGGTGAAGAACCAACAAGTTTGGAGGAAGGGTTACCTGATGCAAAACTCTTCGCTATCAAGATAATTGATGAGAACTTTGCTGACATTATTCACCTTCTAACCATGAGACCAATGCCTCCAGAATATTCAGTCCAACAAAAGAATGAAATGGTTGTGGGCACAATTGATTTCACGCTTTTTGTAGGTCAGTTTTATAAATTAGGAGCATACGCAGTATTAAGGAGGTATGTATTGGAACATGAGCAGCAGGGTATATTGGCTGAGGCTCATGGAGGAGTGTGAGACGGCCACTATGTTGGGAAATCCACTACACATAAGTTGTTGCATGTTGGGTTATGGTGGCCCACATTGCACAGGGATGCATAGGCGTACTTTCGGGCCCGTGATGCATGTCAGAGGACAGGAAATCCCTTCCGTAGAGATGAAATTCCCCTGCACCCGCATATGGCCTTGCAGTCATTTGATAAATGGGCTATAGATTTTTTTGGACCAATCAAACCTCCTAGAAATAAGACTAGATCATGTTATATAATTACTGTAACTGATTATGTAACTAGGTGGGCATAGGCGAAGGTGGGTAAGGACTGTACTACAAATACTCTTGCACACTTCATCTTTGAGCACATTTTAACCAATTTTGGATGCCTAAATATTTTGATGAGTGATAGAGGTATGCACTTTGTTAACGAAACAATTGAAGCTTTGACAAAGGAATTCCAGATCCATCACAAGAAGAGTACCTCTTATCACCCACAAGAAAATGACACAATAGAAGCTTTCAACAATATTTTGGATAATGCACTCATAAAGATCTGTAATGCCAACTGACATGATTGGGATGTGCACATCCCTGTTTTGCTATGGGCTTATAGAACAACATGCAAAATGTTGACAGGATAAACACCTTTCAGGATGGTCTATGGGCAGGAAGCCATCATGCCAATGGAGTATATTGGCCCAAGTCTACGCATTTCATAATTCACTAATATTCTTGTACCTTACATTATAGAGGAACAGTTCATGTAACTTGTTGCCTTAGAAGAAGATTATTTCATTGCTAACTTCCACCAGCAATTGTAGAAGGCACGCGAAAAATATTGGCATGACAGGCACATCAAGAAGAAGGTGTTCAAGGAGGAAGAATTTTTTTTGCTATATGATATTCAGTTTGCACACCACCAATGGAAGTTCAGAAAAAATTGGTTGGGGCCATATGTTGTGAAGGAGATCACTGACAGTGGTGCAGTGCGCTTGGCTATGCTACACAGAGATAACCTTCCAAGGTACGTCAATGGAAGTCGCTTGAATCTGTATAGAGAAAATCTGGTGCCAACCAAATGAATATATTGCCAAAGCATCAGAATCAAAGGGTATGCATGCAATAGAGAGGGAGGGCGCAGGAAGATGCGATAGAGGCACAGGGGTGAGGCGCAGGTCAGGAAACTAGCCATTGGAACAATGAAGCTAGGTGGAAAAGTGAAATTATTGTTGGATGGAGTGTATAGATCACATTTAATGAGGTGATCTTGGAGGATTTTTGACCATTTCCTTGAGTTTAAGTGGAAATCAATGATAATCCAACTTTTTTCACCTTGGGTGGCTTATAAAAAGGCGGGCACAGGTTTAAATGCGTCCCTTTGTTGTTTGAATATTTGGTACTTTTTTATTGTCTATAATCTCTGTGAATTTTGTATATCTGGTTGCAAATCCCCTTCTGACATCAGTAATCTTGATTTCATATTCTTCCTAAGAATGACAGCCACCAACCCTGTAGAGGAGCATTTTGTGCCCCTTACAGCATCAACAGAGATGGGGTCTAATGAGGTTAGAGAATTCATTCCAGAAGTCGAAGAAGTAGCATCCAATCTTGCAAAAGAGAAGGGCAAGGGAAAGATGTCAAAGTGGGCTACTTCTAAACCACACACCTCTCCGCGGAATGTCACATCCCCAAGGAAAGCCTCCAAGGAACGATCCCCCATCAGTGATCCATCAAAGCGCCCGATGAGTGCTAGACAAGAAGCAATGTTTGTAGAAGCCATCTCCTGGCAGCCACCCTATGTTAATCCGTCGATGCCCTCTGTGCGCAAGCATCAGAACATTGATACTATGCAGGAGTATCTGTAGATGCCACTAATTCCTCAAGATGTCCCTTTGATCGGTGAAATTTTTGGCAGGATCCCTCACATAAAGTTTGACGATTATGATCTCGCAAATGAACCAACGTTCTCGGAGCTTCCACCAGCAAATTACTTGGACCAGGTGTTGTACGAAGATGTACCAAAGGTAGAGTTGATGCCCTTCATTTGTGAACTGCACAAAACGGGGATCCTCAATCTACTAAAGATTCCATATTTCGGGAGGTACCCCATCACAGGCATTTGCATGCACCAGTTTCTGGCCTTGGTCCATGAGGGCTCCCTATGGGTTCAGGGGAGAATTCCTATAGATGTCGCGTTGATCCATCGGATCACCAGCCTACCCAAGAAGGGGCCCCATCCGATGAAGGGATTTGAGAAGAGCAACAAATTGAAAGTAGCAATGGAGGTAAAGGACAAGTACAAGGTTGGACGAGATAAGTGGGGCTTTCTATTCCAAACCATTGCTGACTCGGCAGTGTGCATGGGCAATCTCATCCTCGGATGTAAGTTTATGAGGAAGTGACAACCGAAAATGGTCCCCGCGCACATCATTGCCTTGGCAGGGAAATGTGAAAATGGGATGTTTTATAATTGGTCACAATTTGTATATGAGGAGTTTCGAAAATGTGAAAATGGGATGCTGTATAATTGGTCACAATTTTTATGTGAGGATTTTCTAGATAATGTGTGCAAGGCGCAGAAACTGGGGAAGCAGTTTTGCTGCTCATGGCTTCTATTGTTGATTAAGCTAGTGGCATGGGAGACCCTAGTTGATGCAATCCTTCCTGAAATTGAGTCGGGCATATGCGAGGGGGCACTCTACGCAAAATTATGGGACTCATCAAATGCCCGCCAAGTTGAAGAAAACAAATTTTTTTGGGTACTTTTTGAAGGTGCAGGGCACAAGCTATCCATTCCAAACTAAGACTCTCGCCGATAGTCCATTAGAAATACAAAAATGTTGCATAATTTCAGGTGACCATGCACAACGTTATGATCAAGGCGCGCAAGGACTCAAACTAGTACACCTTACCTTATATGGTCACCGAGGTGGAAGTTAACCATGTTGTCACAACATGGCCAAATGCGTGGAATAATGGGCTTGGCTCCACAAAGCCCATCACACTGTCCACATCCGGGAAAGACACAACTTCAAAAGATACGGCTCCAAAAGACACAAAAGAGCCACGAATAGACACAAACAGAACGGATACTAGAGCTGAAGCAGAAAAATACCTAGAGGTAGAAAAAGATAAATATCAGGAGTTAGGAGGTTACCATGAGAAGGTGGACCTCAACCGATTGGATAGGATCAATGGAGATGGTGTTGAATCTCCGCACGACACCAAGAATGGAGGCGAAACATCTAAAGGGTCATGTAAGAAGCGGAAAGGGTCCAAGGCAAGAGGAGAGGAAGAGGTTACTCTAACCGAGGAGGACCTTGATAAAATTGCAGATGCGATCCCTTCAGCATTAGAGGACTCATGGAACACAATGGAGACCCAATACAAGGTCACGAGGGAAGCCTTGCAATCAACATTAAATGTTCTACAACTAAAAATAGATACATTGCAAGCGAGTGTGGATCAAGCGAGGGTGGTGCAAGCGATCCTACTTCGATTGTCGTAACTATAGGAAGCATAATATTTCCCTTCCTAGGTGCAGCAGTATCCATGGATCAAGCATAATTGTGTGTGTAGGTCCAAACCTGCCCCGAGGTCAGCATCAACCTTGCAAAGCTAGTAAGTGGGCAGATGCATGCGCTACACATATTCATATCAATAGAACTTTAGAGCAAAGAGGTGAGTGCACAAAAACATATCAGTAAGGTCGAGAAAATTGCAGCAACAAAGATGGCTGAGTCTACCCAGTCTCAGACAGTGCAACAGGTAGTCGTAGCTCAGCACGCGGAGCTAGAGAGATTGATTGACAGGTTATGTGGTGAGATTCCAGACATAGTCATACTGGCCTCCAGAGGGCCACAAGCCAATATTGAGAGCTTGATCACAACCCTTAAAGCCTTTAGGTCTAAAATTCAGTCCGTCAAAGAATATTTTGAGCACCAGATTGTTGCATTGCACGCGAAGCTACGAACTGAGACCCCTCTGGAGGTGTGCACGCAATAGGTCATGCTAGTAAAGATAACATTCACCAGCATCTCCGTGGACGTTGAGAATGGTTTGACACTCCTAGAGAAATCCATGGGACTATGGACCTCTATGCAGACAGATCCATCAATCAAGAATATTACCCAGGAGCTGCGCATAAAGGAGCAGTAGTTCGACGACTTGTAGGAGGATTTTCCTACATTCATCCATGCTCAGAGAATAACACGCCTTCAGACCAACCAAGCGTTGCAGGACGAAGTGGAGGATCTTTGCCGCAAGAAGGAAATAGTCACAGATCATATAAATCCATGGGCGGATGAGGCCGTGAAGCTCTCCCAAGACCTTGACCTAGAAGTTTGGAATCTGAAACAAACATTACAGAGTGTCACTTTGGCCACTAATGGGCCGAATTTAGAAAAGCTGGTGGACACTGTGCAGAGCACAATAGATCGAAGTGCAGGTGTCTTGGCACCATTTGCAGCGATTATCTAGGAGCTCCAGAACAAAATGAATAATCCAATACCACTGTGACTTGGGATGAGCCACAATGTTGTGTTGGGGGACTGCTGTAGCAGGGTCCACTAAGTCTGACCATTTTTTCTATATTTTGTAATATATTAGTCGTGCATAGGGGCTTTTGGGTGGGTCAAATCCCCTCATGAATTGTAATGGGTCAAAGGGTATATCAAGGGGCCAAAAACCACGGTTTGCAAACCATAGAATAGAGCAAGCTAATAGTATAAATATATGGCTAGATCGATTCTAAGAAGTTAGTTTTTGGAGAAGTCTGAATGTGAATGTTAGATATGGAAACTTGGTGATATTTTGTGTGGACTGTCTAGGTAAGAAGGCTCTTGTTGGTTGTGTGCGCGAAGATCTTAGTCCTGCTATGTGCGGACCCTACTTGTTATGTGCGCAGGTTGTTGAAGTGCTTTTTATGAAGGATATGAACTGATAGTAATAAAGGAATATTCCTACTGATATTTGAGTTCTACACTCCACCAATTGAATTATTCTATGGACGGGGAGATTTGCGCAAGATCTTGGCCATGTGGATGGAGGTATGGGATGAAAATACATGGAATGAATGGGTTCATAGGTTTGTCCACTCGTTGCAACCGGTACCTACCACCTGGTATCTATAGGTTAAGCTAAACGGAGGAACTTGATATTGGTTTACAATGGCTAAGGATTTCCTAGCAACCTTTGGCTCTATGGGCGGCTTAGAGAAATTAGATGAAGCCCTACAAGACATCGATGCTCTGGTATTTTATGAATCATGACCCCATAGGGAGTGCATTGCGTTGGCCTGGGATGTGAAGATGTAATTCATATTCAACTATAGAAATCTGTCAATCGAGGATAATGAATATGACCCAAGGAATTTTAATATCCCCATATTGGAAGGAGAGTGCGCAGTTGCAAGGCCAGCATTAAGGACGATGGACATTACTAAACCTATGAAAATGAAGGAAGTCAACATTGGGACAGAAGAGCAGCTCAAGTTGGCCAAGATTGGGGACTACTAGGATGATGATATAGTAGGAAAGATTGCAGAGCTACTGACAATGTATCAAGATCTATTTCCTACAAATTTCTTTGAGTTGAAGGAATTGTAGGGGACTTGGCTGTTATGAAGATCACGCTGAAACCATATGTGTGCCTTGTCAATCAGCTCCCATATCGATCGAACCCCAAATATAAGAGTAAATTAAAGGAGGAGTTATAAAATATGGTGGTTGTGGGCATCATTGAACTGGTTGAGCAGTCTGATTGGGTAAGCCCAATGGTGGTTCAGGAGAAAAGGACCAAAGGAGAAATAAGGATTTGTGTAGATCTATGCAAGTTGAATGATGCCTGTGTGCATGACCCCTTCCCTACCCCATTTTCTGAATAGATCCTAGATAATGTAGGAGGACAATAATATTATTCGTTTACTAATGGCTTCTTAGGCTATCATCAAATCTGAATTTCAAGAAAAGACTGTAGCAAGACCACCTTTGCTACTAAATGGGATTCTTTCCAATACATTGTCATGCCATTAGGATTGAAAAATACACCTGCAATCTTCTCATGTGTGGTTGTGGCTATGTTTAAGGAACTCATGAATAAATTATTTGAGGTATATTTTAATGACTGGACAATGTTTCGATTGGTCAAGAAACATGTGTCGAACCTGCACATGATTCTTGGCACCTGTAGGAAGCACCATATTTCTCTCAACCTAAAGAAGTGAATATTATGCATACCTTTTGGGATTTTGTTGGGACATATAGTATGTCAGGAAGGATTGATGGTAGAACCAACCAAGATCATGGTTATCATCAAATTAGAAGTTCCTACCAATGAGAAACAATTGTGCTCCATCCTAGGACATAATGGTTATTACAAGAAGTTTATCAAAGGGTATGCCCCAATCACTGCGTCGATGGAGAAGTTGCTAAAGAAGGATGTAGCATTTTTTCGAGATGATCAATTTCATAAGATATTTGAGATATTAAAGGAGATAATGGTAACTACGCTTATTTTGATATTTCTAGACTGGTCTAAGGTTTTTCATGTGCATGTGGATGCATCTGGTATATCACTTGAGGTTGTTTTAGCGCAACTACGAGAAGGAGACATTGATCACCCAATAGCTTTTGCTAGTAGGAATATCTTCGATGTTGAGTGCAACTACTCAAATACAAAAAGGTAAGGATTGGCCATGGTATACACATTGAAAAAATACAGACACTATCTGCTAGGAGGGAATTTCAAAATTTTCACTGATCATTCTACTTTGAAATACCTGGTCAATAAGTTTGTGTTGGGGTGGAAGATATGACGATGGTTGTTTCTTTTTTAGGAGTATGACTTTGAGATTATTGTGAAGCCTAGAAGACTGAATTTTGGGCTTGATCATCTGTCATGGATTGAGAATGGTGAAGAACCAACAAGTATGGAGGAAGGGTTACCTGATGCGTAGCTCTTTGCTATCAAGGTAGTTGATGATAAATTTTCTAACATTATTGACTTTCTGACCATGAGAACAATGCCTCTAGAATATTCAGTCCAAAAAAATAAGGAATTGGTTGTGCACGCAACTGATTTCACCCTTATTGCAGGTAAGTTGTATAAGTTAGGAGAAAATGAAGTATTAAGTAGGTATGTATTGGAACATGAGCGACATGGTACATTGGCTAAGGCTCATGGAGGAGTGTGAAGCAGCCACTATGTAGGAAATCCACTGTGCATAAGGTGTTGCGGTTGGGTTATGGTGGCCCAAATTGCACAGTGATGCACAGACCTAGTGTTGGGCCTGTGATGCATGTTAGAGAATAGGAAAGCCCTTGCGTAGAGATAAAATTCCCCTGCACCCGCATATGGCCTTGCAGGAATTTGATAAATGGGCTATAGATTTTGTTGGACCAATCAATCCTCTTGGAAATAAGATTATAGCACGTTATATAATTATTGTAACTAATTATGTAACCAAGTTAGCATAGGCGAAGGTGGTTAAGGATAGTACTATAGATACTATTGTGCACATCATCTTTGAGGACATTTTGAACAGGTTTGGATGCCCAAATATTTTGATGAGTGATAGAGGTATGCACTTTGTTAACTAAACAATTGAAGCTTTGATAGAGGAATTCCATATCCATTACAAGAAGAGTAACTCTTATCACCCACAAGAAAATGGCATAGTAGAAGCTTTCAACAATATTTTGGAGAACGTGCTCACAAATATTTATAATGCCAACCGAGATGATTGGGACGTGCACATCCCTTTTGTGTTATGGGCTTATAGAAAAACATGCAAAAAGTTGATGGGAGAAACACCTTTCAGGATGGTCTATGGGCAGGAAGCCATCATGCCAATGGAGTATATTGGCCCAGGTCTACGCATTGCATATTTAACTAATATGGCCATACCCAACATTATAGAGGAACGGTTCGTGGAACTCGTTTCCTTAGAAGAATATTAGTTCATTTCTAACTTCTACCAGCAAGTGCAGAAGGCACACGAAAAATATTTGCATGATAGGCACATCAGGAAGAAGGTGTTCAAGGAGGAAGAATTGGTTTTTCTATATGATAGTCAGTTTGTGCGCCACCACTGGAAGTTCAGAAAGAATTGGTTGGGACCATATGTTGTGAAGGAGATCATTGATGGTAGTGCAGTGCGCTTAGCCATGCTGCGTAGAGAGAACCTTCCTAGGTACGTCAATGGAAGGCGCTTGAATCCATATAGAGAGGGTCATAACCAAAGGGTCTATGCGTAGTAGAGAGGGAGGGCGCAGGCAGGTGTAAAAATTGCGGAGGCAAGTGTGAAAGAGGCGCAGGGTTGATGCGTAGGTTAGGAAACTAGCCATTGGAACAATGAAACTGGGTGGAAAAGTGAAATTATTGTTGGATGGAGTGTATTTCTTACATTTAATGCGGTGATCTTGGAGGATTTTCTACCACTTCCTTGAGGTTAAGTGGCAATTAATGGTAATTCTACCATTTTCACCTTGGGTGGCTTATAAAAAGGCAGGAACAAGTTTCAATGGGTTCCTTTGTTGTTTGAATATTTGCCACTTTTTGATTGTTTATAATCTCTGTGAATTCTATATATCTGGTTGTGAATCCCCTTATGAAATTAGTAATCCCAAGTTCATATTCCACCCAAGAATGATGACCACAAGCCCTACGGAAGAGCATTATGTGCCCCTTACAACATCAATAGAGATGGGGTCTTATGATGTTAGAGAAGTCATTCCAAAAGTCAAAGAAGTAGTTTCCACTCTTGCGAAAGAGAAGGGCAAGGGAAATATGTCAAAGTGGGCTACTTCTAAGCCACACACATCTCTGCGGAATGTCACATCCCCAAGGAAAGCCTCCAATGAGTGATCCCCCATCGGTGATCCATCAAAGCACCCGATGAGTGCTAGAAAGGAAGCGATGTTTGTAGAACCCATCTCCTGGCAGCCACCCTACGTTAAGCCGCGGAAGCCCTCTATGCACAAGCCACATAAAATCAATATTGTGTGGGAGTATCTGTAGATGCCACTGATTCCTCAAGATGTTCCTCTGATGAAATTTTTGGCAAGATCCCTCAGATAAATTTTGACGATTATGATCTCGCAAATGAACCAACGTTCTCGGAGCGTTCACCACCAAATTACTTGGAACAAGTGCTCTACGGAGACGAACCAAAGGTAGATTCGATGCCCTTCACTTGTGGGCTACATAACACGGGGATCCTCAATCTTCTAAGGACTCCATATTTCGATCGGTACCCCATCATAGGCATTTTCCTATGCCACTTGTTGGCCTTGGTCCATGAGGGCTCCCTGTGGGTTCAGGGGATAATTCCTATAGATGTCGTGCTGATCCATCAGATCACTGGCTTGCCCAAGAAGGGGCCCCATCTGATGAAGGGATTTGAGAAGAGTAATGAATTGAAAGTAGCAATAGAGGTGAAGGAAAAGTATAAGGTGGGACAGGATAAGCAGGGCTTTCTGGTCCATACCATCACTAACCCAGCAGTGCACATGGGTACCCTCGTCCTTGGATGTAAGCTTATGAGGAAGTGTCGACCAAAAAATGTCCGCGCGCACATCATTTCCTTGTCAAGGAAATAATAAAATGGGATGTTGTATAATTGGTCCCAATTTTTATGTGAGGAGTTTCTAGAGAATGTGCATGAGGTGCAAGAACTGGGGAAGCAGTTTTGCTACTCATGGCTTCTATTGCTGATTGCGCTGGTGGCATGGGAGACCTCAGTTGATGCAGCCCATCGTGAAATCGAGGCAGGCATATGTGAGGGGGTGATCTACACAAACTTATGGGACTCATCAAACGCCTGACAATTCGAAGAAAAAAAATTATTTTGGGTACTTTTTGAAGGCGCGGGGCACAAGCTATCCATTCCAGACTAAGAGTCTCACTGAAAGTCCTTGAGAAATACAAAAATGTTGCTGAATTTTAGGTGACCATGCACAACGTCGAGATCAAGGCGTGCAAGGACTCAAACTAGTACACCTTACCTTATATAGTCACGGAGGTGAAAGTTGACCATGTCATCGCAACATGGCCAAATGCGTGGAAGATCGGGCCTGGCTCCATAAAGGCCACCAAACTGTCCACATCTGGGAAAGACACAACTCCAAAAGAGACGGCTCCAAAAGACACAACAGAGCAGTGCACGGGCATAGGAAGAATAGATACTGGAGTTAAAGCAAAAACCCAGAGGTAAAAACAGATAAACATCAGGAGTTAGGAGGTTACCATGAGGAGGTGGACCTCGATGGATTGGATAGGCTCAATGGATATGGTGTTGAATCTCCACACAACACCAAGCATAGAGGAGAAACATATAAAGGGTCACTCAAGAAGTGGAAAGGGTCCAAGGTAGGAGGAGAGGAAGAGGTTACTCTGACCGAGGGGGACCTTGAAAAAATTGCAAATGCAGTCTCTTCAACATCAGAGTACCAATGGAACACAATGGAGACCCAATACAAGGTCACGGTGGAAGCCTTGAAATCAAGCTTACATGTTCTAAAACTAAAATTAGATACATTGCAAGCGAGCATGGATCAAGCGAGGCTGGTGCAAGTGAACTTATCATCTACTTCGATCATCATAACTACATGAAGCAGAATCTTCCCCTTCCCGGGTGCAACAGTATCCATGTGTTACACAGTAATTTTTCACCGTCCTTGCAATCCCCCGTCCTGCACATTGGAGGGCCTATTTTGTGACCTGTGAGCAGTGACATGACCTGAAACCACTTTCATGGCATCCCCCTTAATAGGGAAAATCATTCCTCTGAAGACAATTTCCTGCAAAAAGCCCTAAAAATAGACCTTTTGGCCTTGGCGCGACCAGCCAGTTCAACCCTCGCGCCAATGGGGGAAATCCACCAAAAAGGGCGCGCCAACTGGTGCTCTGTCCCAGTTTGTTACTCACACCAAGCTTAATAAGGATTTTTTTTCAAAAATAAATGGCGGAAGTTTGATTCCAGCCAACTCCTGAACGAGTCTCTAAAATGAGTTGGGAGGTTTGGCTCCAGATCTCCATGTAGGGGAAGTGGCTTTCCACCTATCATGGAAGCTTCCTAGAGGATAGGGCCAATCCCACCATTGTATGGATCCCAACTCCCCTTCCACCATATATATAATCTTGTCATTTTCCTTTTGCAATCTAGCCTGAATAGAGCTGAATCAGTAGTAAGGAGACTATCGTCAGATAGCCGAAGAGAGAGAGCCTTGTCCCACCCCGACGAGCTTCATCGAGACGTGCTCCGTTGTTGACCCGCCAAAGGAAGATCTAGTGTTAGAGCGCAGGTTGTATCTTTCTTTCATTGTGATTAATGATAAATGACTTTGATTATGGTTCCTTTCATATGTTCATGTCTTATGCTATGAATTGTATCTTCTCTGACTTATAAATAGTTGCATGTATTAGGTTTTACGCTTGTGTGTTGTTGTTTCTTCATGTACGTGCAGGTGTTCGAACGTGCTAGGTGGGAGAATTGTAATTTTCCAAAGTAAAGGATGGAAGCGCCATCTTCTCTGAAAGCAATAGCAGCGTGGGACTTAAGGTAGGCCTCTTGTTGCATCTTGGTCTTTTGTAACTAGGAACCTGTGTCTTAGCGTGACTCGGTTGTTGCTAGACCCAATCTAGGCTAGTAGGGATCGCCTCTGTCCACAGAGGGGATTTACCTCTCCAAAAAACTGGTGACTCTGCTGGGGAGACATTGATTGGAGTTTTTCTTGTCTTTTCAGTTGATTTTGGTCTTTGTCTGCTTGATCAACTCTTTTGGTTCGCTTATTTCTAGTGTTAAACCTATGTTTAGCCTCACCATCCTTGATCTTCTCCCTGTTTGCTCTTTTTTATTTTTGTCCTTAGTAAACTCAACTAGCACGGTTTTTTCCTTAACATTCGTGCCAACTGGCACTTGCTGCCAGTTCAGCCCCCACGCCAATCCTGTTCTGCTGCTAGTTGCAGCTAGACAGTCACGCCAATCCTGTGTGGTGCTAGGGTTTTCTCCTTTATGAGATTTCTGAGCTTGATCTATGGTTTTGGTGTCATTTTTTCGACTGCGTGAGTGTCCTGAAGCCTTGGTTGACTGTGTGTGACCTCTATCCTCCAGTTTTTTGCCCTCTACTATTGGTTTTACATTCTAGCCCTAGGGCATCTAGGTGCTATAGTGTGCTGAGCCTCCCGTAGGAGATTTTGGTTTTCATTTGATCAGTCAATTTCATTGTTGCTTCTTTGCATTCGTTTGGTGGTTTTCCATTGTTTTATTGTGTTATTTGAGTGATTGTTTTCTTTCTCATTCGAATTTTGCTTTGTCTCGTTTCGAGCTAGATTACACAGTTCGTATGAGTCTTTGGGATTCCTCTTTGATTTGAGGGATTTCTTCATCATTTTGAGGTCTAATTGTGTGTTTTTCATTGAGTGAGCTTGCTTGTCTTTTCTCTTTTGCCATCACTTCTCAAATTGTTTTTTTCATTAGTTTTCATTTTTTTTAGTGCAATTTGCTCTTAAAACATTGAAAATACGAAAATCAAATCTCTTTTGATTATGATTAGTTAATGTAAATTGAAATCTTTTATGCATTATTAGTGTTACATAACTCTGAAGGAAAAGATTTTAGAATCATTAGCATGCATTAGAGGCACTAGTGGTTGTTTTCTAATCATTTTGTTATTGTGTGAAAGCTCTCAACCTTCCCGTAGTTAGCTATTCATCGAACAAAGTGATACATTATGGCATGTAGCGTGCATTTAGAGGATTTTGAGACATAACATTTGGTAGGGCCGGAAATTGAAACATAATTGAATATAAACACTAAAATTTATTCAATTTACCTTAAGGCAGCATTGAAATAGTAACGAAATATTTAGAGGTCTAGGCTAGTGGCGTGTTCTAGTGTCGTTAAAACTAGTAGTTGCCGTTCGCCTCTCGGATTTAGACAACACTATTATGGATTTGTGCTCCCCGTACCGTCACGTATATAAAGGGAGACCCCACTAGGTTGCTATCCTTTATCCGTAGGAAGTTGAATCTACCGTCTTCTACCCATGATACACCATACACAACATTTGGGGAGATTGCCTGCATGTACGTCAAGTCCTTGGTTGATTTCTCTTTCATTTCGAAACCAAGGTGTATATTGCAGTTCACGGATATCTGGTACACCCTTTGCCTAGAGTTCAAGAGTAGTCATTTTGATCTTTTCTGACTCATTAAATTTGAAAGGATCATCAAGTGCTTGTCCTTTCACGCTTGTTTCTAAATTGAAAGAGATAGAGTCACCTTTCATCCATTTCTCGACTCTCAAAACATGAAACGGTAAAGTTTCTAAATTTCAAAGTGGTAAAATAAATCACCTACAATCACACACCCTTTTAGAGTTTGATTTTTGGTTGTTTGATTGTGTGCCTTGGTTTTTAGCCCGTGTGATTTTTTTTTATCTCTTCCTCTTGTCATTACTGTCACAGTGGCGGAACCCTCAGTTTCGTCTACTGGTAGTCCTTACACAGACGATTCATCAGAGGTCTCTCAATCCTCTACTGAACCTCAGCAGCCCATTATCTCTGAGCTTCCCTTGGAGGACCAGTTGAGTTCAATTGGCCCTTGGCCAATGCTTGGTTTGGATTTGGAGTAGGGGAATATTTCCCTCCTCTTACATCGGGTTTTCCCTTTTTAGCTGCTGTTATTCCTCCTAGTCCTCGCCATATTTTAGAAGATCTAGCGGTAGGGTTAGATATGGACTCATCCAGTCCTTCTCCTAGTGAGGAAATCCCCACATATAGTGAGGATTACCAGCTGTTCCTAGAAGACAACCCCGAGTTATCCATCATGTCTTCGCCTCGTCCTTTTCTTCCAGAGGGGTATACATCCTTAAGTCAGATTATGACCGCTGTCGCCTCTAATGGGAGTATCAACTCCCTCTACAAGGTCGCTTATTCCTTCATTACGGATGTCCCCAGGGACACCTCTCATGTCATCTTCTCAGGTCACATCAGTACCTCTTAGGCCTACCGTCTGTGTAGCTACATCTACACCCACTGTTACTACTTAGTCCATCAAGACCGCATTGCTTCTCAAAGACGTCTACATAGCATCTGCTATTCTGGAGAACATCTCTCCCGAGGAGTATCGGTTGTCTCTATAGCAATCGAACTCTGAAGTTGGTCAGTCCTCCGAAGATCCCAACCGTCCTTATTTTTCCCAATATGCATAGGATGGTACCCCCGTTTATATTTTTCCATATCAGTACGATGAGCAAGGAAACCCTCTACATTTTCCTGCTCCAGAGGCTTATCAGTATGTTCAAGGTTTTCTATCTGCCTAGGCTGGGAAACCTTCCAACCCACAAGGACAACCCTTCCAGGGCCAGCCTGGTTATCTCTATGACCCATAAGTACAACCCTTACAGGGCCAACCTTCAGGCCAGCAGGGGTTGTTATAGGGTCTAAAAGGACAGTCCTACAACCCTCAAGGTCAGCCTATACAACCTCACCCTGTGGTCCAACTAGGGCAACCTCGAGGACCCACAGGTCAACTAGGGTACCAACCGGGGCCGTTGTATGGTCCTGGGGGGGAAATCCAACCCTCTCAACCTATGGTGCAACCTCTACAACCTCATTTTCCTATCGGTCTGAATGTTGCATAGCTAGGGCCCTCTTATGGTCCTATTGCAAGTCAAACTAGTTATCAGGCACAGCCTGGCCCTATCTCGCCACCAAGCCAACCGGCCCATTTGGGGTAGCCTGGTGTCCCTCTTCAGCCAGGTCAACTTATTCAACCAAGGAAACCTATTCACCCGGGTCAACCTGTTCAACCAGGCCAGCCTGCAAATCCTGTCAACCCTGCTCAAAAACCGATTTACTCTATGCCACAACTGAATCCGCCTGTGCACACAACTTATCAAGCTCAACAGGGCCCCATTTACCAATAGCACGCTCAACCTCAAGGCAATTATTATCTTCAAGGTCAATCTTGACCGGTTTACAACCCGCCCCAAGGTTCTAATTATTACCTTCAACAACCAGGCTATACCTATACTCAGCAGTTAAATCCATATATTGCTCAAATAGGGCCGACATATAATCAGGGTCCATACCTCGGTTATCAACCCCGGTACACTAGTTATGAAAAACCGTATCAGTATAACTATACGGCTTACACCCCCTATGGTCAGAATCCCCCGGGACAGAACCAATGGGGGCAAGGTTATGCTCAACCAGGGTGGAGTACAGGTACAGGTCCTTATCGAGGACCTAGTATGCCTTTAAATCCTCAGTTTCCATTCCTTGCTACGTTGGAATTGTCAGATGTTTCTAAATTCACCAATGATCTGATTCTTCACAATCCTTATTGGCCTCCGGTTCCAACGAAGGTGCCCGGTGACTGTCCTAAGTTTGAAGGTAAAGCTAGAGAGGACCCCCAAGCTCATGTAATGACCTACCATCTGTGGTGTTCGTCCAACTCTTGGGTTGATGATTCAATTCGTCTGCATCTCTTCCAGTGCACTCTTACTGGGGTTGTCGCTAAGTGGTATATAGAACTACCCCACGGTATCTTTCAAGACTTCAATATGTTAGCTATGACTTTTCTTACACATTTCTAGTTACTGGTTCGTCACGAGGCCGGGACGCATATCCTGACTTCTTTGAAGTAGGATAAAGCCACCCACATATCTGATCATATTCATGAGTGGCGACGTCGTCGTAGATTGATCAAGTTTGATATACCTGATCAGCTACTAACGCATTGGTTCACTACCTCCTTCGCCTGAACAGGTGACCTCTTTCGGAGAATCAATGCCTTTAACTTTAGTTGAGATTAATTATTGTGAAATTGTTTCCGCATCTAATCCTCCTCTTTCTAAACATGCTCCTTCGAGCATGGCTCTGGATATATATTCTCAATCCCCTTGGCTAGGTGAAGCATATTCTCGTGATCCTTTAAGAGAAGTCTTCCCTTCTGATGAAGCTATTGTTGAAACAATGTCTCTTGAAGATCTGTCATGGAGCGATGGACATCATCGATCCTCGTTCATGCCTTGCCTGGGGGGAATGTCTGATTTTCTAGAGTGCTTCGCATCTCAGGTTCCCACTTAGCCTCTTCAAACACTGATTTTGACTCATGAGGTCCTTTCGGAGGGAAACCTGAGTAATATCACTTAAACCATGTCGATAGACACCTCTGTCAAACTGGGGGTAGTCGAGAATATTCATGTGGGAGTGACTTGTTCTCCCAAAGAGATACAAGTTTATACAAACCTTTTTCACCAATTTAGAGATGTTTTCATCTGGTCCTATGAAGAGATGCCTAGGATTGATCCCAGCATAGTCGTGCATGAGATTCCTACCTATCCATGTGCGAAACTCGTGCGTTAACGTCTATGCCCAGTGCATCCCCAAAATGCCGCAACTATAAAGGCAGAAGTTGGAAAAATTATAAACGCGGGCTTTATCTATCAAATTCCCCTCACAGAATGGGTTTCAAATATCATCCCTGTAGATAAGAAATAGGGCACTATACGAGTCTGTGTTGATTACTGAGACATCAATCGGGTTTGTCCTAAGGACAATTACCCCACTCCTTTTATAGATCAGATCATCGATGAATGCGTGGGGAGTGAGATTTATTCTCTTATGGATGGCTTCTCTAGGTAAAATCAAATTGATATTTTACCCATTGATCAACACAAGACTGCCTTTATCTGTCTGTGGGGTACTTTCGCTTACAAAAAGCTCCCGTTTGGTTTAAAAAATGTTGGGGCCACCTTCCAGCGCGCTATGTCCTATGCTTTCCATGACATATGTCATATTGTTCAACCGTATCTAGACGATTTTCCAGCCCATTCAACTCAGCGTGAGGACTATCCTGAACACCTCCACCAGATTTTCCTCCACTACAGACATTACAATATTAGGCTCAATCCTCATAAGTGTGTCTTCTGCGTGGATTCTGGCTGTCTTTTGGGATTCATCGTCTCCAAAGATGGGATTTTCCTTGACCCCCTCAAGGTCTAGGCCATCGTTAACCTCCCATCCCCATCCTCATTACATCAATTGCAGAGTCTGCAGGGGAAAGCCAACTTCTTATGATGCTTTATTCCGAACTATGTGGAAGTGGCCAAGGGGTTTACGCGACTTTTGAAATAGGACGTTCCCTTCCATTGGGACGAGATCGCACAGCGATATTTTGATAAGCTTAAAAATTTTCTCATTAATGCTCCGTTGATACGTCCTCCCAACTATCATCACGATTTTACCCTTTATCTGGTCGCTGCATTTAGCACGATAGCTATGGTTTTAGTACAGGATGACGATGATGGAAATGAACACATAGTTTATTATCTATCTTGGAATATTCTCGACACGAAAACATGCTATGCCCACGTCGAGAAGTTGGCACTCGCTGAGGTCCAGGCCATTCAGCGATTCCGCCATTATATCCTGTTGCATACCGTAACCGTGGTTTCTGACTGCAACCCCATGACATACATCTTGTCTCGAAAATTGTTGGGGGGCAAGTAATCCAAATGGATTGTAATCCTTCAGGAGTTCGATTTAGAGTTCACCACTGCTAAGTCGACGAAATCATTGGTTTTTGCTGATCTTATTTTCTCTCTCTCGACAGACTCCGTTCCATTCCAATCTGAAGATCATATCCTGGATGAAACACTCCTTCTTATCAACACTCGTGATCCATGGTATGGTGACATTATCGTGTATCTTCAAACATCCACGTTCTGGTCTGAATTGATGAAATATGCTTGACGACGTATTGAACATCAATCTCAACCATACCGCATTATAGGAGATACCTTGTATCGTGTCATATTTGATTCTATGCTCCGTTGGTGCTTGACCCTGGAAGAGGCTGAGAGAGTCTTGAATGACTGTCACAGTAGCGCTTGTGGTGGTCACATGTCCAGATATGCCACCACCAAGAAGATTATGCATGCAGGTTACCTCTGGTCGTCTATATTCAAAGACTATATTGTTGCAGTCCAAAAATTTCATGCGTGCCAGGTCTTTCAGTGCAAGATGCGCCGCCGCCCCTACCCTTTCATCCTGTCATTACCGTAGGCCCTTTTGCTAAATGAGGCATAGATTTTATGACATGTAACCCTGACTTGGCCGGGGGGCATGCTTATATAATCGTTGCCATGGACTACTTCACTAAGTGGGCCAAGGCGATGCCTACATTAGATGCTGACGGTAAGACAACTGCCCAATTCCTTTTCAACCATGTTATTATGCATTTTGGAATCCCTCAAGCCATTGTCACCGATCATGGCACTCATTTTTGGGATTACATGATGGCTGAGCTGACATCAAAGTTGACCTTATGCTATGATAGCTCAATGCCATACTACCCCTAGGTGAATGGCTAGGTTGAGGCCGTGAACAAGGTTTTGGTCACGATGCTTCAACGAACGATTGGTATCCACAAATCCAACTGGCATCTCCAATTGTTCTCGGCTCTATAGGCTTATCGAACGTCTGTAAAGAGTGTAACCGGATTCACAACTTTCCAATTGGTGTATGGTCTGGAAGCGACTCTTCGGTTGAATGCGAAATTACTTCTCGGAAGTTGGCTGTGGAACTATTTCCTAACACTTCTCCGGAGGAAGAACGTCTCTTGTATTTGGAATGGCTGGATGAAACCTGCCGCTTGGCTGCCTTGGTTATTGAGGCATAGAAAAAGTGGGTCAAAGCCCATTTCGATTAGTCGGTTTCTCCACGTTCTTTCATTGAAGGGGACCTCGTCCTCCTATATGACCAAGCACACGATAAACTTGGAGCAGGAAAATTCCAGCCCATGTGGCATGGGCCCTATATAGTTAAATGAGTATTAAAAAATGGGGCCTATGATCTTATCGACTATAAATGTGTTCCTCTGGCGCAGCCTAGAAATGGGTTGTACCTCAAAAAGTACTACGCTTGAGATATTCTTGTGTGGTGTGTATGTACATAAGTGAGTGGTTTCATTTTTTGTGCATGTGTGGTGTGATGTGCTTTGTAAGTGCCTTTCTGTTGATTGGGTTTTTCTAATTGTGCAGATGTCTATTACTCCTTTTGTCGGTTTCGCAGATGGTGCCTCCCATAGTACCAGGAATCTGTCCTCAGTAGCCTGGGTAATCTACGATCCTACTGGTGAGTTGGTCAATTTGCAAGGTGTTTGTCTAGGGCCTACCACAAATAATTTCGTGGAGTATAGTGCCATTTTGTGATTATTAAACGAGGTTGTTAACCTCAGTATTCATGCATTACTTGTGTATCCGGGCTCACAAATTGTAGTATTACAACTTAATGGTCATTATTCAATTAGAAACCCATCCATTTTACGACTGTATCTATGTATTCGTTTACTGGAAAGAAATTTTTATTACATTACATATCAACACATACCCAAACACATGAATGCATTAACAGATGCAGTAGCTAATATGGTTTTGGATAGACATTTACAAAACTTGTAAAAAAATCATCATATGTAAAAATATCCATCCAGAAATAGATATATGTATATATGTCGAATATTTTTCAGTTTTTGTACATCACATAAAATCAAAAAATATACATGTCTTTTCTAATAATAGCTGGAGACAACATGTCTCTCTAAAATATGCATATAAAATACCTAGATGACTAAGTAGTGTGGTGCTCGTGGTAGCATGTAACCGCATGCACCAATTGCCTCAGTAATCGATGGAGGTGACTAGGCACGCCCACAGTGTGTCTCTGGTAAGCCATCAGGACGTCTGCTATCTGCACGTAATCTGGGATCCCCCGGGTGATACCCTCTAGGTTCTAGACTAGCTCACTCCCTTCGCCACCCTCATCTTGAGGATCATGTGCGAGAGGGGTCCTTCGTGCAATGGCGACATTCCGGCGGGCCTCTCTGGGCCAACATATGCATACATATAGAACTATTTGTTAGAATAGGCATGTATCACAAAAAAATCATAAATACCTAAAAATAAAAAACAGTCTTACCCAGCTCCTCATCCCAGTCATCCCCCTCCAGGAGTGGAAGATTTGGGTCTCCCATGAAGTCGGTACAAGCATAGGGCCAGTCCTCAATAACGATCAGTTGTTGCCATAGCCATACAAAAAACTCGGGGCTCCAGGACATCTGTTGGCCCCCTCTTGATCTGGGCATGAGTGTTTCCCATCGAGCCATCCTCGGCTCCCTTAATGATGGCTTGGCGACTATCGCCCCCTGGACTTGGAAAATTGGTAGTCGTTCAAGAATGAACGATACCAGGATGGAACCGTACCCAAAATATTTCAGTTTGGCCTTCTTGCACTTTGTCGGCTGCCGTTTGATGTTCATTTTTATGGCAGTGGCCCAATCAAAAAGTGTCGGGTTCATGCATTCAGATGCTAGTAGGAGTTGTGCTCTGGTTTCCTCATGTGGTGCCTGCGACCCCGCAACCCACGTAATGGTGTGGAGCACTGCTCAGAGTGCTAGATTGGGGACCATGTGGATATTGACCTTCCCACTACCCGATCCTATCCGTGCCCCTGGGTACATTCTCGCCATCACCATATCCATTTTCTCACCAGAAGGTCTACTGCCTGTCATGATTGGCACTAGACCTATGTGGGACTATCCAGTTATGAAATAAATGTCACAGACCTCAAGTTCAAACACTTGGTCTCAAAGCCTAAACACTTCTTCGTTCTCATCCCAAATGCTGATCAAATACTGCAGTAGCTCAGGTTGTTCTCTCAAACATGGTGTGAGGAAGAACTTTTTTAGACCACAGTTTCAGAGAGAATTCATGCACGCTTCATTCTGCATGGTCATTTCATCTTCTTCACCATGCTCCCTTTCCTTCCACTCGATCACCATTATGGTTGTGTATCTGCACCAACATGGTCATAAATGCCTCATTAGATCTCTGCAACATTCAGAAATTCATCTGATTGGCTCACATTTTCATAAATTGAGGCGGAAATTTGAGTTGCGCCATTGGTGCAACTGTTTTTCTAACAATCGCGCCAACTGGTGCGACCCCTTTGCAAAAAGGAGCCAATTGGCGCGGGTCTGTGCCCGCTACCCACACCAATTGGCCGAGCCCTAATTTTGTAAAGGGTCCCCCCAAGGATAAAAAACTCAATGGAAATCTAAAAAAAAATGAATCAAAACAAAGCTAAGGAGAGCGCCTCTTACCTGGGATGAATGAGAAAAGGAATGACGTATTGGACTGACCACAATCACCGTCGCAAGTTTGCACAACAAAAGCTCGCTGTTGTTGTCAGAAAATGTAAGAAGTAAAAGTGAATATGTTTTTACTATCTTTGGCATATTTATAACTTTCGAGGTCCAAATTAGGTTTTGAAAGTCATTTTTCCAATATTTTATTATATTTTGTCGAAAAATGGATTTTACGCTTGCTTTCATGTGTGGAAACAGGTTTTCACGTAGCTTGGATGGTGATACAAGTTGTATTTTATACTTTATCGGACTTGGTAAAAACACGAAAAAGTCGTTTCTGGAGTCATCTTTCAGCTCTTTTCTGACTCTCTAAACATGAAAAGATTGCCGAGTCACTTTTTGTTTTGATCTCGTTAAAGTGGCTGCGAAACGACATCTAACCAGTATATGTTTAACCCTTTTTCAAGCTGGGATAGATTATTTACAAAAAAGGAATACCCTAGCCTATCGCGACTAGGAGGCTTTCTCGGACATAGTTTTCTACCTTTTAGGATCTGAGGAACTATCTACGAAAAGGGAATGTTCGAGTTTACTTTTCTGCTATCTTTTCAAACTCTCTAAACATGAAAATATGCCGAGTTCTTCCTTTGATAGACTCGTTAAAACCTGATGACATCGGATTCAGTCGTAATGATGATATTCGAGTTCCTCCTTCCTAGGGCTCGTTAAATGTACTAGGATGGATTCGTTTGAAGGACGAACCTATATCACAAGCATATGCTATCCCCTTCAAGCTTGTTTTCAAAAATAATTGGGGTACTTGCCAGAAATGGTGGGGAAAAAATGGAACTAGTATCATCGTCGTGTCGGCAGTATGTCGCTCTTGAACATGGCACTTGTCTGCATTTGTGTCGGGTTGGGGACATCTCATCTCATTTTTTTCTTGCCTCCATGGGTTTGGGTACTCCCTTTTGACCTCTCATATTATATTTGCCTTGTCATCATGAACTCTAATCTTTTGATGTCAAATACTGCCAAATCCACTGTCGTGCTGCCGATATGTTCAAGAGAAGTTGACCTCTGCAGTTTCAACCTTCCTTTGATTCTCATCTTATCCTAATTCGCAAAAATTATGTTCCTCTGTCTCGCACTGATGATGTGGGAAACATTATGGCCCACCTTCGATCAAGGTTACTTCCTGTCAATTTCAGCTCATTATCCAAGAAGCTAATCTATAGACTCCCTTCCGATACCTTGGAGCCTGCATGCCTCATTGGCAGGTTCTTCACATTCGATGCAAGGTTTTCACCATTGACCTTCGATCGGATGATTCTATGGGTGTTCAATGCTAGCTTACTGTTCACATTCCACAGATTGTACCTATATTACCTTGAGGGCCATTGTCATTATTGGTGATTCCTCTCGTGTCTGTTAACAACTTTCATCATTGGATGGTAATAAGACAATGTTCTTGCATGTTCAACTTCAGCTCACTTATTCACATGCTAGAACTTGTACTTTTTTCGGGTCGAGATGGAGCACAAGACCCTGGATTTTTTCTGTTGGAATCCAGGCTACGATTTTGTGGATTATCATGATTGGTTACATGATTCATTGATCGGATGGATGTGACCATACCTTAGTCTATTTATCGATCCTCACTAGATGGCTGCATCCATGCCTCGGATTTTGATTATTGTATACTCTATTATGTATGGTTGCGCCCATACCGCATAAATCATGTATTTGAGATATCAGTTGTACTTGTCTATGCATGTTTTCCAACGGCAGTGTTTCCAGTTGGACACGTTCTCGTAAAGCATTTCACCCCTCTCCCTCTCTCGGGCCTCATGCTTTACGGGGCATCTATTACACAGTAATTTGTCACCATCCCTACAATCCCCCATCCCACATAATGGAGGGCCTATTCTATGACCTGTGAGTAGTGACATGACCTGAAACCACTTTCATGGCAGCCCCCTTGACAAAGACAATCATTCCTCTGAAGACAGTTTCTTGCAAAAAGCCCTAAAAATAGACCTTTTGGCCTTGGTGTGACCAACTAGTTCAGCCCTTGCGCCAATGGGAGAAATCCACCAAAGAGGGCACGCCAACTAGCGCTCTGTCCTAGTGTGTTACTCATGCCAAGCTTAATAAGGATTTTTTTTCAAAAATAAACAACGGAAGTTTGATTCCAACCAACTCCTGAACAAGTCTCCAAAATGAGTTGGGAGGTTTGGCTCCGGATCTCCATGTAGGGGAAGTGGTTTTCCACTTATCATGGAAGCTTCCTTAAGGATAGGGCCAATCCCACCATTGTAGGGATCCCAAATCCCCTTCCACCATATATATAAGCTTTTCATTTTCCCTTTTCAAGCTAGCCTAAATATAGCTAAATCAGTAGTAAGGAGACTATCGTCAGACAGCTGAAGAGAGAAAGCCTTGTCCCACCCCGACAGGCTTCATCGAGATCTACTCCGCTGTTGATCCACCGAAGGAAGATCTAGCGTCAGAGCTTAGGTTGTATCTTTATTTTATTGTGATTAATAATAAATGACTTTGATTATGGTTCCATTCATATGTTCATGTCTTATGTTATAAATTGTATCTTCTCTGACTGATACATAGTTTCATGTATTAGGTTTTATGCTTGTGTGTTGTTGTTTCTTCGTGTACATGCAGGTGTTCAAATGTGCTAGGTGGGAGAATTGTGATCTGCCAAAGCAAAGGACAGAAACACCATATTCTCTACAAGTAACAACAGCATGGGACTTAAGGTAGGACTCTTATCACATCTTGGTATTTTGTAACTAAGAACCTACGTCTTAGCATGAATCAGTTGTTGCTAGACCCGATCTGGACTAGTAGGGATCACCTTTTTCTGCAGAGGGGATTTACCTCTCCAACACCATGGATCAAGAAGAATTGTGTGTGCAAGTCCAAATATGCCCCAAGGTCGGCATCAACGTTGCAAAGCTACTAAGCGAGCATCTGCATGTGCTACACATATTCATATTAACATAAATTTAGAGCAGAGAGGTGCGCACACAGTAACATATCAGTGAGGTCGGGAAAATTGCAGCAAAAAAATGGCCGAGTCTACCCAGGCTCAGACAATGCAACAGGTATTCGTAGGTCAGCACGCGGAGCTAGAGAACTTGATTGATAGGTTATGTGGTGAGATTCTAGATGTAGTCATCCCGACCTCCGTAGGTGTTGGCTCGAGGGGTCCTAACCCAGGTTTGGATGTTCAAGGTTTGCCAACAAACCCCTATACTGCTGGCCCTTTCGGTAGTGACCTGCTTGTGCTGGCCAAAGTCTCACCTGAAGTAGTATGGGTGGGTGCTGGAACCAGGTTTTCACACCCTAGGAGAGGGTAGGTAAGTCAAGCAGAGTTGTGTGCACCCTTATAGTGACCAGATCTTGTATCACAGAGCCTATATCTATAGATTCCCTTCGCATCCACGTGTGCAACAACGATGACACTCATATAAATCAAGAGATTATGAACTCATATAACGATAACGAAAATATTCCAGATATTCTTGAATGAAGTAAAACAAATCAACCCCAGATCGCATCATAAATAAGTAACACTAGTATGTTCGTAGCTTAAATCAATAACACAACAACATATATTAATTAAAAAAACATCATAGATTCATATCATAGTAATTCCAGTGGATTTAGATAGTCAACAATACTTCCGCATTCATTAATATTCCATATCTACTTACAATACCCCAAAACCCAAACTGTTCACATAGCAGCAGGGTCCACACACAGTAGGACAGAGTCCCTCTACGCATAAAGCAGCAGGATTCCTTACCCAACAACCTTAACTAGATCTATCGATTTTCACTTAGCAGCAATCTCTTATCATTCTTAGTCTGTCCTAAAACTCAAAAATGTTCAACTACTTATACTATTTTAGCCTACGCATCCAATGGTCCACAAACCGCGGTGTGAGAACTCTTGGTCTACCCTTGACCCATTTACAATGCTTTAGGGGCTTTGACCCACCCCAAAACCCCTACGTTAGAATAAATATAATAAAAAATGTACAAAATGGACCAGTTTCGCAGCTTGCAGGGGACCCTGTTCCAACAGTCCCCCAACACAATCTTGTGACTCGTCTCGAGTCACTGCGATGGTAGGTTCATCATCTACGCCTACACAGCTACTCCAACCATGTAGTCATTTGATCTGATATGGTTTGAGCCAACTACCATTGACATATCCTGGCAGCATATCACCGCGTAGGGTGGCCAGCCAAACAACTTCACCATATGTGATCTCCTTAACAGTATAGGGGCCAAGCTAGTGTTGTAAGAACTTCCCTGGATGTTTTGCAAACTAGCTATTGTATAAGAGGACCAATTCATCCTTCGTGAACGTCTTTTGGTGAATATTTTGATCATTCCAGGCTTTATCGCGGGCCTTCTACACCTGCTAATGGAAATTAGCCAGGAAACGATCTTCCTCCAAAGCCATAAGCTGCACTAATCGCTCCTCCATGATGTCAGGGTCCACCATGTTTGTAACTGCTATGATACGCAGACTAGGAATAATGTACTCCATTGGCATAATGGCCTCCTTGCCATAGTGTTACACAGTAATTTGTCACCGTCCCTGCAATCCCCCGTCCCGCACATTGGAGGGCCTATTCCGTGACCTGTGAGTAGTGACATGACCTGAAACCACTTTCATGGAATCCCCCTTGACAAGGACAATCATTCCCCTAAAGACAGATTCCTATGAAAAGCCCTAAAAATAGACCTTTTTCCCTTGGTGCGACCAGCTAGATCAACCCTCGCGCTAATGGGGGAAATACACCAAAGAGGGCATGCTAACTGGCGCTCTGTCCCAGTGTATTACTCGCGCCAAGCTTAATAAAGATTTATTTTTAAAAATAAATGGTAGAAGTTTGATTCCAACCAACTCCTAAACAAGTCTCTAAAATGCGTTGGGAGGTTTGGCTCCAGATCACCATGTAGGGGAAGTGGTTTTCCACCTATCATGGAAGCTTCCTTGAGGATAGGGCCAATCCCACCATTGTAGGGATCCCAACTCCCCTTCCAACATCTATATAAGCTTGTCATTTTCCCTTTGAAAGCTAGCCTGAATAGAGTTGAATCAGTAATAAGGAGATTATCGTCAGACAACCAAAGAGAGAGAGCCTTGTCCCATCCCAACGAGTTTCATCGAGATGTGTTCGTGTTCCGGTGTTGACCCGCTGAAGGAAGATCCAGCGTCAGAGCTCAGGTTGTATCTTTCTTTCGTTGTGATTAATAATAAACAACTTTGATTATGGTTCCATTCATGTGTTCATGTCTTATGTTAGGAATTGTATCTTCTCTGACTGATGCATAGTTGCATGTATTAGGTTTTACGCTTGTGTGTTGTTGTTTCTTCGTGTACATGCAGGTGTTCGAACGCGCTAGGCGGGAAAATTTTGATCTGCCACAAGCGAAGGATGGAAGTGCCATCTTATCTGCAAACAATAGCAGTGTGGGACTTAAGGTAGGTCTCTTATCGCATCTTGGTCTTTTGTAACTAGGAATCTGTGTCTTAGCATGACTCGGTTGTTGCTAGACCCGATCTGGGCTAGTAGGGATCGCCTCTGTCCGCAGAGGGGATTTAACTCTCCAAAAAACTGGCGACTCCATTGGGGAGACATTGATTGGAGTTTTTCTTGTTTGTTTGGTTTTTTTTGGTCTTTGTATGCTTGATCAACTCTTTTGGTTTATCCTAGTGTTAAACCTTTGTTTAGCCTCACCATCCCTGATCTGCTCCATGTTTTCTCTTTTTTATTTTTTGTCCTTAGTAAACTCGATTGGCACGATTTTTTCCCTGAAAGTTGTGCCAGCTAGTGCTTGTTTCCAGTTCATCCCCCACGCCAATCCTGTTTTGGCACTAGATGCAGCCTGACAGTCGCGCCAATCCTGTGTTGTGCTAGGGTTTTCTCCTTTCTAAGCTTTCTGAGCTTGATTTGTGGTTTTGTTGTCATTTTTTCCACTACCTGAGTGTTCTAGAGCCTTGGTTGACTGTGTGTAACCTCTATCCTCTAGTTGTTTGCCCTCTACTATCAGTTTTACATTCTAGCCCTAGGGCATCTAGGTGCTATTGTGTGTCGAGCCTCCCGTGGGAGTTTTTGGTTTTCATTTGATCAGTCAATTTCATTGTTGCTTCTTTGCATTCATTTGGTGTTTTTTCATTGTTTTATTGCATTATTTTAGTGAATGTTCTCTTTCTCATTCGAATTTCGCCTTGTCTCGTTTTTGGGCCTAGATTACACAGTTCATTTGAGTCTTTGGGATTCCTCTTTGATTTGAGGGATTTCTTCATCAATTTGAGGTCTGATTGTGTGTTTGGCATTGAGTGAGCTTTCTTGTCTTTGCTCTTTTGATATCACTTCTCAAATTTTTCTTTTCATTAGTTTTCATCTTGTTTAGTGCACTTTGCTCTTAAACATTGAAAATACAAAAAAAAATCAAATCTCTTTTGCTTTTGATTAGTTAATGTAAATAGAAATTTTTTTTGCGTTATTAGTGATTTATAATTCTGAAACAAAAGCTTTTAGTTTCGTTAGCGTGCATTAGAGACACTAGTGGTTGTTTTGTGATCATTTTTTCATTGTGTGAAAGATCTCAACCTTCTCGTAGTTAGCTATTCATTGAACAAAGTGATACATTATGGCATGTAGTGTGCATTGAGAGGATTTTTGAGACATAACATTCAGTAGGGCCTGAAAATTGAAACATAATTGAAGATCAACACTGAAATTTATTCAATTTACTTTAAGGCAGCATTGAAACATTAACGAAAAACATTTTAGATGTCTAGGCTAGTGATGTGTTCCGGCGTCATTAAACCTAGTAGTTGTCGTTTTCCTCTTGGCTTTAGACAGCACTAGTACAGACTTGTGCTCCCCGTACCATCGCGTATATAAAGGGAGACCCCACTAGGTTGCTATCCTTTATCCATAGGAAGCCAAGTCTTCTGCCTTGTAACCGTGATACACCGAACACAACATTTGGGGAGACTACCTGCACGTATGGAAAGTCCTTGGTCATTTCTCTTTCATTTGATCACCAAGGTGTATATTGCAGTTCACAGAAACTTGGTACACCTCTTACCTAGATTACCAGAGTAGTCAGTTTTATCTTTACTAACTCCCTAAATTTGAAAAGATCATCAAGCGCTTGTCCTTTCATGCTTGTTTCCAATCTGAAAGCGATAGAGTCACCTTTTGTCTATTTATCGACTCTTAAAAGATGAAACAACAAATTTTTGTTTCAATGTTTTAAAAATTAACTGCCCATGAAATATTCCTGGTTAAATTTAGTTTCCTTAAGGTGTTGTTTTGGGTTGTTTCTAATGGCAACTTTTCTGGAGTTCGCCAACCAAGGAATCCCCTCTGAATGGAATCCTAATCCTTTTCCTCCTTTTGGAAATGTTGGTACTCCTTATATGGCAATGTTTTCCCTTCCTGGGTTAACTGTTGGGTTGCCTGTTTGGTTGTTTTCAACCTCTGTGGTCCCGAATGTCTTGGCTATTGTTCAATCAGTTCCTCCGCCTGAACAACATCATGTTGATTCCAAGGTGGACTTCTCCCCTTCTTCGCCTGTTTCTGCGTCCTCCTCTTCTACTTCACCTGGTGAAAGTCTGGATTTGAGTAACCAGGTGGCTAAGAAGAAGAAGAAGAAGAAGACAAAGAAGAAGAAGTTAGATAAAGGAGAGGCTAGCTCTGCAGCTACTGCGCCTAAGAAGCCTTCCATTGATAAACCTTCCAACCCTCCGTGGAAAGTTAAGCTCCATTGCATGTTGTGCTAGGGAAACCATCTTCTTTGAGACTGCCCTAGAATTCCCAAGGTGCTTGAAGTATGGTCCAACGGACGTCTGCCATTGCCTTTCGCTTCCGGGAGTTAGGTTGGGGGCACGTCTTCAACTAGTGCTGGTAAAACTCTTAAGAAACAGGGTAAGCTTGCCAATCCCTGTAAGTTGTGTGGGGGGCACCATGCCATTCAAATTTGTCCATATATGAATGAAGCCAAGAAAGTTTTGGACAACTCGGCTATTTCTGTACCGTCCCTCCTGACTGGTTAAAAACAACTTTCTTGAGTCCTCCACCAGCTCATCCTACAATTGGTCAAGAGTCATCCTTGGTCAATCCCGCACCCTCAAAAATTCAAATTCAGGAATCCATCCCTGACCAACCATTGGTCATGGGATCGGTTGAGGTGCCCCCATCTGCAGTGCACCAGGTCTTTTCTGTCAAGAGTGGACCTCACACCCCTCATGTTCTTCTAGTTTCTTCAAATTCCTCGGACTTAGAGAAATATTCTCCTGTCCCTATATCTCAATAAGCTGCTCCTCTGCCTCCCATGATGGAGGTCTCAGAGGATATTCCTCCCGCCTTCGAGATGGAGGTCATGGAGGATGCTCCTTCTTCTTCCGTAACACCAAGGGAAGACCATCTCGGTTCGATGGTAGCCCCTCTGAGTAGTTTGGTCACTTCCTTTGATTGGAGTCGATTTGCAGGATACCGCTTTCCGTCTTATGTGCCTTTTGAGATAATGGTACAAACCTCTGGTCTGGTCATACCTAGCACTATTACAGATGAAGGAACGTATGTTAGTATTTTATCCTCAACTACTTGGCAAGTGTTTGGTTCGCCATCACTTGTGCCTATTACGTAGAATCTGTTGGCGTTTAATAGAAGAAATAATCAACCGTTAGGGATCCTTCCAAGGTTACCTATTACTGTGGGAGGTAAAACCGTCCATATGGACATGATGGTTGTTCCATGCCCCTTGGATTTCAATATGATTTTGGGGCGTGATTACACCTATACCATGGGAGCACTCGTCTCCTCCCTTTTCCATGTGGTCTGTTTTCCTCATGAAGGACGGATCGTGACCACTAATCAGCTTTCGTTCTTTGGTCCTGATGTGGTAACTGGCCCACCATCATGCCTTTCTGGTTTTTATCCACCCATTTTATCTTCCCCACCGCAGGTCAACTATGTGGCTACCTACCTCGTGCCTGTACTCAGTAATGATGCCGTCGTGCATAGTGTGCTGGAGGCATTAGGTCCTGACTTCCAAGATGTTTTCCTTCCATAGGATGGGAAACTCTTGGAAGCCATGACTTCTTATTCATCATGATGAGTTGTCTTCGGAGCACAGTTCATTTTCTTGTGTCAAGCTCCTTAAAAAATGAAACAAGGTTTTCGGAGCACAGTTCGTTTTCTTGTGTCAAGCTCCTTAAAAAATGAAACAAGGTGTTCTGAGGATAGTTCTTTTAATGTGTCAACCTCGTTAAAACAATGAAACACGTTCCCATTCACTTCGAGTCTTTGATAAGTTCTCGTAAAATACCAGTCGAGTCTTTCTCTTGATCTCGTAATTTGAACCTTCATTCCATCTGCCTTTCATATGGACTGAAGCTTGGGGGGCACGTACCTCGAATTGAGCCACCATGCTGGGGGAACGCTTAAATTTTTCAAGCATAGTTTATCTTTGTTTCAAGCTTGTGTAAAAATGAAAACAACTTCAAGCACAGTTTATCTTTGTTTCAAGCTTTTGTAAAAATGAAACCAACTTCAAGTAGAGTTTCCTGATTTCAAGCTTGTGTAAAAATGAAACCATTCCTATTTTACCTCTTGTGATTGTGATTCTATCAGCCTATTTTGCCAAATGAACCTTGGTTTTTTCATTCCATCGTCACTATCTGCTTGGCCGATCATATGCCTTCACTTGATTGTTTTACCCGTTCTTGAGGAACCGCTGCGATGAGTGGTCTTGTTAGCCAGCCTCTTGACCTTTATCTTGTTCTGAGTAGTTCCACCATCACCAGAACTAGTTGCTGCCCTTTATACCACTCGTTCCTCCACGAGGATTCATCTTTCAGCTCTTCTCTGACTCTCTAAACATGAAAATATTTCCTAGTTGCTTATCATTTTGATCTTGTTAAATTGGCTGCGAAATGACATCTACCCAGTATATGTTTACCCCTTTTTTGGGTTGGGATAGATTATTTACGAAAAAGGAATACCCTAGCCTATCGCGACTAGGAGGCTTTCTCAGACATAGTTTTCTACCTTTTCGGATCTGAGGAACTATCTATGAAAAGGGACTGTTGGAGTTTACTTTTCCACTTTCTTTTCAAACTCTCTAAACATGAAAATACACTGAGTTCTTCCTTTGTCAGACTCGTTAAAACCTGATGACATCGGATTCAGTCATAATGATGATATTCGAGTTTCTCCTTCCTAGGGCTCGTTAAATGTACTAGGATGGATTCATCCAAAGGACGAACTTATATCACAAGCATATGCTATCCCCTTCAAGCTTGTTTTAAAAAATAATTGGAGTACTCGCCAGAAATGGTGGGGAAAAATGGAACCAATATCATCGTCATGTCGGCAGTATGTCGCTCTTCAACATGGCACTTGTTTGCATTCGTGTTGGGTTGGGGACATCTCATCTCAATCTCTGCTTGCCTCCGTGGGTTTGGGTAATCCCTTTTGACCTCTCATCTTCTCTTTGCCTCGTCATCATGACCTATGATCTTTTGATGTCAAATACTGCCAAATCCACTGTCATGCCGCCGATATGTTCAAGAGAAGTTGACCTCTTCAGTTTCAACCTTCCTTTGATTCTCATCTGATACTGATTTACAAACATTATGTTCCTCTGTCTCGCGTCGATGATGTGGGAAACACTATGGCCCACCTTTGATCAAGGTTACTTCCTGTCGACTTCAGCTCATTATCCAGGAAGCTAATCTAGAGACTCCCTTCTAGTACCTTGGAGCCTGCATGCCTCAATGGCAAGTTCTTCACATTCAACGCAAGGTTTTCATCATTGGCCTTCGATCAGATGATTCTGTGGGTGTTCGATGCTAGCTCACTGTTCACATTCCATGGATTGTACCTGTAGTAGCTTGAGGGCCATTGTCATTATTGGTGGTTCCTATCATGTCTGTTAACAGCTTTCATCATTGGCTGGTAATCAGGCAATGTTCATGCATGTTCAACTTCAACTCACTCATTCACATGCTTGAACTTGTACTCTGTTCGGGTCGAGATGGAGCGCAAGACCCTGGATTTTGTTTTTTTGAATCCAGGCTACGGATTTTGTGGATGATTATGATTGGTTACATGACTCATTGATTGGATGGTTGCGACCATACCTGAGTCTATTTATCAATCCTCACTGCATGGCTTCGACCATACCTTGGATCCTAATTATTGTATACTCTATTATGGACGGCTGCGCCCATACCACATATATCATGTATTTGAGATATGAGTTGTACTTTCCTACGCAGGTTCTTCGACGATAGTGTTTTCAGTTGGACACGTTCTCATAAAGCATTTCACTCCTCTCCCTCTCTCGGGCCTCATGCTTTAGGGGGCATCTATTACACAGTAATTTTTCACCATCCCTGCAATCCCCTATCCTACATATTGGAGGGCCTATTCCATGACCTGTGAGCAGTGACATGACCTGAAACCACTTTCGTGGCATCCCCCTTGACAAGGAAAATCATTCCACGGAAGACAGTTTCCTGTGAAAAGTGCTAAAAATAGACCTTTTTGCCTTGGCGTGACCAGCCAGTTCATCCCTCACACCAATGGGGGAAATACACCAAAGAGGGCGCGCCAACTGGCACTCTGTCCCAGTGTATTACTCGCGCCAGGCTTCATAAGTATTGTTTTTTAAAAATAAATGGCGAAAGTTTGATTCCAACCAACTCCTGAATGAGTCTCTAAAATGAGTTGGGAGGTTTGGCTCCAGATCACCATGTAGGGGAAGTGGTTTTCCACCTATCATGGAAGCTTCCTTGAGGATAGGGCCAATCCCACCATTGTAGGGATCCCAACTCCCCTTCCACCATCTATATAAGCTTGTCATTTTCCCTTTGCAAGCTAGCCTGAATAGAGCTGAATCAGTAATAAGGAGATTATCGTCAGACAACCAAAGAGAGAGAGCCTTGTCCCATCCCGATGAGGTTCATCGAGACGTGCTCCGCTGTTGACCCACCGAAGGAAGATCCAGCGTCAGAGCTCAGGTTATATATTTCTTTCATTGTGATTAATAATAAACGACTTAGATTATGGTTCCATTCATATGTTCATGTCTTATGTTATGAATTGTATCTTCTCTAACTGATGCATATTTGCATGTATTAGGTTTTACGCTTATGTGTTGTTGTTTCTTCGTGTATGTGCAGGTGTTCGAACACGCTAGGTGGGAGAATTGTGATCTGCCAAAAGTGAAGGAAGGAAGCGCCATCTTCTCTGCAAACAAAAATAGTGTGGGACTTAAGGTAGGCCTCTTGTCGCATCTTGGTCTTTTGTAACTAGGAACCTGCATCTTAGCATGACTCGGTTGTTGCTAGACCCGATCTGGGGTAGTAGGGATCGCCTCTGTCCGTAGAGGGGATTTACCTCTCCAACATATAGACCATCCTAAAAGAATTTTTCCCAGTTAGCTTCTTACAGGTGGTTCAATAAGACCAAATAACTAATGGGACATGGACGTCCCAATCACTGCGATCGACATTGCAGACTTTTGTCAGTGCTTGCTCCAAGATTTTGTTAAAGGCTTCAACCGCACTATTTTCTTATGGATGATACGGTGTTCTTTTTGCATGATGGATTCGAAACTCTGCAGTCAAAGCTTGGATTGTTTCGTTAACAAAGTGTGTACCCCTGTCACTCATGAGGATCTTTAGACACCCAAATATGGTTAGGATCTGTTCAAAGATGAAATTCATAGCGGTATCTGCAGTACAATCCTTTACTGGTTGTGCTTTGGCCCACCTAGTTACGTAATCAATGGAAGTAATAATGTAGCACACACCCGTCTTATTTCCTGGTGAGTTGATAGGCCCAATGAAATCGATGGCCCACTTATCAAATGCTTGTAGAGCCATTTGCGGTTGAAGTGGAATTTCATTCCTGCGGGATGGTCTCCTTGTTCATTGGCACGTATCGCAGGTTTTACAATGATCGTGGGTATCACGATGTAGGGTAGGCCACCATAACCCAGCCCTCAAGACCTTTTGTGTCATGGCTATCCCTGCATAGTGACATTTTGCTACTCCATCATGATCTTCTTCCAATATAGTGTGCCTTTCATGCTCCAAAACATATCTCCACAATACTTCATCAGCTCCCATCTTATATAACTGACCTGCAATGAAGGTAATATCTAATGCTCGAGTGACTAGCTCTTTCTTCTGTTGCACTGAATACTCAGGGGGTGCCATCCCAGTAGTCAAGAACTGAATGATATTACCGAAGTGGGTATCCACTACCTTAATAGAAAACAATTGCGCATCAGGCAATCCATCTTCTAGGTTGGTCAGCTCCTCGCCACTCTTCATGATAAGTGATCTGGACCAGCATTAAGCTTTCCCGGCTTAACGATGATTTCAAAGTCATACTCCTAAAATAACAGTAACCATCGGTAGATTTCCCCTGCCAAAATGAGCTTATTAACCAATTACTTCAAGGCTGAATGGTCTATAAACATTTTGAAGTGTCCTCCTAACAAATAGTGCCGATATTTCTGCAAAGCATACACCATGGCCAACCCCTCCTACTCTATAATGGAGTAATTACGTTCAGTGCCAGTGAGTTTCTGACTTGCAAAGGCAACCGGATGGTTAATGTATCCTTCTCCTGGCTACATAAGGATAGCCCCAAGAGCAATTCCCGATGCATCGACATGGACATGAAATACCTTCTCCCAATCAAGAAAGATGAGAATAGGTGCCAAGACCATATTTTCTTTAAGTAACTCAAAGCTCTTTTGACACTTGTCATCCCAAAATAACGAAACATCCTTTTTGAGCAATTTTTCCATAGAGGTTGTGATCAGTGCGTAGCCTTGAATAAATTTTCGGTAGTAGCCTGTGTGCCCAAGGATCGAGCACAACTGTTTCTCCGTCAATGGTACTAGCAAGTTGATGATTACTGCAATTTTGGCAGGATCCACCATCAGCCTTTGTCAACAAACTATATGGCCGAGCAGGATACCAAAGGGTATACAGAAGATACACTTCTTCATATTTAAGGAAATCTGGTGCTTTCGGCAGGCATCCAACATCATGCGCAAGTTTGACACGTGCGCCTTCACCAGGCTGAAGATGGTCCAATCATCAAAATATACTTCTAGCAACTTTTGGATGAATTATTTGAACACCGCAACCACTACCTATGAGAAAATAGAAGGGGAATTCTTGAGACCAAATGGCATGATAGTATACTAGAAAGAGCCCCACTCTATGGTGAATGTGGTTTTTTTGCAGTCCTCAGGAGCGATTCTAATTTGATGGTACCTTGAGAATTCATCTGTAAAGGAGTATGCTTCCTGTCCCTCCACAGTATCCAAAATTTCGTCTGAGAATGGTGTAGGAAATGGGTCATGAACACAGGCATCATTTAACTTGCGCAGGTTCACGCAGATCTGAATCTCCCCTTTAGGCTTCTTCTCCTGAACCACCATTGGGCTAACCCAGTTTGACTGTTCGACAGGTTCGATGATACCTGTAGCGATCATTTTATCAAGTTCTTCCTTGAACTTCTGCTTATATTTGGGGTTAAACCTATAGGGTCGTTGTTTTACAGGCTGAGCATCTAGTTTGAGAGTGATATGCATGACCCCTAAGTCCCCCATGATCCCCTTTAGTTCTGAAAACTTTGTTGGGAATAAGTCCTGGTACTCAGTGAGTAACTCGGCCGCTTTCCTTACTATATTTTCATCCCAATAGTCCCTAATCTTAGCCAACTTAGGATGTTCTTCTGTCCCAATGTTGACTTCACAAATCCTGAGAGGCTTAGTGACATCCACCTCTTGTAGTGGGGGTCCTACAACGGGGTGCTATCCTTGCGAATCTGGAATAGAGACAGACCGTGGGTCTTCTTCACTTTCTTCCCTTGCCAAGCTACGACAGTTGACAATATCCTGCATCTATGATTCCCATGTCGGTTCCCCGAATGCTTCAGTGGAGCTAGGTTCCTTGAACACAAATGTATCTATACCCTGAAGAGCTTCGTCAAGCACTTCTGACCCCCTTATGAGTCCAAATATCCCTATGAATTCATCCCTTAGAGTTTCCTAGTGGCGGGTGCGTTGATGTAGCTCCACATCCAGGTACCACGTAGTCGGGATTGGACCTAACGCATGAATGAACAAGTGAACCCATTCTTCCATAGCTCGGTCACCCCATGCTTTGATCCAGGCCAGCAAGTGTTTACGCAGGTCCCCTGGGCCAAGATATATCTCGATCCGCACCTTTACCAGAGGCTCAAATTGGAGGAGCGTCATGTCTCGACAGTCCTCCCGGTCCTGGAACGCCCCATTGTGTGTCTCCCACCATCTTGCAGGAGTTGCACGCATCGCTAGATTAAGGGCCCATATCCTTTGTTCTCTTGGAACCAAGGCTTTTAATGCTCACAAAAATTACTTAATGCTACCAGAACCATCAAAGTAGGGTAGGTCTCTTACCTTTTAGGAAATGCAGTGGAAGTCCCTTGTGACTCAAAGACATCGCAGCACCGAGACATCTTGCAACTATTTTTTCCAATTCTCCATCTCCCCATTAGAGTCAAAGAAGCATTCACTGTCCTTTTCCCATAAGAGTACTCCTTCTGCCATGGGGTTGATCTAATCTTCGTCCCACACAGTCAACATATAAATGTGATCCACCTCCTCCTCATCATGAACTGGTATTGTGTATCATTCGCCTTCCGCAAGATCTAATGGTACTATCACCCTTGTACTGTTATTCTCAAACACCATGCTTATCTTTTTTAGGTTGATGATACCACCCATATCTATGGCCCATTCCAGCCCTAAGAGCACAAGGCAGGGGTCCACATCTTCTACAATTTCAATTACTTCAAAGTCGGCTCAGGCCTTTAATCCTATGATATCCACCATAATTTTAGACAACCTTCCTAGTGGGATGATTTTCTGTTGATTTTCCATGCGCAACTGAATAGTGGACCATTCCAACTTAGGCTCTCCATTCATTTCCAAGTCTATTTAGGTAACACATTCACATTTGACCCCAGGTCCGAAATAACCTGACTCATCTCGTAGTCACCAATCTGTGCAAACAACCGCATTTCTCTTCCGGTGCATTTCTTATACCTGTATAGCTTTTGTACATCCTTGACCACCAGAGGTAGATTGGGTTGCGCTGTGTAGCTATCTATTAATGCCTGAAGATTCTCCACAGCCTTTGGATTACGTAGTAGCTTCATACAAGCCTGCAAAAAGGGCTCGACATCCTCATCTGCAAGTGGCCGAGCAGTAGCTGCCTCTGCATCAGCAAAGTCCCTGCGAGCTGTGACAAATGTTTCTTTCCCCTTTTTTAGGTCCAAACCTTCTTTTTTACTAATAGCTTGTTGGATCAGAGGTTCCATCGCAGCCTCCTCCTCAGGTCCCCTGGTGGCCATCCCACTACATGTCACCACATTCACACTTGGATCTTTGTCTCAGAGCTCAGCCTTAAGTCTCTGCACATTTTGTGTAGGTGTTGACTGCGTTTCCTACATTTTTTCTATCAAGATTGGGAAATTTTCATTCGCATGGTCCAACTGTCTGCAATATCAGCAAGATTTCCTAGTGGGGTTTAGGTAGTCCCTTACAAAGTGTCCTGCTTCTCCATATTTATAACAGATTTTTTGACCTCGTCCCCGTCCTGCACTTCCACTGTTCCCTCCTCCCCTGCCCCTTGATGGGGAGCCACCTATACCTGCAGGGGTTCTCAGTGACGCAGGGTCTGATTTTACTCTATATAAGTTTCCTCGATCAATCATCAGATCATACGTCCGACAGTTCTGTTCATCATGTCCCATCGATCTGCAAAAGATACACCATTACTGCTTTATATCTGGAACACATGCAGCAAAGCAGGGACAGTGGTTGGTATCGTGTAGCCCTGCGACATGACAATCATCGCACCATAGCGCTGGCCCACTAGATCCCATAGCTTCCCTAGGGCGCAATGGGCTAGGTCCTCCGGCCTACATATATTCTGCTAATAGAGGACAATTATCCTTGGTATGGCCATTCACCCGGCATTGTATGCACTATCTCTCGGGGCTAGCCTCTTACCCTCATTCCTTTCGTAGGTTCTGGATCTCTACGTGCATCACTTCCAACTGTCCCTGGATCTATTCGATGCCTAGCTAAGTCTGGTCCTAAGGTGCAGCTTCTAACTTCATGGCACCTTCCAAGGTCTTCTCCTGCGATTCGAAATTTTGGTGCCCCATAGGTACGCGCAAGTGAGGTAGAAATGTAGCAATAAACCCTTCCGTGTGCTGTCTATCATCATCTTGGAATCCCCCTTCTTTGATCACCTTCTTCAGTCGCTAGTCAGCCTCCCACACAGATTTAGAAGGCCCTTGCTTGAAATCCTTTATATCAACCACGATTTGGGAGTCGGACTTAGGTTTCTTGAACTACTGTTTCAGAGAGTTCTTAAAATCTTCAATGGTTGCATTTTCGTTTTGGCTGATGTATCCCATGTACCAGTCCAAATCTCTTCCTTCGAAGGCAAGGGAAAGTTGTTCCCTTTTCACCGCATCAATAGCTACGTTTAGCGCAGTCCATACCGATCCTGTGAAAAACCAGAACTGATCCATGTCTTCATCCCCCACACTGTTAAAGGTCGGCAACTTCATGTGCGCAGCCATGTCGTCTTCCAATGGCGGAGGGATAGGTGATTTCTTAACTCTAGGCTGGTTTGAAAATGGTGTGGTTGGAGGACTCTGTGAAGTTGCTTCCCTTACCAAACTGTAGACCACTCTATCTCCTTCTGGGTTGGTACTCGAAACCCTGTGAAGAATGTTCACTCTGCTTCAGAGTAGGAGACAAACTGATCGATGGAAAATTCTGTCACAAATCCTCCTAACACACTGTCTACCCAATGGTTCACTGTGCGCGTGATGGTGTTATCAGTCTTTTCTAACTACTGGATTAGTTTGAGAGTCCACTCTGTGATCCGCTCGTCCTTCCAAAACTTTTTAATTCTACCAGCCTTGCGAGCCACTCTTGGAGCTCGATCGCAATCGTTACAAAGAATATCTCGTACATCTATGTGAAAATGTACTTATTCTTCCACTCTTCGGTGGTCAAACTCTCACTGCGATTTTCTTTGACGGCAAATTCTTGAACTTGTTGTTCAAACCATTCATCAATTTATTTTCTCTCAGGCTTATATTATGGCCTTGGCATTACCCAATCCCTCTCTCAAAATGCTCCAGGTCCTGGCAATGGAACCATTTTTTGGCTCGAGGGGTCCTGACCCAGGTTCAAATGTTCAAGGTTTTCCAACAAACCCCTATACTATTGGCCCTTTTGGCAGTGACTTGCTTGCGCAAGCCAAATTCTCACTCGAAGTAGTATGGGTGGGTGCTAGAACCAAGTTTCCACACCCTGGGAGAGGGTAGGTAAGTCAAGAAAAGTTGTGTTCACCCTTATAGTGACCAAATCTTGTATCACAAAGCCTATATCTACAGATTCCCTTCACATCCACCTGTGCAAAAGTATTGACACTCACAGAAATCAACAGATTATGAACTCATATAATGATAACATATATATTCAAGATATTCTTGAATGAAGTAAAACAGATCAACCCCAGATCGCTTCATAAATAAGTAACACAAGTATGTTTGTAGCTTAAATCAATAACATAGCAACATATATTAAGTAATTAATCATTACAGATTCATATCATAGTAATTCCAGTGGATTCAGATAGTCAACAATACTTCCACATTCATTAATCTTCTAGATCTACTTACAACACCCCAAAACCCAACCTGCACACACAGCAGGACAGAGGCCCTCTACGTACACAGCAGCAGGAGTCCTTACCCAACAACCCTGAACAGACTATCGATTCGCACTTAGCAGCAATCCCTTATCATTCTTAGTCTGTCCTACAACTCAAAAAGGTTCAACTACTTATATTATTTTATCCTATGCATTCAATGGTCCGCAAACCATGGTTTTCAAACTCTTTTTCTACCCTTGACCCATTTACAATGCTTTAGGGGCTTTGACCCACCACAAAACCCCTCCGTTAAACTAAATATAATAAAAAATGTACAAAATGGACCAGTTTCGCAGCTTGCAGGGGACCCTGTTCCAACAGCGGGGCCACAAGACAAGCTTGAGATCCTGATCATAGCCCTCAAAGCCTCTAGGTCCAAAATTTGGTCCGTCAAAGAAAATTTTGAGCACTAGATTGCTGCATTGCAAGTGAAGCTATAGCCTGAGACCCCTCTGGAGGTGCGCGCGCAACGGGTCGTGCTAGTAAATACAACATTCACCAGCATCTCCACAGACGTTAACAAGGGTTCGACGCTTCTAGAGAAATCCATGGGACTATGGACCTCTATGCAGATAGATCAATTTCTCAATAAGATTACCCAAGAGTTGCGTGCCAAGGAGCAAGAGTTCCACAACTTGCAGGAGGATTTTCCTACATTCATCCATGCTTAGAGAATGGCATGCCTTCAGACCAACCAAGCGTTGTGGGATGAAGTGGAGGAGCTCCGCCGCAAGGAGAAAATATTCATAGATAATATAAAGCCATGGACGGATGAGGCCATGAAGCTCTCCCATGACCTTGACCTAGCAGTTTGGAATCTAAACCAGACATTGCAGAGCATTACTTTGGCCACTGAAGGGTCAACTTCAGAAAATCTAGTGGAGACTGTGTAGAGCGCAACAAATCAAATTGTAGGTGTGTTACACTGAAAACTGTCACTTTGACATTCTGCTATCTGTATGAGCTCATTATCGCTCATACTTTCCTCCTTTGAAAGTATAAAACATCAGTTCCTCATGTCAAGCCTTAAAAAATAAGAGAAAGCTCTCAAAAGTCTCTAAAACTCTGGTATCGTACTTTCTCTTTGTCTTACCTGTGGTCCCACACCTAATGGTCATGTCTCCTGTGAACTTGACCACACTTTCTCTGTGTTAAGAGTGTGGACCCCTGTAAAATATTAAAAAGGTGCAAGTAAACTCAAAAATCTCACTTTCAGTAATTTCTAGAAGCCTCTGGAAGGAATCATGCAGTGGCAGAACCGCTCTTTTCAGGTTCATGTATCCCTTGCCTTAAGGAGCTAACCCCTTGATTTGAGGAGCTTATCCCTTTGAAGGAGGACTTTATCCCTTCATAGTTGGATCTGTAACCTCCTCTTTTGCACTATTAAAAAAGGCCTTGGGCAGCCTCAAGGGGAGTTAAAGCTTTAGTGTTATTTGAGGTAAAGTGCTGTTGGAACTTAGACTCCTTTAGCTAAGATTTTATGAGGAAATATTACATACCTGTATGTATCTCGGTTGGAAGAGTGCAAGACCTGTCATAGTAGAGGAAATTCCTATTTCAGACCCCGGGAGGACCTGTTCAACATCAAGGCTGAATAGGCTGTAAGGTTCTTCTACTATTTCAAAGTTAATACAAATAAGTTTTCTTTTCTCAATAAGCTGTCATCTGATTGTTTATTTTATGGATTCCTTGATCATCATAATGGATATGATTTATGAATATATGTTATGTAGGTGCTATTTGATGTTTGTTTTTTTGTGAATGTAGGTCTTCAAACGTAACTCTTTCGGGTGACTGAAGGAAGACTACTACAAACAAGCATTGGATCGAGGTAGGATATTAACACCTTTGTAGCATTTACTTCTAAATCGTTACATATCTATAGAAAGATAGATTTAATTGTCTGTTTGTTGCTAGACTATATTCTGATACTAGGGAGATCGATCTTGTTTGCAAGATCGATTTATCCGGTCAACAAATTGGCGACTCCACTGGGGAATGAAGTTTTATGATTCTTGGTTTTCCTTTGTTTTGACTTGAGAAAATGATTTTTTCTGGTTTTTGATTGATGTATACTTGCCTAGGTAGCTTAGGTTTACTTTTATTTGAAAATTTTTGAATTCTGTTGTGTTTTTCTTGAAATTTTCTGAGGACCGCACTTTTTCTTGATACACAGTGCAGACAATTCCGCACTTTCCTTGAGTAACCAGTGCAGGACCGCACCTATTACTTCTGGGGCCTGCGGACCCTATTAAATTTTTTGAAAATATTCAGATTTATTCTTCCATTTTAATTTTAGATTGTTTTAGGACTCTTAGTGTCTGCCCAGATCAGTATCTTTCCTGTCAAAAACCTCTTGTGAGCGAGTTCGAATAGTTTTTTTTTTTGGGTGATTTTCTAGAAGTTTTGCATACTTGGATTGGTTTTCACTTTGTCTTTGTAGTGACTCAAATATTAGAAGCTTGAAATACCTTAGATTACATTGGTGTCTTTTTGTCTTCTTGATGAGTCTGACTTGGTTGCGAGATGCATCCTTTTTGAGGAATAGATCTAGTGTTATCTTTGCAAATCTTTGAACAAACTTTGCTATAAGTTCTGAATTTCATTTTTATAAAAGAAAACATATCTGGATGTTTTTTGATTTATTTGTTATTCTGTGCAAATGAATCCTTAGTTTACTGAACAACTAAGCAAAAAATTCTAAAAAAAATAAATTGAAGCTTTTATTCAATTAGATTTTCAAAGTTTTTTAGATATCAAAATTAGTTTTCATAGTTTTGATTGCTTTTTTAAAACTTGTAGATCTCTTTTGAAAGAAAACATGTTTTTTGTAGTTTTGAGTCTTGAAAGTGAAAGGGATTTATTGTGAGCATTTATTGTTTGTCTCGTTTTGAGTTCTTATTAAAAAAATATATATATTTTCTTTCATTTATTCTTTAAGTTCAAAGAAAGAATTGTCTCTTAAGAAATTGCATTTCTCGAACTCTTTCTTTAGCTAGACTTCATTGAAAGAAAAATGAATTGCTTATCATTTTAGGTGCATTTTTTAGTGTGTTTGGAAGTCGAGTCTTCACACCATCAAAGTTTCATTTCCATACCTATTGAATTAAAGAACAACCATAAAAAAAATTCTTAATTAAAATTGAACTAGTAATTTTTTCTATTTCTAGGGCTCTTATCACCAATATAGCTTAGGCTAGTATCTTGGAGTAGGGAGTAATTAAATCTCCAAGATAGTAAAATCAAACAAGTAGATAAATCTTGAGATAGGAAATAAATCCAATTATAATTGGTACAATCTGGGAAGCTTCTCTTAAAGGAGTTAATCACGAGATCATGTCCGAACCTTTGAGACAATCAATTCTATTTCATTGGGAAAGATAGAAGATCTGCACGCATTACAAACAGTAAACCTCAGATTAACCATTGTGGAGGAGCCTGGGGTCACTTGTTGGTAAACCTCGGATTAACTATGTCGAGGGGCCTTCAAGGGGATTGAGCTTTGTTACTCTTCCCTTGCGCGTAGAATCAAATTGTAGACTGTTCCCCCAGTTGTATTTGTTACTGTTGGTAACCTTAGTGTCCATAAAATTAAGATTATTTCCTAAGGTGACGATGAAGGAAAGATCTCACTGTACCTAGAGCAGACGTCAACTAGACTCACTTGGACTCTCTGGGGGGTTCTCTTCACTTGAGATGGTTTTTTGAAGAAACTTGTGCCAGTCTGTTTCATTAAGCAGGTTTTCAGGGTAATTGTTCCAACCGCCCTTTTTGTATTAAAATTCTACTAAGTTGGATTTCATTACCAACTAGTGTTTTTTAGTACGGGAAGTTACTGTTTGTGTGTGGTTTGAACTCTTAGATTTTTAGGCATGTGATTCAACTGTTTGTTATTTTAGAGACTTTAGGTGTTTTTATTGAAATTTTCTTTGTTTGTGTGTGGTTAATTAATATTCAATCATGGCAGAATTACAGAGACAATGTCGGAGACTTCAGGGGAAGCCCCCTGAGTATAAACCAAGTCAACTTGAAGGGCTGTAAGCTCTAGTATCACCTAGTGACAGTAGAATTAGATCAACAGAAGCCGGAAGTTCATCTATAATTGTTAATCCTAATCATCAAATACCAACAACAGAGTATATTCAAGAGCCAATTTTAGTTTCCGAAGTTACTGGTAGTATTTCTCCTTTCAGTGAATTTTCTGAAGAACCTGAAATTTCTGAGCCTGACACTGAACCTACTATTTTGGAACCATCCTCAGGATTTGTTACTCCAACTTCTAGTGATCCAGGTTCACCTAGGGTAAGAAATATCATTACTGAAAATCCTCCTTCTGACCTCATATCTATTGAAGAACTTGTCGGTCTGGATGAAGACGTAACTCTTCCCGAAAACCAACAGAATTTGAATCTTAGGGACCATGAATCCATATTCAACAGTCCTTTTAGGAGTGACGCTTGGTATTTATCCTTAACAGATTTTTTAGAAAACCCGGGTCTTAGTTTTTCACCACCTCGAATTCCTTTTCATGGCAGGAGAGTCATCTATGTTTTCCCAATCACGGGAAACATTTTTATATGGTGGTCCTTCTGTTCCTTCAGGGTACCAGGCACTCTTTGGTACCTTCTCAAGAGAAACTCCTCGACCGACTAAACAAGTGTTATCATTTGCTATTAATGTAATTAAAACTGAAACATCGAACACAGAGCAAATATTTATGATGTCTGGTAATATTCCAAATCCTCAAACTCAAGGTGGTCAGTTACCGCCTAGGGGGCAACCTCAGGGTGGTCAGTTACCGCCTAGGGGGCAACCTCAGGGTGGTCAATTACTTCCTGGGGGGAAACCTCAGGGTGGTCAGTTACCGCCTAGGGGGCAACCTCAAGGCAATCAGTTACCGCCTAGGGGCAATTTCAGGGTAATTTTTTCCCAGGACAAACTCTTCGACAGTATTATTTTGGAGAACAACCTCAAGGACAATACATACCTGAAGGTTATCAACCTTCAGGATAGTACATACCCCAAGGTCAACCCCAGACTCAATATATTCCTCAAGGTCCTTATCAACCCCAGATTCAGTACATGCCTCAGGGTTATCAACCTCAAGGTTAGTACCCAACTCAAGGTTTTCAACCGCTTTCTGGTCAATCATTTGTACAAGGAGTTGGAAATTTACCACTTAATTATCAACCCTACATTCAACCAGCTATGGTCCTTCATATGCACAACCTTCTACGGGACAATACCCCGGAATGAACATGGTGTGGGATCCATCCCAAATTCAACAGTCTATGCAACCTAATGTGCAGTTACCTAATCAACCTAGAAAGCCTTTGGTTTCTAGCCCAACCCAGTAACCTGTCCAGCCTACTGTTTAAATCCCTGCACCTGGTTCTGTTCAACAGCCTGGGCCTAGTACACCTCAGACTCTGCCTCAAACTGCTGCAACTACTGCAACATCTGTTCAACCTATAACACCTGTTTCTGGAGTATCTGTAGCTCCGATTTCTTCTATCCCTGCATCCGTGCAAATTCCTCAAGTCTCTGTACCCCAATCAGGACCTACAGTTCAGACTTCAGTCCAGATACCTACAGGACAAGCTGGTACAAGTACGATTATCACAAGTCAATCAAAATTCACATATCAACCATACCAAGGATAGTATCAATTTGATCTCATTGCACAAAACCCAGTTTATCAGTATCAACCGTATCCTGGCTATACTTATCAACAACCTCAACAACCCTAGTTTGGTCTGGTTAATCCTAGTTTCCCGAGAGGTTATACCATTCCTAATGCAAATCCGATTCCAAGTTATCCTGGATATCCTCCTCCCGGAACTGCTCTTATTACTCAAGGTTTTCGCGGCTCTAACCGTCAGTTACCATTTATTGCAACTTCATATTTACCTGATTTTTCGCGCCTTACGAATGATCCGATTTACTATCTTACATATTGGTCGCCAATGCCGCATAATTTGCCCAGTGATATACTGAAATTCGAGGGTAAGTTAGGAGAGGATCTATCAAATCACGTTATGACTTATCACCTTTTGTGTGCATCTAATTCGATAATTGATGATTCAATTCGGTTATGCCTTTTTCAATGAAATCTTATTGGTCTTGCCGCCAAATGGTAGATTGATTTACCACAAGGATCTTTTAATAATTTCAATCAGTTAGAAACTGCTTTCTTAACTCATTTTCAGTTTCCTATCGGATACAACAATGGCATGGAACTTTTAACTTCACTAAAACAATCCATGTCCACATATATTTCTGATCATATTCATGAATGGAAACGTAGAAGGCATTTAGTGAAAGTTTTCATACGGGATCAAATTTTGGTGGAATTGTTCATTAAATCATTGTTACCCAAAAGATGTAGCTAAGGGAGGAGTTGTTACTGAGGAGCAAGTCATTTCTTAGGCTCAGTACCTTGACCTCGTTTATACGCAGTCAAGTAATTTACATAAAAAAATCCCTGATCTTCCAAAACACGGTCAAATAACTGCAGCTCCTTCAGGGTCTCATGCTGCTGATGGTATGATTGGTTCAGTTAGTACTAAAAGCAAGAATAATTCTTCAAAGAATTATTCTCCTATTATAACTTTACCTGATTCCCTGAAAGGAGATTCTTCCGCTGAAGTTTCTGCTGACATCCATGTCGTAGAGTCAACTACGACCAAATCTAAATCTGGTGGTAAAAATAAGGGGAAGAATAAAAAAAATAGAATTCAAAAGATAAAACAGATAAAAATGAATCTACTGACGAAAAACGAAAACCTCGCTATCCTTGTTTAATTTGCGATGAGGATCATTTTACCAAATAATGCCCACATCGAGCAGAGGTTTCGAAATTCGTTAAAGGTTCTCAAACACCTGCTGTCTTGAAGGATCCTTTCCCTACTCAAGATAGTAATATGATTGTTTCTACCTCGAACGCCTCAGAAGAGCCCATTATGATGATGTCTGATGTTAGGATTGCGACGCGATCACAAGATTATGGTAGTAAAAATCCTATTGGTGGTAAAGAATCAGAATCTTCTAATTCAAATACACCAACTACACCTCCTCCCGTTTCTAATCCACTATAGATCGAGAAACAAAACTCAAACTTAGTAATCAAACTGCCTGCTAAAGGTGTACTTTGTAAATGAGCTTTCAATACACATGTGAGAGCTGCTCAGAATTACGACATTGTTGAGGACTTACCTATTTCCCCTTCAGCATTGTCGAGTTTCGAAGTGCTGCAATCGTGCCCAGCACAACGTAAATTACTATTGGCTGCCATAGGAGCTATCGATATTCATGATTCGAACCTAATAATATTCAATTTAGAGAGTAGTACACCCTACCTACCCCATCAAATGGCTTTCCAGATTCTAGTATTAGTCAAAAATAGACCGGTCTTTTAGACTGTGATTGATGAAGGGGATTCTATTTGTATTATGTCGATCCAGTGTTGGAAATCACTTGGTTCTCCTACACTCAATCAATCTCCGATGATTCTAAAATATTTTGACGGCCGAGGGTTCCATCCTTTTGGTATTTTGCAGAATTTACCTATAGAGGTAGAAGGAAAAACTGTAAATCTAGATGTGGAAGTGGTTAATGCCCCTCTAGATTACAACCTTCTCCTGGGTCGTAGTTGGTCTTATGCTATTACTGCTATTGTTTCATCTATCTTTTGGCTTATCAAGTTTCCACCTAAAGGAAATATCGTTACAATAGACCAGCTGACTTATTTCTCATCCGATCTAGCCTCTACAGATAGTATTCAGAACATTGGTAAAATGGCTATCCCTTACAAAGATGTCGGCGTAGGTTTGATTAAATATTTAGGTTTACTGGGAACTTTTTCCTTTCCTCCTCCTAACATATCACCTCATATTGCCAATATTCATATGATTTCATCAAATACTATTACTTTTGATGATCCTTGGATAATACCTTCTGATTCTGAGGTGGATTCATTTGATGGAGCGATGCCTTTGAGTCCCTTTGAACTTGCATATCAGGCTGTATAGTCGTTTTATGATTCTTCTTCAACTGAAACTGATCCATGAGGAATCACTTTCTATATCTAGCTCAGCTAAAACAAAATTTCCTGATCTTGTTCATACTGATGAGCAGATTCGTGAACTCTTGTCTGTTGATGATTTACCATGGGAAGATCTACATGACCGATCTTCATTTTTACCTGAGTTAGATCATTTTGAAAATGATTTCTCTTCTATTTTTTCTACTGATTATGTCAAATAACCACAGAATCCATTACAACATCCTAATTCTGAGTTAAATTTGGAAAATATCTCTAGAACGGTTCCTCTTGACATTTTAGTTAAGCCAGGAATTATTGAAAACATTCATATAGGTGCTTCCTGTACGGACGATGAAAATAAAGCCCTATTTCACGAATTCTATGACGTGTTTTCCTGGTCATATGAAGAAATTCCAGGAATCAATTCGTCAAATTTTTCCCATGAAATTAAGACTTACCCAGATGCTAAACCTGTCCGACAATGCTTACGTCAAATACATCTGAGAAAAGCTGCTGCTATCAAAGCTGAAGTTGAGAAACTACTTCGTGTGGGTTTCATTTATCCAATTCCTTTAACTGATTGGGTATCGAATATTGTTCCTGGCAACAAAAAACAAGGAACGATAAGAGTATGTATCGACTATAGGGATATTAATCGAGCTTGTCCTAAAGACAATTACCCAACCCCCTATATCGATCAAATTATCGATGATTGTGCCAGTAGTGAAATGTTCTCCTTTATGGATGGTTTTTCCGGTTATAATCAAATAAACATACTCCCTGCTGATCAACCTAAAACAACTTTCATTTTTCCATGGGGAACATTTGCTTATTGCAAACTACCCTTTGGATTGAAGAACATTGGGGCAAATTTTCAAAGGGCTATGTCTTACACATTTCATGACATCAAGCACATTGTGCAGCCTTATCTTGATGATTTACCTGCCCATTCATCATGTAGGGCCGATCATCTCACTCATTTACAAGCTATCTTTATGAGATGTAGGCATTATCGAATTCGGCTGAATCTACACAAATGTGTTTTCTATGTAGAATCAGGTTGCTTATTGAGATTTTTTGTTTCCAAAGCAGGCATTCGTGTTGATCCGTTGAAGGTTGAAGCTATTGTAAAACTACCTCCTCCTTCGACTCTGCACCAACTCCAAAGTTTGCAGGGGAAAGCAAACTTTTTACGTTGTTTCATTCCTAACTATGTTGAGTTAACAAAGGGTTTTACTAGGTTGTTAAAACAAGACGTTCCATTCTTTTGGGATGAGATCGCTAATCGATCTTTTGATTCACTCAAACACGTGTTGACCCATGCACCGTTACTGCATCCTCCCAATTACAACCGAGATTATTTTTTGTACCTCGCCGCTTCTCATTCCACCATTGGGATGGTTATAGTTCAGGAAGATGAATTCAACAATGAACATGTGATTTACTATCTTAGTCAAAATCTGCATCCAACTGAGATAAAATATTCACATGTGGAGAAATTAGCCTTGGCAGTTGTCCAAGTTGTCCAAAAATTTCGTCACTACATTTTATTATGCAAAACCAAAATGATTTCTGACTGTAATCCCATGATGTATATCTTGACCAAACAACTGCTAGGGGGCAAGTATTCCAAATGGATAGTTATCCTGTAGGAATTTGACTTGGAATTTGAAAAATCCAAGGCAAAGAAGTCTTTAGTTTTTGCTGAACTGATGTGTGATTTCCCCTCTACTGATATTGAAACTGTGGCGGAACAGCCCATTGCGAACGAATCCTTATTTCTTATCATTACTTTTGATCCTTGGTATGGGGATATTATTTTTTATCTCCAAACCCGATCTTTTCGGCCTGAAATCTCATGATCTCAGTGACAGAAAATATGTTTCCAATCCCAACAATACAATATTATTGGTGATACACTCTATCATCGTGGAGCAGATTCTATTTTCTGACGATGTCTTACTCATGAAGAAGCTGAGAAGGTTCTGAATGACTACCATTCTAGAGCATGTGATGGTCATATGTCTAGGTATGCCACAACCCAAAAGATATTGCGCGCTGGTTATTTCTGGCCATATTTATTCAAATATTGTATCTATGCAGTCTGGAAATGCCACAATTGTCAAATATTTGATCGTAAAATGAGTGCACCACCCGCTCCTCTTCACCCTATGATTGCTTTCAGTCCTTTCACAAAATGGGGTATTGAATTTATTACATGTAACCCTCACTCGGCCGAGGGGGCATGCGTATATTATCCTAGTAGAAGATTATTTTACTAAGTGGGCCGAGGTGATGCCTACATTTTCGGCAGACGGCAAGACTACTGCAACTTTCATATTCAATCATATAATTGCTAGATTCAGTGTTCCTCAATCTATCATTACGGATCATGGAAGTCATTTTCGAAATATCATGATGACTAAACTGACAGATCAACTTGGCCTACACCACGATAGTTCTACTCCATATTACCCACAGGCTAATGGTCTGGTTGAAGCTATCAAAAAAATTTTAGTCACTATGATCAAACGAATCATTGGTATTCATAAGTTGAATTGGCATTCCATGTTATTTTTAGCACTTTGGGCATATCGGACCTCAGTAAAAAAATCAACTGGTTTCACTCCTTTTCAACTGATTTACGGTTTGGAAGTTGTGTTACCTATTGAATGCGAAATTCCATCATTAAAATTAGCCATAGAATTACTCCCAGCTAATTTTGAAGAGGAGAAACCTTTTTTGTACTTAGCTCAGCTAGATGAGAATCGACGCATTGTTGCATTAGGAAACGAGGCTCATGCAAAGTGAATAAGAGCCCAGTACGACAGAAATGTTACACCTCGCAACTTTTCAGAAGGAGACCTAGTTTTAGTGTACGATCAAGCAAATGATAAACTAGGGGCTGGAAAATTTGTACCTATGTGGCATGGTCCTTACATTGTTAAGCAAAAGCTCGTAAAAGGGGCCTATGAACAGATAGATTTTGATGGGGTCTCCTTAGATAAACCCAGAAATGGGCTTTATCTGAAGAGATACTATGCTTAAAATTCTAAGTGGAGATTTTTTTTAAATTAGTTTCTTTACAGTCGGTGTGTCTTAGATTAGAAAAGCGTGGCTAGTTTAGAGTGTGCTCTTATCGCTATTCCCTCTTATCTGGGTGTTACTCTTGATATTGCAGATGAAGACGTCTCTTCAAACCTACATTGGTTTTGCTGATGGTGCTTGTCGTAGTACATGGAACATTTCTTCTGTAGCTTGGGTTATCTATTCACCCTCTGATGAGTTAGTATCCATGCATGGGGTAAGCCTTGGTCAAACAACGAATAACATTGCAGAGTATAGTGCAGTGATTGAATTATTATCTGAATCCATATCGTATGGAATTCATAGTTTGATTATTAGGTTGTATTCTGAACTCGTTGTATTATAGCTTAACAGGATTTATGCCATTAGAAATTTAGTGTTATTACGGTTATTTTTGAGAGTTCGTCTCTTGGAACATGAATTTGATTACATTGAATATCAGCATATTCCAAAACATTTAAATACATTAGCAGATGCAGTTGCTTCTAGTATGATAAATAGACATTTGCAATAATCAAAACAGTAAATTACACAACATTTGATAACATGTTACACAAGATAGACGGTAATAATGATATATCATAGCATAGAATTTTGTTTCAAAATATACATCGTCTTTGATCATAGGTTGAAAAACAGCTTATGATCGGTAAAAATGATAATACAAAAAGTCAAAAATGATATGAGTCTACAAATCGATCATCCTATCCCTGGTGATGATCACGATAAGAAACCACTGCTAGGGCCACCCTACACAGGAACCTCCTAAAAGGTCCTAGGACACCAATCACATATCTCTGTAACCTAAGTGGAATATCATCTATATCAGTCTCTGGAATATCTAGTGTCAAGCGCTCTAGATGATGCTCCAAGTGGGTCAGGATCTCTGTTGATTGGCCCTGTGGGGCTGGTGCTACTGTAGCTGGGTGTATCCTCTAATAAGGTTGGAGAGTGGCTGGTCGTCGTGGGCCCACATCTACATTTAAACTTTTGATTATTATTTTTGGACGATTAAAATACAAAAAAAATAGAACTTAGAAAATGTTGAAAATGGTTTTTACCTTAATCATCCCATTGTTATCCTGCTGGAAGAGCCATGTCTCAGTCATCGCGGAAGTCCATCCTGGTGTATGGAAAGTCCTCAATCATAAAAATTTGGTTGTTCAAACAACGAAAATATGCAGGCGTGAATCGAAAAACCTCTATGTCCTCAGCGTGATAGGCCATCAAAGCCACCCATCGAACCATCCAAGGTTCCTGGACTCTGCCTGGATCAACTAGAATGAGCTGTGGAGCTAGTAAGGGAATCCTCTCCAGAGCAAATGTAACCATAATTGATCCATAACCAATTTTTTTTAACTTTCCATTTTTTGCTCTGGTCAGTTGGCCTTTCACATTGGCCAATACTGCTTCACACCAGTTGAATATTGTGTCTCCGAAGCAATCTACTACAATCCGCATTTCGGACCCAGTAGCCACATGAAAAGTTGCACTCCCGCACAGTCTAGTAACATTGAATGCCATAAATTTGAGCTCAGGTCGGATGATAGTTTTAATATCAATCCGTTTATCCTTGGGGTCTACTTGATCATCGCAAAACTCTAGTCGAAGACTAGCGACAGGCTAGCCACTGGGCCTAGTCCCAAATAGAGATATTTGTTCAACCCTTTTGGACAAACCAGTTAAAAAATATATATCCTCTGGCTCAATTTCGAGCCGGTGGCTTCCAATAACAAAACACTGGTCCTGAGTGTCCCATTTATTTACCAGCCATGTCAGGAGGTCTACTTGGGCACTCATGCCCTGTATGGCCCAGAACTTGTACAAATTGCATGATCTCAATGCCTACATTGTGGGAAAATGATTCATTGTGGCATCATATACATCCTCATGCTCGCGTTCTCGCCAAGTAAACATTTTGAATGTCTTACAATGCATAAAGAGACATATTAGAACAAACTTGTTTGAAAAATTTTGGGCGGAAATTGAGAAATTTAAGTTTCAAATTTCATTGCACGGGGTCTGCACTCTTTTCTCATACATAGTGCGTAGGTATGCATGGGAGTTGTGAAATAGGTGTGAACCCAGGGATTTTTTCCATGTAGAAAAAAATCGGGGTCCACAGGGCCCGCGTGTTGCACTTGCGGACCCCCGCAAGCGATTTTTTCAACCTATTTTTCCCTAAAAAATGAAATTTAAAGCCTAAAAAAAAATGTAAATGGATGAAATGCACATTAAGGAGGACGTGGATTACCTGGAGCTGACGGTTTTCAATTCCGACGGACGGATTTTCTAGAATCTTCACAGGAACTTTTTTACCCAAAAGCTCTCACTTTTCACTCTGAACTCAAATGGTAAAAATGAAGTTAGAAAATCCCTTTTTATAATTTTTTTCAAATAAATGAATTTTTAATTTGTTTATTTTTCACTTCAAAAAGTTAATTTTTGAAAACATTTTTATTTATCTTAAACATGTATGTGTAATGTTTTGAGTTTTTGTGCAGAAAATCGGATTTTTCTGGAAAATTGATCGTTTTTCAACAAAGAGCATACTTTTATCACTTTTTCGGACTCTTTCAAAAATCTACGAAAAAGCAAAAACCTGGAGTCCTCTTTTAAGCTCTTTTCAGACTCTCAAAAATTGAAAATATTTCCGAGCACCTGATTTTTCGAACTCGTTAAAATAAATGAATGATCATCCTTTCAGTATAAGTTTACCCCTTTTACGAACTGAAATGGACTATTTACGAAAAAGGTATACGTTGACTAATTACGGTCAATAGAGTTCTCTCCCACATTATTTTATCCTTTTTTGGGCTCGAGAGACTAAATTTACGAAAAGGTACACCCATGGAGTTTTCTTAAGTTTTTTCTTCTGACTCCCTAAAATTGAAAAAAACCGAGTTTCTCCTATACTGGACTCGTTAAGTTTAACAGTAAAGGACCTGTTCAATTTTTAAACAGGAACGAACCACTCCTTCTTAGGGTTCGAATATTAAACTAAGTTGGACTCATCCAAAGGATGAGCTTATAAACAAACAAATGTTATCCTCCTCAAGCTTGTCAAAAATAAAGAGGTACTTGCCAGAAATGGTGGGGGAAAAGAGAGAAAAACGAACCTGTTTTTTCCATTTTGACTATTTCAAAAAGCCATTAACCACTCTTGAACACGACACTTTTGTTCACCTGGGTTGGGAAAATCCTTTGCCTAACAGTTAATCAAACCATATTGAAAGTCTTCAGCCGGTTTCTGGGTATTAGCTTTGGGTCAATTGTCACCAAGCCATCTACAGTTTCGTTATGTGTTCAAGAGGTCATTTCAAATAAACCATTCATTTGCAAGATATTTGTCTTCCATTTTTACCATCCCTAAGTCAGTCCTTGCCAATATATTTCTTCAAAACTTGATCTATGATTTCATGTTGTGGGCTTGCCTACGACGGATCACTTTCTATTGACGACAGCTCATTATCTAGGAAGTTGATCTGGAAATCATCAGTACCTTGAAATATGCATGCTTCAATGGCAGGTTTATCTCCTTCAACAATGGGTTGCATCATTAACCTTCGATCGAATGATTCTGTGACATGTTCGACTTCATCTCATTCATTCACATTTCATGGATTGTACTAAGTACTTTGAGGGCCATTGACATTACTGGTGGTTACTCTCACACTTGTTAATAGTTCACATTATCGACTGGTAATCAAGTGGTTTCTACCATGTTCGACTTCGACACATTCATTCACATGGATAGAATCGTACTAGTTCGAGAAGCGGAAATCAAGACCCTGGATCTAGTTTCTACCATTCAGGCTGCGAGGAATTTTGTTATTCAATTATACAGTGAACTATTTATAAACAAATGGTTGCATCCATACTGTGTCTACACATTTCTATACTGTTGATGTATTGAAAAATCATTCCTGTATCAGAACAGTTTAAATCAGTTTTCTAGTTAGTTTTGACCCGAGTATGTGAATGCCTACCTCGGCGATGATATATCTACATATATATATTTTGCATTGAATGTTTTTACAGGTTCTGACTGGGGTTTCCATAGGATGATCCTTGAAATGACAAAGTACTTCACTCTTCATACATGACAGACTCTATCTTCATCTATTACAGACTTCGCACTTTAGGGGGCAATATGTTTGCACTGAAAACTGTCACTTTGACATTCTGCTATCTATATGAGCTCATTATCACTCATAATTTCCTCCTTTGCAAGTCTAAAACATCAGTTTCTCATGTCAAGCCTTAAAAAATAAGAGAAAGCTCTCAAAAGTCTCTAAAACTCTGGTATCACACTTTCTCTTTGTCTTACCTGCGGTCCCGCACTTAATGGTCATGTCTCCTGCGAACCTGACCACACTTTATCTGTGTTGAGAGTGTGGACCCCTATAAAAGATTAAAAAGGTGCAAGTAAACTCAAAAATCTCACTTTCAATCATTTATAAAACCCTCTGGAAGGAATCTTGCGGTGGTAGAACCACTCTTTTCATGTTCATGTATCCCTTGCCTTAAGGAGCTAACCCCTTGATGTGAGGATCTTATCCCTTTGAAGGAGGAATTTATCCCTTCATAGTTGGAACTGTAACCTTCTCTTTTGCACTATAAAAAAATGCCTTGGGCAGCCTCAAGGGGAGTTCAAGCTTTAGTGTTATTTGAGGTAAAGTGTTGTTGGAACTTAGACTCCTTTAGTTGAGATTTTATGAGGAAATATTACATACCTATATGTATCTCAGTTGGAAGAGTGCAAGACCTATCAGAGTAGAGGAAATTCCTGTTTCAGACCCCGGGAGGACCTGTTCAACATCAAGGCTGAAAATGTTGTAAGGTTCTTCTACTATTTCAAAGTTAATACAAATAATTTTGTTTTTCTCAATAAGATGTCATCTGATTGTTTATTTTATGGATTCCTTGATCACCATAATGGATATGATTTATGACTATATGCTATGCAAGTTCTATTTGATGTTTTTTTGTTTATGAATGCAGGTCTTCAAACGTAACTCTTTTGAGCGATTGAAAGAAGATTACTACAAACAAGCATTGGATCGAGGTAGGATCTTAACACCTTTGTAGATTTTACTTCTAAATTGTTATATATCTAAAGAAAGATAGATTTAATTGTCTGTTTCTTGCTAGACTATCTTCTGATACTAGGGAGATCGATCTTGTCTGCAAGATCGATTTATCTGGTCAATAAGGTGTCTTGGCACCATTTACAGTTATTATCGAGGAGCTCCAGAACAAAATGAAGAATCCAGTACCAGTGTGACTCGGGACGAGTCACAAGATTATGTTGGGGGACTGTTGTAGTAGGGTCCCCTAAGTCTGGCCATTTTTGCTATATTTTGTAATATATTAGTCAGGCGGAGGGGCTTTGGGGCAAGTCAAAGCCCCTCGTTAATTGTAATGGGTCAAAGGGTAGATCAAGGGGCCATAAACCATAGCTTGTGAACTATAGAATAGCGTATGATAATAGTATAAATATATGGCTAGATCGATTCTAAGAAGTCAGTTTTTGGATAAGTCTTAATGTGAATGTTAGATATGGAAACTTGGTGATATTTTTCACAGATTGTCTAGGTAAGAAGGCTCCTATTGGATGTGTGTGCGTAGACCTTAGTCCTGCTATGTGCAGACCCCGTTAGTTGTGTGCGCGAGTTGTTGAAGTTTTTTTTATGAAGGATATGAACTGATAGTAATAAAGGAATATTGTTGTGGATATTTGAGTTCTATATGCATCTGTTGTTTATGTTATGAATGTTTCTACATGTTATTTCTGATTTTTGTACTGTCTGCGAATAGATCTCTTTTGCAACTGTGTTTTGGTTTATATGAATGCTTATTGGATGAATCTGATGATATAAGGTTATGATATTATTTGTTAAGGGTTATAAATTTGATTCAGGATGTTGTGCTAACTTCCACAAGGTATTCTGCATATTTTAACTAAATATGCTTGCAAGGATTTACTGGTTAGGGATGTCATTTTGAAGGTATATTTATGCTTATTTGGGATCTTAAGGCACCCACCTTATTCAAACCCCTCTCAAGGTGCAAAAACCTAGTTACAGAACTCCCCATTATACTTTGGGTGAGACTTTGACTTGTGCAAGAAGGTCACTACCGAAAGGGCCAGTAGTAAGAGGGTTTTGTTGGTTAACCTCAATTCCAAACCTGGGTCAGGACCCCCCTACCCAAGAAGACATTAACTATAAGAATTCATAAGTAGGGCAGGGGAGTACCGCAAACCGTGACTTGGAATTATGACTACATGCACTTGTCATTAGAGCATGATAGATGGCTAATGGGTTGTATGTCTCTAATGACTATCGCACACAAGAAAGCCCTTAGATAGACATACTTCCCATAATGGAAGTTTTGGGGTCTCAGAAGGGTGAGTGACTGGCGAGGGTGCCACGAAGGAAATACCTTGGATAGGTAGACTTCCCAGAATGGGAGTTTCCTTGGCCCGGAAGGGTGAGTGACTAACGAGGGCCCATGCACTAAATCCTTTGGCTAGGTAGAATATAAATAATTAGGATTTTCTTGGCCCATAAAATGAGTAGCTAGTGAGAGAAGAAATATTCCTATTCTCAGTGGGAGGTGAGCCTAAGGAAGTCATTAGGAACTAAAAGAAAACATTTCATGGAGTATTATATCTGCCACTGAATTTTTCCCTTGGTGGTGAAACTACTTAGTGAGTTAGACTCAACGATGGACCTATAAGAAAATATTATGTGTAGCAACATATCCACCATTAAGTACTTCCTTTGGTGGTGAAATTACTCAATGAGTTAGACATAAGGATGGACTTGTATGAAAATACTGTGTGGAGTAATATATACACCACTGAGTGCTTCCCTTGGTCGCAAAACTACTTAGTGAGATGGAATCAAGGAAGGCCCTATACAAAAATATTGTGTGGAGTGGTATATCTTCCACTCAATACTTGCCTTGGTGTTCAAACTATTTTTTGATTTGTATTTAAAGAAAAAAATTGTTGAAGATTTAATGGAGCTATGAGGCATATATGCCACTAAGTGCTTGCTTCAATTGATAAACCACTCAATGAAGCTGTCTAAATCCTACATAGAAATAGGTATCAATCTCCAATTTAAAGAAATTTATGTTAATCTTATGATTTTATTTGGTTTAAGTTATAATTTGTAATGAATCGAGTTATGTCTTAATATGATTATTTTTTGATCCAAATTGATTTAAAATTATTATAGTGAATCTCCTATGACGTGTGCGCTTGTGATGTAGGTGAAATAATGATCTATAAAGCATAAATATATGAGGCCAATCACAAAAAAAAACAAGTGGCATCATCTTAATGTCATAAAAGAGTGTAGTATCATAATGGAGCTGAAGACTTCATAAACTAGGCCATTGCGGTGACAATGGAGCCTTGTGACATGCATTGATCACCATGATGTGTGTTATGACACATGGTGATAAATGTTTTTTGTTATTAAAGCAACATAGAGGGATTCCTTGGCTAAGAGAATTATTCTTAGGCGAAGAATCCTTGCCAAGTGATGGATCACTCAAGGGACTAAGGAAGCATAGAAACTAATGCTAGAACTTGGAAGGTAAGTGATTGCATGGAAGAAGAAACAAATCACCTGAAGGATTGATGAAGGAGAGAAGGAGATGTTAGAATTAGATAGATGAATTGGTTTTCATATAATCATGTGCATACATATTGGGATCCATAATACAATTTTTTTTTCCCATAAATAAAGTTGCTAAGATTGTTTGTGAAGGAGGATTGAGCACAATGGGTGGCATGGATGGACATTGGAGGCAGATCATGATCTTGAATTAAGTAATCAAGAAGGTCAAGGTGAAAATGAAGAATTTTGGAACAAATGAAGCCACCTGGGATATGTCTGAGAAAATAACGTGTCATAACCATATTTTGTTTTTGAGTAAGTGGATGTAAGAGTTTTTTTATAATCCTTAGTTTTGATTTAGTATTTTTTTTTAATAACACCAATGGCAGTGTTCCCCTTAATGGGGTGGGGTTTATAAAATCCCTAGTATACTCCCCCTAATTCTTTTAATGTGATTATAATTTGATTATAGATCATTATAAGGCCTAAAGAGTGTCATCATAGATCCATGATATGAGGGGGGGAATGAAGAAGAAATTGAGTGGTGTTAGCTAGCACTACTACTAGAAAGAAATATATAGAAGAATCTTCCATGAGGAATAGGAAGAGGCACGCAAGAAAAATGATAAAAATGGATTTGAACAACAAAATCTCTCTCTCTCTCTCTCTCTCTCTCTCTCTCCCCCCCCCCCCCTCTCCCTCTCCCTCTCTCTCTCTCTTTCTCTCTCTGATGAAAGTATCACCATAGATCCATGATATGAGGGGGGAAATGAAGAAGAACCTGAGTGGTGTTAGCTAGCACTACTACTAGAAAGAAATATCTAGAAGAATTTTCCATGAGGAATAGGAAGAGGCACTCAAGAAAAAGGATAAAAATGGATTCGAACAAAAAAATCTCTCTCTCTCTCTCTCTCTCTCTCTCTCTCTCTCTCTCTCTCTCTCTCTAATTGAATAAATTGGCTAAAGGAAAAAACTGAATTTTGGGTTGATAAAGCCCCTGTAATGAAAAATTCCCATATGCCTAGTGTTGAGCATGATTTCCAGTTGATTTTTCTTAAGGAATACCCTTAGATCATGAATTTTGTTTGGGGGTGACGAAATATAGGTTGCAACTAGTCTATGGTTCGGTGGAAAATCAAAGTGCCACCTTTAGTTTTAGCCATTGTTATATTTAATAAATTTTATTAACTATGATTTATGAATATGATAAAATATTTATTGAAATGATACATATCTCTGTGATATTCTAACATGGTCATAGGAAATTATTGCATGGAATCAATAGGAAGAATACCTTGATTGTTTTTTGGGTTACATTGAAATCATACCTTGAGGTTGTAAGTAAGATGTCTTGATTTTTTTGTGCAAGTTAATATGTTGCATATAGACATGAAAGGCTCTTTGATTATAATTTCTCATTTTTATGCTATAAATTTTCTTCTGGGGGGGTTCCAAAAGATGAAACTCATACCATGGTCATGGGAAATCTTGTTAACCCTTTGGTCCAGTTTTCAGATCTTATCTTGTGAAATTTTAGGAAATATGATCATAGGAAGTTGAGATTCCTAAATGCATATTTAAATATTTCATGTTGATATTTCTTCTATAACTCTTCTTCTAGGAGGTTCCAAAAGTTGAAACTGTTAAACACACATATGGGTAAACACACACATAGGAAAGATAGGCATAATTTATTTTACTATTAACCATAGATGTTCTTTTATAGTACATTAGGTGACCCTTAGATTCACCTTCCAAGTGGTATCTTGGACTCCTTTTGTCCATTCGCCTTCCACACCTACCCGTTGAGGATTAGGTGTCAAACATTGTCCCCCTTAATTCGAAGGGTATGTGTGAGTCCAAGAAGAGAGTTGTAATACAAATCTGCAAAGTATGCATGGCAACACTTAGGCTAAATCAGCTCTCTGAAATTTTGGCATAAATATGTGGTTTAAGGATGACCACCAACACTAGAACGCAATGCTTATTGCATTTCTTGGAACTCTTCCAAATTTGGCAAGAAGCTGAGGTCTTTTGTTAGAGCAAGTGTCCCTCATATTTGAAGAGGGATATCTTCAACCTAGAAGAAGGGAGGTCTACAACCTGTGATGGTTTAAGGATGACCATCAACACTGGAATGCTTAATGCATTTCCTGGAACTCTACCATAGTTGGCAAGAAGCTGAAGTCTTATGCTAGAGGAAGTGTTCTAAAAGAGGAATAATATCAACCTCACATAGATGGTTTAAGGTTGTCCACCAACCAAAGGCATGCTCATGGGCATCCATGTCTGTGGCTACAACTCTGAATCTGGAATGAAAAATTGTGGCTGAGGCTCACTTGAACTGTTGTTTCTATAGCTAAAACTCTAAATCTGGAATGAGAGATTGTGGCTCAGGCTCGCTTGATGTGGCTTCAACCACCATTTCCCCCCCTGTCAGGTACAAGGTGAGATGATGATAAAAACTCAACAGTAAGTTTGTTCAATATTCTAGAGCAAGTTCTGACATGCAACTTAAACATCTTCTTAGCTGTTGATGCCCATTGCCAAGAAGAGATCCATCCAAGATGAATCTTTGTTCTTGCAGGAGGCTTGTTTCTTAAGCATATTTGTGAATAATGGGTGTGTCGAACACAGTGCTTGCATGGGTGAATATTGAAACAATGATCTTTCATATGGCCAACACGATCACATTGTTGGTATTTTTCAATCTGTTGTTTTTGATTTGGAAGAGGAGAAGGATCTGGAACAATTGAAGATGAACTGTCATGAATAAATTTGGTACTTTGAAATTGAATGGGCTTGGAGTAGTCCGGAATATGAAAGGACAATTCCTTTTCATATCCAATACTCGTTCAGTGCTTGTTGTGGACAAGCTCTTCCCAAGGTGTGATGATTGGCTTGGGAAGTGCAGGCTATATTTTTGCTTTTGAATTCAAATCTGCTCTTGTACTAGGCTCTGTGAGATGATGATAGTTTGTCTCAATGTTCTTAACAAAAACAAGTTCAGAATGACAACTCTTCTACTGAAGCTCATCTTGTTGTAGTTGTGACTCAAGTTGCAAAAAAATAATTTTTCTTGTGCATCTCGTAAACATGTTTGAATATCAGAAATGGTGTCCTTGTTTATTCTAACTGTACTTTCAGTGGTAGACGCAATTATAGTTCTTAATAAATCTAATAAATTATCAATATTAGCCATTTTTTTTCCAACAAATCAAACTTATCCTCAAGACATATAAACTTCATATTCCATTACATTTTAACCATACATGCTTCGCACTCTCCAACATATAAAATTTCTAACATGCTTCTCATTCTCCAACATATAAAATTTATAACACATTAAACAACATAAATATATAGATTGATCAACGCCATATAAGGAGCATGAAGGTTCTCATACCCATCAGAACCGAACAATAATAATTTAGCATACCATATACAATGACCAACGCATATGTATATATGAATTCACCAACACAGCAACCGGTTCTATTCATGAATTCATGGCCTTTCAAAGTGTATGGATAGCCACGAAAATTTTTCCACCAAGAGAGCGTATGTACTCAGCAACTCTGTAATCGGCCTCATCTCTCCTTCTCTGCAACGAAGACAAACAAAATATTTTAATAGATTTAGGCTCTACCAAAGTGTTTGGTATTTTGAGGGAGGCCAACTGACTGTTGCAATGCACCATGGGTTAGGCCTAACACTATGCCAACACTCAAGCCCAAGGTCGTATGACCAGGCCTTTGCAAATTCTTGCAAAAAAACAACTGAATAAACCCAAAAACTGCACTAACATATCTCAGAATACCCATAGATCGGATGGAACTATATTTACAAGTAGTCAAATAGTGGAGTCGATTATTGTGTGAGGGGACCGATGAGTGTCGACTGGACTGGGTTGATGGTCATGGCGTAGGAGGGAGCCAATGTGAGGAGATGTAGGATAAGTTAGGTTTAAGCATTATTGTGTGTAGTGGGTTGAGCCGCAGTGGGAGGTCGGTAGTGGAGGGAGGTCAACAGTGGATGTGTGGGAGTTGGCGGACTGAAACCTCTGGCGAGAGGAGTTTGAATAGGTGAGAAGTGGTGGAGGGCGTAGGTATGAGTCGGTGTTGCAGAGGAGGGAGTTCTTATGGAGGACTGGGAGCTGTACAAGTGGAGGACAATGAAGTGGTAATAACACAAGAGGAGTGGCGGTATGGAGGAGCGTTGTGAATCCACTGTTGTGGGCTACAAGGATCCTAGGAGTGAAAACACAGTGAAGGAGGGATTTATGAGTGCAACACAAAGCCAGTTCTCATTGCATTGATATTAATTGAAAACATACATTTGGACTATGGTGTATGGGAGAGGAATCGCGCCAGTGAATGAGAGAGGAATTTCATGATAGCTCATGTAGTCAAGGGAGGCAGTGTCTGGCAAGAAGGAAATGCAACGTTATACATTATGGAGAGGTTTCTAGAACAAGGGGCGATTCATGTGGATACAACAATCTGAACGACCAAGGCTACCGATAAAACATGGTAGTTGTTAGCAGTGCTCTTCTCAACAATGGACGTGCTTGCAGTGCCTACTACCAAATAGAATGCAACGGTCGTGCTAAATGGCATTTTCTAGGTAGTGTGACTGTAACTGCCACTAACTTGTGCATTCCAAGCAATGGTGTCCACTGCACACCACCATTTATGATATTCTTTCTGCTAAAGGATTCTTTCCTAAGGATTTTATATGCATTGAGTTGAGGAGAGGCAGTGTTGCAGTCTGACTGTAGGTGAAAGCATGGAGTTTCTGAGCGAAAGAGGGAGGTAAGACCATGGGGAGGGATGTGAGTGAGGCCAGGAGAAGTTCACAGAGGAGGGTTGTGAGTGAAGGAGCACGAGGTGACCACACAACAACGACTGTCCAACTTCTCCCCAATTTTCAGCGCAGAAATGACAATAATATGTGGGAGTTAAAAGGCAGACTCATTTACTTAACGGTGAGAGCAGACATTAATGCAAATATTTTGTAGTGGGATAGTGACAGTTCTACAATATGCAGAGGAAAAAGGTGGCAAAATGTAGCCAAAAATAGAGAAACTCTTTAGAAAGGCAGGTGGGGGCATTAAAACAAGAGCAGATGTGTGAGCCTTCAAAGATGCTAAATAGAGTTAGAACTGATATGCTTAAAAATTCCTAGGGCTTGTAGGTTTACATAGGCCACAAGATCAAGTGGCTCACACTTGATCAGGGCAGGAGATCACTCGCTCTGATACCATGTTAAACATAGGCATGGGTAAACAAACACATAGGAAAGATTGGCATGAGTTATTTTACTATTAACCATAGATGTGCTTTTATAGTACATTAGGTGACCCTTGGATTCATCTTCCAAGTGGTCTCTTGGAATCATTTTGTCCATTCGCCTTCCACACCTACCCGTTGAGGACTAGGTGTCCAATAGAAACTTGGATCATAGTGAGGGGAAATTTTTCGATCATCTAGTCCAACTTTTAGACCTTGGGTCACGATATTTTAGGAGATATGATCAGAGGAAGTTGAGATTCCTAAATTCTCCTAAAATCCCACATCAAATAAGTCATGTTAGCATTTATGCTATGATTTTTCATTTAGAAGGTTCCATAGGTTAATATGAATCATAGTGAGGGAAACTCACATTGATCATTTGGTTCAGTTTTTAGAACTTGGAGTGTTATAATTTAGGAGATATGCCCTAAATAATTTTCTATATTAGTTTGCGTGAAAAGTGTTTGAATAAGTGCTTAAATGGTTTAATGATTCATAGCATACAAATTATTTGATAAAAATCCCAATGAAAATGTTGTTTTGTGGTTGGGGATAATATTATTGTATAATATTATTGTTGTGGCTAAAATATGTCTATTTGCATGCAAATTATTTGAAGAAGTGTGTTAAAGGTGATTTATTACAATTTGCATACAAACTATTTGATAAAATAACTCAAAGAAAAAAATAAAAAAATTGCATGATTGAGTGGTATGTTTCAGTTAGTATGTTACAAGTAACATTAGAGAAATGTTTATGATTTGATTTCATACAAAATTTTTGACAAAATGTATACAATAAAAATACTACTTAATTGGTTGTATACAGAGTATTTAAAGAAAGGTTTACATATAAAGTGTTTGATAAAATGAACGAGGTGAAAATCATATTTTTGAGAGTGTGTTTAGGATAAATTTAATAGGGGTATGTGACAAAGTGGTATCATAGCTTATTGTCAGGATAGTAAAAGGAAAAATAAAATTTTGTATACCACGAAACCTTTGTAAGGAATTGAGGGAACTAGATATGTTACAGGTGTTTAGCCCTATATGCCTAAAAATTGTATAGTTTAACTAAGGATTAGGTTTCCCTCTCGACCATATCAAGGCCTTGAGATGCATAATAATGCTCCAGGATAGACTCTAAAGCTAATGCATGGTGCTTGAAGGTATTCTTCATGGTTTTAGATATCTCAAATATTTTCTTATGATTTAATGTGTGGCCTTCTTCCTTAGACCATTGCTTTAGGACACATACCAATTCCTCAAACCCACCTAATGTCATCGACACCCCAAATGGTAGGCAAAGGATACCCTCAAGAGGAAATTTGTGGTTTTTTTATCCATTTTTCTTGGTTATAGATGGCTCGAAGCTTCCTTTAGTATCTAAGGTTCATGTTTCCTCTCCTAACCATTTTTGGGTACTAAGACATATGTTTGAAGTGGAATTGTTTGTGTTGTTTTTAACCTTGTACAATTAATTTATTCAAATAATTTCTTAATGGTGCATACACATTTAACAAAATGATTTTATGCTAGAAACCCAAACCAATAAAACCAAAAGGAATGTTCAATGGTTGCACCTCCTCCTAATGTCACTCATATCCCAACTTGGAAGTAAAGAATATAGATTGGAAAATAAATTTATTCACAATATTGTGTGCACATCATAGTAATGTGCACACACTATTATCGCTAAATTTTTTCTCCCAATGCATAGCCTTCACCTATTTTCATGTCATAGTAATGTGCATGCACTCTAGAACATGCACACATTCTTTTCATTCAAATATTTTTGGGCAAGATTGACAAATTTAACATATGTGTTTACTAACTAGTTTTTTTTTAAATTTAGGTAAAAACAACAAACATAGTTGTTTGGGTTGCAAATACATTAAAACTTCTAGTTTCTAAATGGATCTCAATATCTTTGTTTTTCATGTTGTTTTTGTATAAACTACACAAATCTATCGTTACTAAAAATAAAAACACATATAGTGTCACCGACTATGTAGATCCCAAATATATATTTTAAAAAAATAATAATATTCAATATATTATTGTCTTTACATATATCATAATCTTGAAATATAAACATTTTTTAAGTCCTACTATAAATTTTTATCGTGTTAACCATTTTTAGAATTTTTTTACATTTCACTAGTATAAATATATACCTACAATCTGAAACAAAATTGTTAGGTTATTCAAGGCCCTCATATCATGTACTAACATGTGGTCGTGTAATAGAAATAATATAATGACTTTCATAATTTTAAAAAAATGAAATTAAAAAAAATAATAGTGCATAAGAAAAAAATGTAATTTTTAAAATTCTAAAATATTTTCAAAGAAACTTTGTCATTTCAATAATAAGCACATGCACTAATATGAAAATATACATTATATTTTGCATGAAAATTAACAAGAACACTATTAAAAGTGATCAAATTGCATAGTCATACATAAATTTTTATAAGTGAAAAATTATATATTTGGAAATTTAATTCAAGTTCCTACATTTAATCTTTTTATACCATATTTAATTTATTTATGTAAGTACCTCAAATAATCCCACTAACACATTGTTGTTTTTCCATGTTTCCATTGCCACTAACATGACATGTGAGACCATTGTTAGCTTGCAATTTCTTATACAAAATTATCATTATATGAGACAAGATGATAATTGTATCTACCAAGTATGACCTATGGAGTGATTCATTGTATGAGGAATAATTCATGGTATTAATCTACTTGAATTCTATTCTCTATATGCTTGGTATTTCTTCTTATGCTATCCAATTTGGTTCCATTTTGTTATTTTGAAGCTAAGGGGTTTTAGTTTTTATCTAATAAGATTCACAAGTAGTATTATAGTGGGGTATGGGTAAGGAATAAAAGGGGGTAATTTGGGTTGTTGATTGACTATTGGATGCACCTCTTGTGCTTGTTAAGATGTCTCCAACCAAAAAAATCATTATAAAGGTACATGGAGGACTAAAAGTAATGAATTTCTATATTGGACTAGCACAACAATAATAGGGAAAGAAATAAGAACTCAAAATCAATATTCAAGTTGCAAAGAAGTATGTATATATCCTGTCCATATTTGAATAGGATGGATGTGTATTCATGCTTGGTACTAGTTGACTCTTAATAGATCATAGTGTATGGCTTCCACACATGTTTCAATGAAAAAACATGTAAAGAGGGATCAAATGTAATGTAACAAATAATTAATGTAATATTAAATAACTAAGTGGAATAATTAATGTAGGGCGAACTCGTAGAGGTGGGTTACACCGTTTGGCAAGCATGTAGGGTGTAAGGTGGAGGAAAAAAGTTTGATCGAACATTTTTAAGTGCTCGATCGAGTAATATTTTAGCACTTGATGAAGATATTTGAGGTCTTAAATATTGTTTGATCTAGATATAAAACAAACCCTCGATCGAGGTCCTATTTAACCCATGGTTAATTAGGCGCTCGATCAGGTGACCTTTTAATTTTGGCAGGATTTTAAAAAATGGAGCTTGATTGAGCTACCCTTTTCGTGTAATAGAAAAAATAGTGTGATCAAGCATAAAACTCAATCATTCCTTTGTGCATAGGAATCCATGCAAAAGGGAGATTGATCAAGGTCCTTTAAACTATTAAATACCTATGTCATGGTTTGTGCACACCATTTTTACAGATACCGTGGAAAAAAGAGCTCGTCAAAGGAGTAGAATTATTTTAAAGGAGCTCTATCAATAATGTTGGAAATTACCAACCTCCATTAGCAAACCGACCACAACTGTTGGTGCAAAATGTCTTCTTCTCAAGGTTAGTTTTCTACCCTTGAATTCTTTTACTTTATTTTTTTAAAAAGAAAATTGCGTTGATATTTTTCTGCCCTTGAATGCTTTTTGTTGCTTCTAAAATGAAATATATATATATATATATATATATATACACAAATATTTTTTATTTCTTAATAAAATGATCATTTCTAAACAAAAACCATTTTGAAATTTTTTTGTTAGTGAGACTCTACCTTCTACTTGCCCTCCTAAAAAATATAACCTTGAACCAATATTACAAGATCTACCATCAAATGACCCTCATATTGTTAAACACAATGAAGAAGCTAAATATATATACCTAGATTTCCTTGGCTTCCTAAGCATTACAAAATCCTTGAAAGGAAAAGATTCCATTTACATAACTAAGAATTAGGTCGTCCTTCCAAGTAAATTGATTGACAACTCTATACCATAAGCTCAAAAAATATCCATCGGAAAAAAGAGTGCTAGTAATCTAGGATTTCATGTCCAAAGCCTAAAAGAAATGACCAACCTCCAAAAAGATGAGAAGAAAAGAGGAAGAGTTTATGTCCAACGTGATTTAACCTAGATCTCCATCCCAAACCATAAGCATATTCACAACATATGAAATAACATTAGAACCCCAAGCCTTGTGGAAATCAACTATGGCTCATCATGTATGCTTAAGTTAAATATAAATTTTATAAAAAAAATTATTAATGCTTCACACCTACAATTATAAACTATAACATTTATTCAAACAAGAAACATTTAAATATGTAACAAACCTATCTTCTTCTCTTATTCAAAATATACCATAACATTAGGTACCTTCCAGGTTACCTTCTACTACAACTCAAATCACTAATAGTATTATACGATTGATAACATAGAAAAATAATTTGAGGTCCCTAATCTATCACCATATGATATTATTTATGCTTAAATGGAAAACCTAACTGAACTCCCAATCACTTCCTTAATTGTTGAAAGATGTTCCTAAAATTTTGCATTTTTGTTTTTAGGATCTCAAATTCATTATGAAATTCAAAATCTCCATAGTTAGTTAATTAAAATTGATTAGAAGTCATCAATGCTTTTTTTTTTTAAATATAAATCTTCCGGGAAATCACATAATATATTTTGGAACCAAAATATATTATGTGATTTCCCGGAAGATTTATATTTAAAATGTTATGGATCACAGAAGCTTGCACTCTCAACAAAATGCTTTTTTTGTTGGAATATTTTGAAATGGGAAATTGTTCTTGGCATAAAATGTTCCTAACAATTTTTAACAACTCTATGTTTTGTAACAATTTTTTGAACATGAGTGATATGGGGATGTGCATTTTTTTATTTATATAGAGGTAAAAATGTATAAACTTCTATAGAATAAAAGCATGCATGCATTATGGATAACATGAGAAAAGTAGTTCACCCATAATGTCGATGTGTGTTTTGAAAAAATAAAAATATGCACAATTTAGCTGCAACTAGAAATGACAATGCTTGATATGTGTTTTTGAGATGGGATTGGAAGTGTGGTGTAAATACATACTAGGTCCAAAATTTTAATTATAATAATGCATGTATAACCTAAGATGGTAATGAGGCAATTAGTGCCAATAGTGCTGAGGAAGTTCATGGAAATAAATATGGTTTCATGGACCATTGGAGGCATGTATTACTAAGAAAATACCCATTGTTTGTTTTCCCTTGGATAACATCTCGATATGTAGTGCATTGTAGAAATATTGTCTTCATGCATCTGCACCTAGTATGTCATCTGTCTAAAATTATTGAACACTAGCATTAATGATAGTTATTGAACACTAACATTAATAACATTCTATGTGTTAGAGATGTCTCGTATGGAATTTTTAGCAAGTAGGGGATCTCATGCTTCCTTTCTCTCTATTTGGCTTTGAATGGTGCGGTGGAAGAAATATTTAGATGTACCTACCACATTTATTTTAGCCATTTCAACTTTCTATGTATGGGTCACATTGCCTAAAGCATGGTTCAAGACCAAAATAAAATGAAAATTGGTTCTTAGTATTTACTTTTAAGGCTCATGGGTTGTGTGAATAGCCTTAAATCATTACAAAGGTCCTACAAAAGGAATATTTAATTTGCAAGTGAGACATGAGAATTATTTCGATTATTGGTGGACCAAGTATGTTTTGTCTGTACATTTATGATTTAGTGATGCAAACTAGACGTGTAGGTAATATTTCAATGTCTAACATAAAATTTATGGTAACATTAGTTAGAACGTGCTTTAAATATGAAAATTAAGGATTTGGATCTTCAAAGGTATTAGTTATTTCTTCCCGTGATATTATCACTTATATGCATAAGTTTGGGACATAGACCCTATTAATTTCTCCTACAAAAGGTACCCAATGCCACAAAAGGTACCCAATATATTTGGGTTGATAGAAAATAGCCGCAAAAGGTACCAAATATATTCCTCCAAGTGATATAATTTTTTTTCTCTAATTCTATTTTTATAGACATAAATATTTACTTTATTTTAAGCTCTATATAAAATATTATATTTGGGCGAACATATGATGATGCTCATGTCATAAATTGGATGAGAAACATAAACATTGCAAACTAGTTAATATTTCATTGTGAAATTCACCTCAATTTTCTTGATAGAATCACAAGTATCCAAGTAAAGAACCCCACCTACTCAATTTAATTTGGTCTCTATACATTCCATCTATATATATTAAACTACATTCTAAATTTTGATGGTCCAACCACCTAACCTCACCTTCCCAATTTAGTTTAAAGATTCACTACTTACTTATAAATGGCTTGATCAATTCAACATTCTAATTGTTCATTAGAAATTTATAATGTTCCTACAATATACTTAAAACTAGACCATTATAAATAAACAAATTAACTTTGTCTAAAAGTCAATGCCTTATTATGTATTGACATTTTTTGATATAATTTCTCTCAACTTAGCATTATATTATACTTATTATGAAAACCCAACTAACCAACCACACCCACTCATTTAATATGAAACACTAACACTTTCTTATATAACTTTCACAACTCATTATTCTACTTTTTTATTTCTGCCTACATTGTCTCTATCTTTTCTATTTCCATATTTAATGTTTATATTCAATATTTGATGCAGAATTGTAATGCTTAAATTAAAAAAATAATTAATTAATCATTTTTTATTATCAATTTATTTTGTATTGCTAATTTTGATACTCCATTTAAGGGTTATTTTCAATATAATGCATAATAAACAATTTGGCCGAATATTTTTAAAATTGAGATTTCCGAGTTTAAGATATTTAAATAAGTTTTAAAAATCAAATCATAATTTAATATTCAAAATAGAATATCTTTTAATAAAATTAAAATTAAAATAAATTATTAATAATAATATAAAATTTAAAAAATTGTTTGGGTTTAGTTAATATTATATATATATATATATATATATATATATATATATATATAAATAATTTTGAGATTTAAATGATGTCTCAAATTACCAGTTAATATTATTAATTTATTAACATATTAAAAAATATTCTAATTAAAAATTTATTACACTTTTTCATAATTTCATAGTTATTAGAAAAGTAAAAATATTCCAAAAATATTAATTTTATTAAATATTAAGTAATGATATGTTTATAAAAATCCTCAATAAAAATTTACAATAATAATTCTATAATATAATTATGAGTTTTTAAAATTGATAAGATTGTTAAATAAGCCAGCATAATTCAATTAGTTAAAGACCACAAAATCCTTTTACTTCTTGTTGTAAGGAAAAATGGTATTATTAATGGTTATTCACCTTATTTTATTTAGAGCTCTCAATTTTTTTCAGTGGTTGTTATATTTGTTATATTGATATAGAACTTCACTTTAAAAAGATGTTTCGTTAAAAAAAGTTTATTTATATTCAATAATTTTGTATTTTTATTGATTAAATTGATATATTTTAAAAGTGTGTTTTTTTTTTAATAAATTGAATCTAAAAACAAAAACAAAATAAAATTTATTTCCATATTTAAGTTAAATTTTGAAGTATTTTGATTAGAGTGCAGACCCTTTTTTATATTGTTTATTTACAAGTATAGATTCATAAATAGTAAAATTTCATCAATACCAAGTGATGAATGCACTTTGCTACTTTTGGTGTATTCACAATAATTCATAACAATAAAATTGTCAAATATTACTCACTCAATTTAAGTTGAAGTGTCTATATATTCTTACATGGCTTCCTCAACTCAAGTTAGCATTCTACTTTTTCATTTCATCCATAATATCTCTATGCTAGTCTTAATTTTAAATAATTATGTCTTAGAAAACCTACCCCACTAACTCAATTTAGTTTGAAGGGCCAATTCTTTATTATATCCCTTCATCAACTTAGCATTATATTTTCTCATTTCCATTTCTAATGTTTCTACATTATAGTTAAAGCTATATCGTTATGTAAAAAATAATTAGCATTGCCCACTGAATATAATTTTAAGTGTTCGAAACTTTCATATATGGTTTCACTCAACCTAACATTCTATGTTTTCATTTCTATTTATAAATTCTATATATTATACTTAGTATTAGATTGCAAAAAACTAACATTGTTATGTCCAAACTAATTAACCTTGTTGACTAAATGTAATTTTAAGTATTGACCATTTTTTATATGGTTTCCTCAACCTAACATTATGTTTTGTCATTTTAATTTACAATTTTTCTATATTATACTTAGTATTATATGATTATGTGTTTTTTATATGGTTTGAATCAAACATTAATTTTTATACTTTATCCATCTTATAATAAATCCCATTGCAACTCAATTTATACAAAGCGTTCTTCATTGGTGCCCCCATCGGCAGGCCATCGTAGTGTGAGGGGATCAGTGACACATGATCGGACTCGATAAAGATCATATAGCCCGACCATATCCCATGTTTCACTGGTACATCCTGGCTTTGACACGAGTGGGAATGTGAGAGGAAGTGAATCTGGCATTGTCGATGATGTCACAAACATTCCAGATTCACCTATCCAAGGTACATCGCTTGCATTTTTAAATTTTCTTTAATTTATGTGTTTATGTATTTAAAATTTATTTAATTTTTAAATTGTCTCCAATGTGTTTGAATTTAAAATATATGTTACTATGTTTGGTGTTTTATATATATTAGATTATTTTTATGACTTACAAAGTCTGATCAAGGTGAAGTTGAGCCTGGAAGTGCATCTTCGATCCCTCTATGGGACGATTCCATGACCACTATCAAACTCTAGGATACCAGGGACCAACCTGACTGGATTACACGAGAGTTTGGTACACTCCCTGTTGGCTCGTTGATTAGACATATCTTGACTCTGATGTTGAGAAGAATTGATCGATATATGGAGGTATACCAGAGGGTGGTCCCATATAGAAACCTCCTATATGTCATACAAAGGATTAGGAGGTGGGGAATTAGAGGCAGAGATCCTTGGGAGGTTGTGAAAGTCGTCAGTAAGGAAATTGATGTGAATGGGGAGTTGTTTTAGATCCTTGTGGGCCATCCTAGACATGGCTCGCTTAAACTCAAACATTTTAGGAATGTTGATGTGACACCTTATGTTTATGATTGATTCATTGGAACTTGTTTCATGATCCCCCACCTTCTTGAGGCCTCACTATACTTTTCCTAGCAATTATATGTGGATTTTCTGCTCCATAAGAGGCCAGATAACACAAACACCCCATCCTGGTTTTATGTATATGATAGAGGACGTAGCTATGATCATCCCAAGGCTTGTAGGGACTCTGTCCATTTACCACCATCTTTGATATTGGCACCACTACTGTTTCAGAGCATAGTATTACCAACCGAGCTAGAGGACCCATCACAACTCAACATTGAGACCAGGGGTACCATTGTGAATACCATGTCGACTACATTGGTCGGGGAATGTTGATTTTTGGTAGCATCGGAAGTGCTATAAGTCTCAAATTTTGTGAGGAGGCTTAGACACATGTATTCGAAAGAACCAAAAATTTGTTTACGAGATCTAGTTTTGTGAGATCTGAATAACCCAACTAGAGTCATTTCTTTGGGCCCAAATTTTGGAAGAGAAGTGTTTAGTGAGTTAACAAGGGGATCCAAGCCCCCTTTCAGATTATTTTTACACGGCCTCCCTTATACAACGTCCTTGAGGACCATATTGTAGAAATTCCTGAAAAAGTAATATTACAGTTTATGATATTGGGCTGAAATGTCATGGCCTCTACAATTGGCACAAGCCTCCCCACAAAATAAATCAACCATGAAGTACCTCATCCAATAACGTATTTTCTCCCAATAGCACCTCCTATATGGAGAGAAAAGTAGTGACATGGCAACCATGGTGTGCCCATTATTTCTCCTGAAACACACAACCTGTGAAAAGGGGAGAATCATACTCCCAATGGGCATCTTCACCTCCAAGCCCACTCTCCAAACAAAGCGTCTAATGCAAGAGCATTAGGCAAAGAGAAATACTTTGTATTTATTAAAACTTAGGGGTTTTTAAGTTTTTAAAAGAGCTAGATTTTTATGAATGATTTGAGTGGGTTTTATGTATTTTTAATTAAATATTGTAAATAATTCTCAAATGTTTGAGAATCTGAGAGAATTTGGTCAGTTGAGGATGTAAAGGGATGAGAGATTTTTCTAAATATTAATTTAGAAATTAGTTTCATTAATTTTGGGTGAGAGAGGATCCTTAGGGATTCAAGAGTGATTTTAGGATTTTGTTGAGATATTTGAGGGTTTGTTGAGTCATTAAAGGGATATGAACCAAAATTGGTTCAATTAAATTTGTATAAATTGATATGCCTCAAAAGAAAAATAGATCAGGGAGAGGATAGAGAGGAATTAGTAGGTTTGTACAGCAAAATTTGTAAGCCTACGGGCTTTTGGAAAAAGGGGCCAATGATTTGAAAACCTGGCTATGTACAAAGGGTTTTGTAATTGATTGCATTTGATTATACGATGAGGAACTTGTTTTTGGAATTTTGTGTATATTCTCGGTTAAATTATGTTTAAAAAATGTTTGAATGTCTGTGGAATAAGCATACGAGGCAAAAAATCGATTTCAGTTAATATCAATTTATGCATTAAATTGAATCCAATCTGCGTATGCATCGATCATTCTAGAGAAGGATTGAATCAAAGCTCCATTCGAATTGGTGTTAGCATATTGGCTTGGGTAAGTCGATTACATGGAGGGTGCAATCGCTCTAATTAGAATCTGAATGTCTGGTCTGTGTTAAGAAGCGCAGAGTTGAATCGGTTGATGGTAAAGGTGCAGAGTTGAATCGGTTGAATGAATCGATTAAACAATGAATCGATTGATGGTAACGGTGTCATGGTGGAGTTTTAAAGTCGATTTTAGCATGGGAGTTCGAGTTGAAGTCCGCATAGGGCTTTTTATTCAAATGAAATCAGGAATTGCGTTGAAGGTGATACGGCAAGGAACGCAATTAACAGAGCAATTGAAAAGGGCAGCGAAGGGACTAATGTGAATCGAATGAAGCTGAATGTAGGATATGAAAATGAAGGTCGAGGTGATGAATTGAACGCAGAGAATTAAAGGATCGAGTTTGCACAACTTTTGCGTATCGATCTGTAGTATTCAGATGAGTGAATAATTGTATTATAGTTGGCATTTTGATTAAATGCGTTGGAGAAGTCCCTGAATGTGTTGAATAAGTTCGGTTGCAGAGACTTTAGTTGTGAAGTTGCTGGATTGTATCAACAAATTGAGATGTTAACTGAATGGACCAGATGTATAATTAATATGAAGCGCTGTTAAATTGAGAATTGATTTCCACTGATATATATGTTGTGGAATGTTAACGCACAGAGATTTTTGAACGGCGCTGGAGAATTTGGAGTTTCGAATTCAGTGTTCTATGGGATAGAGCGATAGAAAAGGAGATGGGATATCGATTTACAATAATCGATATCGATTTGTATCAAAGTTTCGATACAAAACATTATTGGTCTTTATGATAAGGAGGAAGACAAGATGAAGAGCAAAGATTTCCAGAATGCATGAGAAGCAGTGATCACGTGGAGACAATTCGTTGAGGAGGGAAATAATCCACAACATTGATGAATTAGAACGGGAAGCAAAACTTTGAGTAAGCATAGAGGAACTGTAATTATTTGTAGAATGCTGAAGCAAGGTTTATGGAAGAGCGCGCGTAGAGAGGCGTGGAGAATTAAATCTGTGTTGAAATGCAGATATTAAATATGAAGCAGATCTTCAATACAGGAGCGTTGGTGCTGAAAAGGAAATTAACGCAGATGGTGTGAATAAATGATCGAGTGATGGTGCGAATGTTGTCAATTCGATGATGGAGAAGGTAAGTTAATTTCCAGGTTCCAAGTTTTAATATCTAGTTGATTTTTTTATGGTAGCTAAAGTCGAATATGTGTGAGAGATAAAATGTTAATTGGCATTTAGTTCACATAGGGGCGTTGACTGTATTTAAATCAAAGTCGATTTTGACTTGAAGGCAATTGGTATTTGAATAAACCGTGAAGGATGGTTGACATTGGAATGTATAATTCCATACAGGTTGTAGTTTGATTAAAACGATGTCAAGTTTGTTTAAAGAACAAAACAAGGGCACACATGTATAATGGAAACAAAATGGATTTGTTAATTGGCTTTACAAAGTTTTAGTTTATGAATAAAAAAAATGGTTGGATAACTAAAGTCTTTTATAAGACTTTTGAAAAGGCATTCATAAAGATTGGAGGGTCTTATGAAGTTTTAAATTGGGATTGTATTGAAGTTTGGGTTCAATTGCAAGAATTGAATTGAAGTATGGTTTCCATAAACCATAAAAAGTTGTAAATGGAGAAGATCTTATGCATATGAGAATTGGTTGTATGATTTGATAATCATAGTGTAAGGATTGTTAATATGAAGCTTCTGCGAATGATGGTGTGTGAATTTTCCAGACATTGAAGTTTTATTTGGGAAATTATTTGGATGCATTTTTATGTGCAGGAGAGTATTGGTGAGATTCTGGGTTTGCAGGGTTTTTAAGCATCATTTTGGTATCAGAGCTGGAATAGCTCTATGCGTGAAGATTCAAGTTTTTTTTAATTGAGTTAATTGCATGCGATGAATGAATATCTGATTTTGAAGCTAATGAAGATTGCAGCACAGAGATGCAGTGCAGTTGAGGAAGTGAAGCGAGATAAACAGGATCTTGAAAGGTGAACTGACAGGTATTATTTATCTCTGGTTTAAAGGTTATACTTGGATAATTTGATTTACAGTCATAGTGAAGAAGTCTCAGCAGAAAGAAGCAGATCATAGCTAGAGAGCAGTGATGAAGGAGTCCAGCGAGGGATTCTAAGAGAGTGTGGCAGAACTTGAAGATTCAACAGAGGTTGAATAAAGTTGCAAATGAGTGAAGCCTGAAGGAGCATTGGAGAAATGCTCAAATGGTTCCAACAGAGGACCGGTGATTACCAAAAGACCAGATCCGGAGGAAATGATTGGTGAGGTAAGTGGTAGCAGGAGAGCTTGCTGTGGTAGAGGCTTGGTGCAACTCATGGGTGAGAAACTCATGGCAAAGGAGATGACTACTGAAATTCATAAAGGAGAGAGCAGAGGTTCAGAAAGAGGCCACAGTAGAAAGGAGGAGAAGAAAGATGCCAAGGCAAATGGCATATGGAAGCAGTGGACTGATAAAGAGTATGAGAAAGAGAAAGCTAAGATAGCAATTCATCTTGAGTTATTGATGAAGTTGTTACAGGAAAATATGAAAGACCAGAGACATGGTTGGACCATGAGGAAGAAAGTGAAATGGCAGAGACTACAAGTAAAGAGGGATCAACAGATAAACATGCGATGAGAAGAAGCTGGAAAGCTCAAACGGATGATAAGTTACTGGGAAAATCCGGATCAGGTGGATAATGACGAGTCTTGTATTTTTTGTAGCTGAGTAAACGATTATGATTATAGGTTTTGCGGGGAGAATGTGAATTTTACTTTAAGTTGTTACGGTACAAGAGGAATTTATCTATTAGTTCGGAAAAGTGAATCGGTACGGAAACGCGGTAAAATTCGATAACGATTGGGCTGACTGAACTTTGTGATTTTAAGTAAGTCTTGTGTGTGAATGCGGGGACTCACAAGTGCGCATTGATGCTTCAGCAATGCCACAGAGAAATTGCATTGTTGGAATACTTGTTGTTAAATTCAGAGTATGACACAGAGATTGCAGCGAGAAGGCGGAGTTTAGTACGGCGAACGAAACGAGAGAAAGATATCATGGAAACAGATGGTGTGAAGGAAGGACTGGTTGAAAGTCTTCAGAATTCTTCAGAGAATTCTTTGGGAAGAGAGAATCAGCATATTGATGTGTTGATTGAGATGGAAAATTCAGGACAACATACTGAAATGCTGGCAAAGGAGGAAAAGGCACTGAGGCCTTACGATTTTTGTTTTAACAAGTGTTTTGTGAATGCAGGTGTTATTGCAGATGTTGAAGAACATTTGACTCAGTTGAGAAGTCAAATGAAGGAGAAAGAAGAGAATTATGTGGAAATTTCAAATCCATGGGATGAGGACGTTATGTTGCTGGAAATGTTTATGAATGATCAAAATTTAGTGTAGGAAGAATCTCAATTTCAAAATTGGTAATTGTAGATACAAGAGGATGAAGACAACAGAAAGGAGTACACAATGTACCAGTCCAGTAAGTTGCCGATAGAAGAAGGTAGAGAAGAAGTTTTCTGTTGTAGAAGACAAGAGGGCATGGATGATTGGGCGGCAGTAAGAACATAAGAAAGCATAGAAGTAAGAAATAAACGAGTAACAACTAAGCGAGTAAGAGCTCAGCAGGCAGTGAGGAATCAACAATATGAAGATTTATTGGATAGAGAAATTGAATTAATCGGAAGAATCATGTTGAAAGTGTCTCATAGGAAGACATCAGCAAGGAAGAAAAGCAACAGAAACAAAATGAAGATAGAGACAGACTGTGAAAGTGCAGCAAGTGGAGCAAGACAGCATAAGATATGGAAACCTAGAGAAAAGCAGCAAGCAACAGCAGATGATGACTTGCAGAAAAAAGTGTGGGATCGAGGAAAACAAGGACAAAAACTTAAAATGCATGATCAGGAGATCATGATCATTTTCAACCTTGGGAGTCTGATGCAGGAGCATTAGGCAAAGAGAAATACTTTGTATTTATTAAAAGTTAGGGGTTTTTAAGTTTTTAAAAGAGTTAGATTTTTATGAATGATTTGAGTGGGTTTTATGTATTTTTAATTAAATATTGTAAATAATTCTCAAATGTTTGAGAATATGAGAGAATTTGGTCAGTTGAGGATGTAAAGGGATGAGAGATTTTTCTAAATATTAATTCTTGAGAAATTCAATACTGGTAATAAGGGGTGAGAGTATCACTTGAGGGAGAGAGTGATTTTAGGATTTTGTTGAGATATTTGAGGGTTTTTTTTGAGTCATTAAAGGGATATGAACCAAAATTGGTTCGGTGGGAATTATATGATTGACCACTCAAAGAAATAAGAAAAAGGCGTAGTCTAACTAGCGAGAGGAATCGCCCTGAAAATCATGAAAATTCCGATAAGATTTTCAGAAAATCCGGCAGGAATTTTTCTAAATCCATGTTATAACTATCAAAGTTTAATATTTTGGGTGTCCTACAGGTTTTTGATGGTGCTGAATCCATTTCCAATGTCAAAATTAGGATTCAAACACTGTTTCTGCAAGAATTTTTAAATTTTTTTGGCCCGGATTCCGGCCAATTTTGACCGTCCGGGCAATTCCTCCGGCTCGTTAGACGACTCCAAAGAAAAATAGATCAAGGAGAGGATAGAGAGGAATTAGTAGGTTTGGACAGCAAAATTTGTAAGCCTACAGGCTTTTGGAAAAAGGGGCCAATGATTTGAAAACCTGGCCATGAACCAAGAGAGTTTTTGTAATTGATTGCATTTGATTATATCAAAGAGGAATTTTACTTTGGAATTTTTGTATATTCCTGGTTAAATTACATTTTAAAAATGTTTGAATATGCATGGAATAAGCATACGAAATGAAAAATTGATTTCGGTTAATATTAATTTATGCATTAAATTGAATCAATCTGCATATGCATTGATCATTCTAGAAAAGGATTGAATCAAAGTTCCATTCAAATTGGTGTTAGCTAATGGGGCATATGTCGGCTTGGGTAACAAAGTTAAATGGGCTTGTAATCCAGTCTAATTAGAATCTGAATAACCCATTACGCGTTAAAGAAGTTGTGGGACAATCGATTTGATGGTAAAGGTGCAGAGTTGAATCGGTTGAATGAATCGATTGATGGGAACAGTGTCATGGTGGAGTTTTAAAGTCGATTTGAGCATGGGAGTTTGAATTGAAGTCCGCATAGGGATTTTTATTCAAATGAAATCAGGAATTGCGTTGAAGGTGATATTGCAAGGAACCCAATTGACAGAGCAATTCAAAAGGGCAGTGAAGGAACTAATGTGAATCGAATGAAGCTGAATGTAGGATAAGAAAACGAAGGTCGAGGTGATGAATTGGACGCAGAGAATCAAATAATCGAGTTTGCGCGGCTTTTGGGTATCGATCTGTAGTATTCAGATGAGTGAATAATTGTATTATAGTTGGCGTTTTGATTAAATGCGTTGGAGAAGTCCCTGAATGCATTGAAAAAGTTCGATTGCAGAGACTTTAGTTGTGAAGTTGCTGGATTGTATCAGCAAATCGAGATTTTAACTGAATGGGCCAGATGTATAATTAATATCGAGCGCTGTTGAATTGAGAGTTGATTTCCAATGATATATATGTTGTTGAAACGCACAGAGATTGCTGAACGGCGCTGGAGAATTTGGAGTTTCGAATTCAGTATTCTATGGGATAGAGCGATAGCAGAGGAGATGGGATATCGATTTACAATAATCGATATCAATTTTTATCAAAGTTTCGATACAAAACATCATTGATATTTATGATAAGGAGGAAGACAAGATGAAGAGCAGCGATTTCCAGAACGCAGAGAAGCAGTGAACACGTGGAGAGAATGCGTTGAGGAAGGAAATAATCCACAACATTGATGAATTAGAATGGGAAGCAGAACTTTGAGCAAGCACAGAGGAACTGTAATTATTTGCAGAATGCTGAAGCAAGGTTTATGGAAGAGCGCGCGTAGAGAGGCGCGGAAAATTAAATCTATGTTGAAATGCAAATATTAAATATGAAGCGGATCTTCAATACAGGAGCGTTGGCGCTGAAAAGGAAATGAACGCAGATGGTCTAATAAAATGATCGAGCGATGGTGCGAATGCTGTCAATTCGATTGGATGAGAGGTAAGTTAATTGCCGGGTTCAAGTTTTAATATACGGTTGATTTTGATGCTAGCTAAAATCGAATCTCTTGTGAGAGATAAAATGTTGGCATTGATTCACATAGGGGCGTTGGGCGGCATTTGATCAAAGTCGATTTTGACTTGAAGAAATAATTGGTATTTGAATAAGCTGTGAAGGATGGTTGAAGTTAGGAATGTATAATTCCCCATACGGGTTGTAGTTTGATTAAACGATGTATGGGGATTTGTTTAAAAGAACAAAACAAGGGCACACATGTATAATGGAAACAAAATAAATTTATTAATTGGAAGCACACAAAGTTTGAGTTTATGAATAAAACAAATGGTTGGATAACTAAAGTCTTATATAAGACTTTTGAAAAGGCATTCATAAATATTGGAGGGTCTTATGAAGTTTTAAATTGGGATTGTATTGAATTTTGGGTTCAATTGCAAGAATTGAATTGAAGTATGGTTTCCATAAACCATAAAAAGTTGTAAATGGAGAAGAGCTTCCGCATATGAGAATTGGTTGTATGATTTGATAATCATAGTGTAAGGATTGTTAAGATGAAGCTTCTGTGAATGATGGTGTGTGAATTTTCCAGACATTGAAGTTTTATTTGGGAAATTATTTGGATGCATTTTTATGTGCAGGAGAGTATTGGTGAGATTCTGGGTTTGCAGGGTTTTTAAGCATCAGCCTCCCATGAGCATACAATCATTAGCAACATATGGAAGCAAAATATAATGAAGAAAAGTTTCCATATGGCAACCGAAGAGTGAATCATAGTTCCATATGAGGAACCAGCGTAGTGCATTCCATGCCTGCCTCAAAATAAAAGATAACAAGTGCTTTACTAGCCACTTTTTTTCTGCCACAAACATCTCATAAGTTGAAAACATGTAAGTACAATTTGGTGCCAATGGTGCACACCAAGAAGTATGTGGCTTCCCCCACAAACCACCATTAAGGTAGCCAAAATCAATGCTACTAGTAGCTGCAAGTACATCATACAAAATGCAAGAAGGGATGATCCTCCTTGATACAATATGTTGCTCATATAAAGCAAAGAAGTACAAAATATAATATTGTGAGGATAAGATTTTTAACTTAGCAAAACTTATTTTTTTTGCTGAAATTCGACATGGGAGTCCCTCATAACCCTATCTATCATATCCAACCGTTTTCCCCTCTTATTTTTACACATATCTCTGAATACACACGTTTTATGGCATAAATCCTCACTTTTCCCCACCTTTTGCCTTGTAGAACACTGTATAACTTTTCTGTTGTATATTTTACTCAATTTTAAGTGTTTTTAAATCTGTATGAAGCATATGGCTGTAGCTCCACATTGGTAATAACTCATTTTATTCCCAATCTGTAGCTATTCCTGAAAAATGGATATTACAGTGGTATCAGAGCAAGATCTTTGGCTCAGCCTGTGGCTTAGGCAATCTTTTGTCAGAGAAAGACAGTTTAGAATAGAAGTGAAGAATATGGAGGTTTTGAGTTTACTCTCATCGGCTTTCGAAGATCTAAAGAGAAAGAGCCTCTTTCCAGAGAGGTTGAACAAAGAAGAATAAAGAAGAAAGTAGTGAAACTCTGAAAGTTCCAGAAAAGATCCTTGATCGAATCTACAGAATACCACATGAGGAATATTTTGAATCCTCATCTCATGGATATGTTAACTCAGCCATATCACCAAATATTCATCGTTCTGTCTGTGATTTCTTCATGAAGAGGAAGAAAGCAGGTGTGCCTAAGAAGGAGACTCTTAGAGAGTATTTGGAGGAGTATGAAGCTCAGTCCAAGGAGTTCAAAGATAACTTGAACTTCCAAGGATTCTGCATGATCAAGGAGGGAAAAGTCACAAAGGAGGAGCAGCATGGTAAGGGTATATTCTATCTATCTATCTTTGATGGATCACCTAAATGTCCAGTAAGGGTTTGGGTGGAGGAGTTGGATAACTTTGTGCAACAACATCAAGTTTCAAAAATTGAAGCTATCAAAGCAGCAGCGCTGCATTTTAAAGGTAAATAATATGCTTGGTGGTTGTCTGAATCTTTTTCCTTAAAGAATTCCAATACACCTACTTATGCAAGGTTTATTGAAATATTGATAGAAAGGTTTGATTAAGCTCCATGTGTATCATCTTCTGTTGTTCATGAAACTATCAGATCTTTGCATGAGTTAGAGGTCTATGAATCCATCTCCATTTCCTAGACCATGGAAGAGGGTTTCGGGCATTTTGATGCTTTGCCAAGGGCAGAATCTCAAAATTGCAAGGATATACTTATCAAGGAAAGCATGAAGGTTGTCAACTGATAGGTGATAAAGATCAATGTCTCTCATTAATGATGGGACATTTAGGTTATTGAGGGAGAGAGGAGATGATAACGCGGTCAAAACGCACCTCAAGCCTCATGGGAAGATGAAATTGGAGCACTTTCTCCAAGGGAATAAACTCTTGCACTACGTGATAGCCCGAAAATAGGTCTACAACAAGGAGGATAACCACCTAAATTAGGACCTGGTTACGCATTCCTTTTCAAGTTTGTTGTAAGTAATTTTATTTGGGGATATGGGACTAGTTTCCCAATATGTGTGTGTGTGTTTTGAGAATTGATATTTCCTTTCTAAAAGTTCCTGAATGAAATGCTTTTATTATAACTCTAATCTAATAACATGCAATTGTATTCTAATAAATAGAAATATTTAAGTCTACACTAACCCGGGATGTAATCTTTCCGTTATGCGATCTAAAATGATTTCAAATAATAATTGGTAATAAAGATCATTCAACTGTTATAAGAAAATAATTCAATAGAGATAAACCACTTCGTATAAAAAGTTAGATGAAACAGTTGTGAAAAACATATCTCATAATAAGCTACTCACATATTAAGCATAAATAAATAGCTATCACCTTACAGAAGTGCCAAATGATAACTCAAGCATTCAAGCATTAATATATAAACAACTGAACATGAATACCACTTTAACACAAAGGCAGAAATATTTAAGAGATAAAAGTACCATTTATAACTAGTTCTACTCATGAGCTTCAAGCAATAATGACTTATCTCTTCTTAATCCAACATCCACTAAGAGTACAAAAGTGCAACATCAGTAGTAGATATCAAACGCAGATATCAATAAATCATGTTCCATTCATTCATCAAAACCTCCTCGGAGGGTGAAAAAGTGCATGTTCTGAGGACAATTTTTTGACAAATTTCAGGACCCTTCTCTAAATACATGAGAAGGGTTTAAATACTACTAATTAAATCTAAAAATAATTTATTAAAAAAATGTAGGATACGGTTTAAATGACCGTCCTCATTTCAGGAAAAAATAAAGAAAAATTAATACTAAATCTAAAATTAAAACTAATCAACTAACTATTTGTGTATCTTTTCTTTGAAATCACAAGCGTTCAACATTTGTTTGAGAAGAGTAGGTTGGCCGACTTCAGAGCTTAACTATCCTATGAAAACGGAATCGGCAAGAGCTAGCGCCATCTTCTCGGCAGAATTGATGATACATTTGAGATTCATGCACTGGCTATGTGGTTTTACCAAATATGCCCAGTAAGAATCCCAATTCAACTTAGTTAATCTTTTAATTGATTCTGCCTTTTCTTGAGCCTTTTGTCTCTAGCCTGTCTGCAGTTGTTGTGCTTTCGGTAGATATCCTGGAGTGGTTTATAAGATCAGATTTGCCTTGTGAAAATATTCATTTATGCAGTCAATGACATTGTTTGCTGTTGTGGCTGCTTCTTCTGCCGCTTGCTCTGCTTTCCTGATTTGTGCATCCCAATTGTTAAAGAGAATTTCTTTATGATTGTTGTTGATTATTGGTGTACCTACTCTTTTCCCCTCCTCTGTTTCTTTCCAAGAAAAATATTCGGTAACTCTTTTATCAATTAAATCATAATCATGTCGTAATTCTATGACTTGATTAGTGATTTTATCGCTTATTTCACAATAAGAGTTTCATTGTGATATTCTTTGGCACAATATTTCTTGTTGCTGCAGTAGTTGATCATTTAAGGAAATGGATTCTGTGATGAATTCTGTAAGCTTAGGATCATCCTTGTGCATCTCTTGCATAACCTATAACTGTTTTTCTCTTTCATCCAAATTGTTCTGGTATCCTATCTGCATTTGTTGGAATTCCTGCTGTAATTTTTCAAGCTGTTTCCATGCTTCATTGTCGGCGTTGGCTTCTTGCAGTTGTTGTTTCAAAACCTGTACTTGATCTTCTTTCTCATTCAGTAATTTACGTACCTCAGATGCTTTATCAATGGCCGCAGAGGCATATGCTCTTGTGATCTGAGATAATTTGGTGATATTTTCAGTAGGATCGGTGGTAGGATCTTGCCATAGGATGTCTAATTGTTCTGCATCATGAGAGAGCACGTTTTCCAATTTCCCTTTATTTATTTATCTTCTCACTAATGCCTTGTCTTGTGGACTATAAAATACATCAAGAGGAGGAATTTCCTCTATTTTGAGCATAAGTTCATAGGATGGGTTAATGGGAATATGTTCCATTTCTGAGTCATTGCTAATTGTTCCTGTGACTATATCTTTTGTTGCCTGTACATTACTCACAGGAGTCTGTGTGTTCTGTCCTTCAATATTGATTAAATTATTGAAAGTCTCTCATTCTTTATCTAGCTCAGTTCTGACTGATGGTTTCTGTACGATGAGAGGGGGAAGATTTAGTTGTGGAGAGGTCAAAAACTGTTGTTGTGGGAGCTCCTTTGACTGGGAAGTATCCCTTACTGACCCTTCACTTTTATCATGGTCATTTTCAGACCTCTTAGAGTGTTCTGACATTTCTCTCCCGGACTTAGATTTATATTTTTCTGTGCCTGAACTTCCACTGAGACTAATACTGGGAGTTGGTTCCCTTATGGGTTCCAAGCGTAATTTATCCAAAGGGATACTAGCTAACCTCCTTTCCCTGTATATCTTAAACTCTTGAAATTCTGCTAGAGGAAATCACATTTGGGCTGAATGTAGAACCTCTTTAAGTGTGCCTTTCTCTTGGAACATGTCATCAAAAAGATCATCTTCTTTAGAAAACACCTTTATTTTGACTGCAATAGTGAAATTTTTAGCAATATCATAAGGGTTGAACGGTCTTCTTGGAAATTTTAACAAGCTTAAACATCTTATGTTTTTTACTTCTTTGAATGCATGGCCTACATCAAATAGTGAAAATGCTTCACATGCCACAGGAAATTGTGGCCAAATAGCCTTCTTTTTGTCCTTCAAATCTTTAGTCAAACCTCCTTCTCTGCAGGTTTGATAATCAATTTCTCGTGCCATGAGTTTATCAGGAACATACAAAGGTAATACATGAGCGGAAGCAAGACTTCCAAATACCCTGACATATGTAAACAGTTCTTCTCTGAACCATCTCACAACAAGGAGTATATCTACCTCTGCTTCGGGAGAAAATCTTGGAGCGTCTTTATCATATAACATTTTGTACAGGGGCAACATAATTCCATGACAAATCTTGTAAAAATACGGAGTGAACTTGGAATACCACAATTCTTTACGATAAATATGAATGGGTAAGGGGTCTTGAGTCATCCATTTCCAACCCATCAAAGGAAACTTGGAAATATAACAGATTGAATCCATCACATATGCTAGAAAGTAAAAAGGGGGATAAATTCTCTGAGAAACAGTTCTTTTAGACCGGTAATTTAAAATGGTCATGGCTAAGTTGTTAGATAATATCTTAGCCCAATCCACAACAGTAGCATTAACAGTGGCATTCAATAATGGTAGCCATTCAAATGAAAATTTATTAATGTCTGGCTTCCCAAAAAGCCTACAGAGCATAGCAGCAGCAAAGAAATAAGGGGAAGTGAGAGAACCAGTACTATAAATACCATGTTTATCCCTTTTTAGTGGTTCGTCCCTCCTTGACCAGTCCTTGGTGCATTCTGCTAGGTTTTCATTTTCTTTAGCAAAATTCTCCATGAACTGTTTGTTATAAGTCGCCTGTGGCTCTGGTAAATGATACATGAGTCTCAAATCTTGTGGAGTGAGAGAGCCATTGAGTTCTTGACCCTGAGTCTTAAACTATCTGTTTGTGATGTCAGTGTTGTCCAGTACCCATTTAACCATGTTCGTGTATGGAATAATTTTGGGCCTCGCCGCTATCCGATGTAAGAATGAGCAAGCTAGCTCTGTAATAGACGCCTCAAAAGACCCATGTGAGCTTCCAGTACCTGTAACCTGCATTATTCTGGGATTCTCTTCCTCAAGTAGACTATACATGCCTTCCCATGTAGTAATACCAGCATCTTTGTTACAGGCAGTGTCTGTATACAAGGGCGTCATTTCTTTGTCCTCAAAACTCGGAGCTTTGTCTTTCTTTCCCATAATATCCTGAATACTGATTTGTATAGTTTTCTGCTCTTTGTTCCTGCAGTTTACAAATGAGGAGTGAATAATGACAAGAAAAAGGTGACGGGAAAGCTTTTAAATGCCGAAGACATATAAAATATACCACCTTACGTGAAATGGCTCTTCGATCATAAGAAAACCATATTTCATGAATGATTGACAACCAATTCATTGATTAACATTAAAGCGCATAATCAGGCCTCAGTTTATGGAAAAAACTTTTTCATACAATGAGCCCTAAATATCTGCGATAAGGTGATCTGCGATTTGCTTCGCAATATCGCAGATCGCAGTATCGCATATCGCAATCTCGTAGGATTGCAATATCACAATACCGCAAAATCGCAGAATCGCAAAATCGCTAGAGCGTAGCATATGACAAACAACCGTTAATGTGTTTTTCTTTGAAATGCGATTTGCGATATGTGCCATCGTATATCGGTGGTTTGAGGTTTTTCAGCGTAAGTGATATTTGAAGCATGCGATGCAATAAATGTTTTTAGTGCGTAGTTTCGCATCGCGATCTCGCAATCTTTAGAATTCCTCTTGTAAGGAGATATTCATTACCTTTTTGCGATGCGATATTCCTTTAAGGAATGATTTTTATTCTATATTATCATAAAACTTGAGTTTTTTAGATTTTTCAAGGGGTATTATCCTAAGTCTATGATAATAAGTTTTATTGAACAAAAGGAAATACAAGCCTTAATTGATTTTTAAATTTTTTGACTAAGGGCCCCCACTTATTTAGTAGTAGTGAAAATACTAAATAAGAAGGGGGGTTGTTGCTGGCCACAACAATTGGCGATTCACTTGGAAGAACCAGTTATCTCTACTTTTCTTTTGAATTTTCTAAACTTCCAAAACAGAAAATTTTCCAGAAAATCAAACTTTATTATAGAAAGACAAAGTACATCATGCTTTTATCTATCAATGATATTTCGTTTCTTCTATATTTAACTTTGATTGTTTACTTCCTCAAGCTAGTCCATGTATCTACATCAGTCATTACTTGGTTTATAAAGATAAAAACAAATACTTCTCTGTAAATCATTTTTAAATATGCTCATTTGTCGTAGGTAGAGCCTCTGCTGCCAGCAGGCATTTATAGCCTCGATAGGGTTACTTGTTACCCATAAATGATCCTGTATCCTACTCAGAGAAATATACAATTTTCAAAGAGAAATCCATATCCACACTTATCACTTTCATTTTATTTTTTACCCTTAAAGAACAATGTCTTGGTTTGGTAGCCAATTTATGACAGTGTCATTCACTTGATTTATAACTTTGCTGAACAAGCTGGATCGTGATGAGACCCCTTATCTTTTGATTGCAACAATCTTGAGTCATTGACCTATTGTGGTATGCAGTATTGGAAAAGTCAGCAAGCTATAATATCTATGATCATGATAAGTCAGTTCATGATGAGACCTCTTACTCTTTAAGTTAAAGTGTATCATTGGATTATTCCCTGAATGTTGTAATATCCTAGGTGGGGAGGAAATCATTATTTCCTTAAGAGAGCTCTGGACGACAATGGTAGAGTTTTTTGGAAAGAGCTTTTCTACAGAGAATCTTCGTTTTCTTATTGATACCTTTCATTAGACTGATATAAAACAATTTCCCACTAAAGGTCGCTTTTTATCAAAATTTACAAGGTTGAAACTAGTATCATTTCTAGGCCTAAAGCCTTTGATTATATCTTTCAATAATAATGATCAATTTTTTAGAATAATTCTATTTATACAAGTGAAAAAACAAAATCTAAAAGAGAATTTGTATCTTTTTTGTGAATTCCAAATGTAACCATTTACAACTGGTTTTATTACGAAAATAAAGAAAACTAATCTACAAAATAGAAGAATGATCTCCTATGGAAAATATTTTTTGAGGATCTATCCGTTAACAGGTAAAGAATCTCTTTTTCCTGTTAAATCCTATAACATAAAAGTATATGGACCTATGACTTTTGTGATTTGGAAAGGGCCAAGCCACATTCGTTGAAATTTCGTATGTTTCCCTTTTTCCTCATGAGCCTTGTCCCATTTTAAAACTAGATCTCCCATCTGAAAGTCCTTTCTGGATATCATGTTTGAATCAAAAGAAGCTTTTACTAATGCTTGGTGATGAGCATGAGTTATTTTGGCCTGTTCTCGTTGTTCTTCTAGCTTAATTATTCCAGCTGTCTTAGTTGTAAGGAAGAAGTTGGTGCTTCATCAATATATTGAACTAAGGCCAAAGAAGGAATTGCTAGATGAGTTGGAAGAACCACTTCTTTCCCATAAACTAAATTAAAGGGAGAAGTGCCAATGGAGGCTTTCTGCGTTATTCGATCTGCCCATAAAGCATATATTAAAGACTTATGCCAATTTTTGTGATTTTGATCAATGGTTCTCTTAATGATTCTGATTAAGTTTTTATTTGTAGATTCAGAAAATCCATTCCCCTGTGGGTAATAATTGGCAGAGTATTTAAGTTTGAAACCTCTTTTGAGTGCAAATTTATTCATAGCATTACCAGAAAAATATGATGCATTATCAAACATTAAAGCAGAAGGTAAACCAAACCTGGTGATTATGAATTGATCTATGAACTCGATGATATGCTCGGCATTAGCTGTCTTGAGAGGAACTGATTCTACCCATTTAGTAAAATAATCAGTTGCTGTAAGGATATACCTATGTTGTTTAGAAGAGTGAGGAACGATCTCACCTATTATTTCCAATCCCCATTGATCAAAAGGTTGCTCAATGTTGACTGGTTGCAGCGGCAATGATGGTTTCTTTTGTCTCCCAACAGCGGTTTGACAAACTTGACATTTCCTTATGTAGCTATGTGAGTCTTTGAATAGTGTGGGCCAGTAATAGCATGTGCGGAGGATTTTATGTGCAGTAGCGTCTCCAACATAATGTCCGCCTGCTGGCCCATCGTGGAGTTCCTGCAAGACTTTTTCAGCTTCAGATTTCTCAAGACATCTAAGGAGAACAGAATCATAATTCATTCTAAAAATAACATCATTCACAAGCTGATATTGTTTAGCTTTCAATATTAGAGCTCTTTTCTTAGTGTAATTGATATTTGGAGGAGAATATCCATTCTTTAGATAAAATATGATATCATCGTATAATGATTCAACATCATTTAGGCTTACCTCATACATTTGTATCTCTGCAGATGGTATTTCGGAAATAAGAGATGCTCCAGCTAGCATTTTGCAAAAGCCTTGACCTCTTACAATACTCGCTGGTTTGATTTCTACGTCATATTCTTGTAAGGCAGTAACCCAATTGGCTCTTTTCTTGCCCACATATTTCTTTACTAAGAGATTTCTTACCGCTGGAAATGGTACTATGATTTTTGTATGGGTTTTAAGCAGAAACGGTCTGAAATATTTAATTACTTTGAAAATAGCATAAGCTTGTTTCTCTACATCTGAATAATTTAACTCAGCCCCCTATAAATTTGAACTGAAAAAATCAATTGGGGCTTCTGCCTTGTCTTGATTTGTTTGAGTGAGTATCGCAGCATATGATTTATCAGAGGCAAATGTATATAGAATAAAAGGATCAGAAAAATTTGGAGTTGCTAAAGATGGAGCATTAACAATTGCTTGTTTGATCAGATTGAATGCCTCATATTCATCTTGGCCCAATTTGAAGTTTGAGTTCTTTTTAATCATTGCTTGTAAAGGAGATACAATTATTGAAAAATCTGGCACAAATCTCTTTACAAAATTAATCTGGCCAAGGAAATATTGCATAGCTTTCTTGTTGTGAGGTAGGGGTATTTCGGAAATCTCCTTGATTCTGTCAGGATCAATATGAATTCCAAATTTTGATACTATGATTCCGAGAAATTTTCCTTCACTTAATGAAAAAAAGGATTTTTTTGGGTTAAGTGAAATTCCATACCTTTGACAACGTTGGACGATCTGTTTTAAATCTCTAAGATGATTGCCTCATTTCTTGGAATATACAGTTATATCATCCAAGTAAATTACCACTGATTTGTTAACTAATACCTTGAATGCGATGTCCATAGCTCTCTGAAATGTGGCACCAGCGTTGATCAGACCAAAGGGCATCTTTTGATATGCATAAGTGCCCCATTTGGTTTTGAATGTGGTTTTCAATTAATCATCGGGATGGATCAACACTTGGTTGTAACCAGAGAAACCATCTAATAAGGACATTAATTCTGATCTTGTGACTGCCTGCAATAACTGCCTGCAATATTTTCTCCATAGGAGGAAAAGGAAAATTATATTTTTGGCAGGCTTTGTTAATATTTCGAAAGTCAATGCAAATTCTAATGTCTTCGTTCTTCTTTCTAACGATAACCATATTGGAAACCCATTTGGAATGTCGAACGGGAAAGATGATCTTGGCTTTCAATAACTTATTGAGTTCAAATTTGATCTGGTTTTCTAAATTGGGATGGATCTTTCTCAGCTTTTGTTGGATAGGTTTTTCATCATTTATCATTGGGATAGTATGTTGGATGGTAAAAGTGTCATAAGTTTTGAGTTCATCGTAGTTCCAAGCAAAGACACTTTTGTATTGTTTCAAGAGACGAACATACGCTAATTTTTCTTCAGGAGCTAGGCCAAGGCCTAGGTTGATATTCTATGGTTTGGTATCAGTTCCTAGATTTACTAATTCATAGTTCAAAGTTGAACTTTGCAGTTTTGAATTGGTACATCTTTTGAATCGATATTTCAAATCATAAAGGTCTTCTAACTTGACTACTGACTTTGGTATAGCATTATTAGTGCTATCTTGCTGCAATTGTCTGTCATGTTGGTCCTCATCAAAACTAAAAAACTGGAGAGACCAGAGATTCACACACATATAATTATTTCTCTATATTGCAACAATCAGATACATCAAATATATAGTTGAACTAATTCTAATCTTAGAGAGAGAAGTTGAGAGAATCTCTCAGCTTCCTCAACAAACCCAATCCAAGATATACTAAAGTAAGCATAATCCTAACTAATTCTAATACCCTCCCTTAATGCTTACTTTACAAAACATATAATAATTAATCACAATTACAACACTTTGAACTTTCGTCTCTTTGTCTGATCTGGTCTTCATTAACATTTGTACGCACTCTGAGATCTCATAGAAAACACTCTTTTCTCCACCATTTCCGAGCTACCATTCAACCCATTTAAAATACATTTGTTTCTGACCAGCAATAATGAACTTTGCAAGATCAACAGTATTGAAAACTCGGCTCGTCGAGGCTTCCGTGATAAGAGCTGGCAAGTGATGAACCATCCTATGGACCAATCACCATCTGTCAGATATTTCGCTTTCGGCTATCCATCAGTGGCTAGGTAAATGGTCTGAATAATGAATGTGTTCAAGAGCTAATCTAACAACTTGACCTGCTTCACACTGATACCTGTAACTTGTAACTGATGCTCTTGGCCCGTAGCACAACAATATCAGCATATAAAAAACCCACACAATCAAATTAGCCAATTGTTCTCTCGTCCATGTAGAACGTAGAGAACGACTAATTTAAATAATGCTAATTTGTTCAATAATTGGTTCTCTTCTACACAACTCTCATAGTAATAAATATAAGGCTTAAACTCCACACTATATTCCACACACTTGCAAATCACAAAACATGCTTTAGAAAAGTTTAAGAGATCGATCAGGAGGTTCATCCTCACTTGAAGAATCTTCAAACATTGCATTGGGTGAATCGTCTGAAAATGTTGCATAGGCTGATTTTTTCAATTGTCCATTCAGAAGATCTCGAGCCCGAATTTTGCAATTGAATGATGTATGTCCATATTTATGACAATAGAAACATTCAGTCTTATTTTTATTCACCCTTCCTTTGGAGTATAGTGCAAGTTCATTATGTGAACTAGCCTCTGGGCCACCTATCCTCTTTTCTTCTGCCATAAGAGCTCCTATCATTTCATCAAGTGATTGATGTGGCATTTCACTTAGAGTAAATATGACATTATCATATTTTGAAGACAAGCTATTTAATAAAATTGCCTTTGCATCATCATCATCTACTTTAGAATTAATTTCTGACAACTGTCTCATCAAAGCTCTTAACTCATTTATGTGTGTCGACAATGATGTATCACTATCCATTTGGAGTTTAAACAATTGTAACTTTAAGAAAAATTTTGCATTAACATCTTTTGCACCAAATACCTTATTCATTTCTTCCCATATTGCTGCAGAAGATTTCTTTAAGTCAATAAGATGTAGCTGGGAATCTGCAAGTGATAGTCCAAGGATAGACTTGGCTCTTTCCTCTCTTTTTTCCCATGTAACTAACTGTTGAGCATCTGTAGGTGCTATTTTTGAGCCTTCTACAATATTCCATAAATTTCTACTCATCATTTGCAATTGAACTTTTACCTTCCAAGTGTAGAAATTAAAGCCATTAAACTTTTCTAATACAATAGGTTTCTCCATGTTAAAAAGAAAAGAAAAGAAGCTTATTTTAGAACTCTGCAAATCTAAAACAGGTTGCAATTAAACTGGATAAAAAATGTAAATTTATTTGAGGCAAACTGATCTGGCAGAAATCGGCTGAAATCAGCAAACACCAGCTCCAGCAATTGATTGACTCCACTGAATGACTCTACTCCAGCTAAGCGTATGTTCCGAAATGGAGGAGGCAACATTGGCTGTTGAGACATGTAAAAACAGTACCTCTGGATTCGTTTGGCTAAACGACTGCTTCTTACGTTACGGTGATCATAACTTTTACAAAAATTATCATGAGGGTGAGCCTATGGATGTTGTTTGCAACAGCAAGAAAAGCTATGCTCCAGCGCAGTCAAAGATATCGGGTCCCGGTTCAGCTTATCAAAGAAACTGCCGCTCCTGCTTATCTGTAGGTCGGTCAAAGATATCGGGTCCCGGTTCAGCTTGCAACGACGGTTTCAGCTATGACGCGAGGCTGCTGCAATGGATCTGAACAATGCAGATCTGAAGTCACTCCAGGTCGCTCTGATACCAAACTAAAAAACTGGAGAGACCAGAGATTCACACACATATAATTATTTCTCTATATTGCAACAATCAGATACATCAAATATATAGTTGAACTAATTCTAATCTTAGAGAGAGAAGTTGAGAGAATCTCTCAACTTCCTCAACAAACCCAATCCAAGATATACTAAAGTAAGCATAATCCTAACTAATTCTAATATCAGAATCATCGTTGAAAATACTCCAATTGGTAATGTTATCAGGAATCGAGGGTCTAAAGATTAATTCAATTGAAAATCGATCAGGGCTATAGTCTTCTGAAGGAATGAGCTTGGAAGCTACGTTAGCTAGGAGGTCTACACTAGCATTCTGAAGTCTGGGGATTGATTAAATATTAAATGCTATAAAGTGTTCAGTCAGATCTTGAACTAAAGATTGATAATGCTTTAAATGACCTGATAAACAATGTATAGTATTGCGTACCTGTCTGATTACAATTTCAGAATCTCCGAAAACTTGTAGATATTTGATGTCTAATCCGATTGCTTTGTATAATCCTTGGACTAAAGCTTCGTATTCTACGATATTATTGGTGCAATCGAACTCGAGTCTACAAGTTAGCATAGTTTTGTTTCCCTCTGGACTAATCAACACGCATCCTGCTCCTGCTCCTTCATTAGACTTAGAACCATCAAAAAATAACTTCCAAAATAAAGATTTATTTACAGGAGCATCTATAAAATTAATACATTTAGAACTATCTGTTTGAGGAAAAAATTATTGAGATAAAAAACGAATGTTAAAGTAATATCCTTTAGATGTGACGAAGCTTACAATATCAGGATCATCGTTGAAAACCCTCCAATTGGTAATTTTATCAGGAATCGAGGGTCTAAAGATTAGTTCGATTGAAAATCGATCAGGGCTATAGTATTCTGAAGGAATGAGCTTCGAAGCTATGTTAACTAGGAGGCTTGCATTAACATTCTAAAGTCTGGGGATTGATGAAATATTAAATTCTATAAAGTGTTTAGTCAGATCTTGAACTAAAGATTGATAATGCTTTAAATGACTTGATAAACAATGTATAGTATTGTGTACCTGTCTGATTACAATTTCAGAATCTCCGAAAACTTGTAGATATTTGATGTCTAATCTGATTACTTTGTATAATCCTTGGACTAAAGCTTCGTATTCTACGGTGTTATTGGTGCAATTGAAATCGAGTCTGCAAGTTAGCATATTTTTGTTTCCCTCTGGACTAATCAACACGCATCCTGCTCCTGCTCCTTCATTAGACTTAGAACCATCAAAAAATAACTTCCAAAATAAAGATTTATTTACAGGAGCATCTATAAAATTAATACATTTAGAACTATCTATTTGAGAAAAAATTTCTATTTGAGATAAAACAGAATGTTCTAAGTAAGGTGAAGTATGAGCATTAAAATTTCCTAAGAAAGAATCAACTGAGTAGTTGCCAATGATATTATTGTTGTATGCTACCGGTTCATTTTCTCCTTCCAGTTTTGTTACTATGTATTTCTAATGTTTTTATCGCTCAACCTTTATCTGATTTGGTTTACCATTGTAAGCGAGCCACATGTGTGACCAATTAGTTGCAAAGTATCCATGAATTTTTTCTGACCAATCTCTGCTAAGAATTAAGCCATAAAATTTTGAAATGTCTGCAACTAAAATGTCGATAAATTGACATACCTTTGGATTAGATGACAGCCTTATGGTAACCTGATTTAATTCCTCGATCACTTCAACTTGCGATCGATCTAGCTAAACTATGTGCACAGTAGATTTTTGCGGTTGAATGTTCAAATTTGCACATATTGATTTTGGTAAAATATTAGATGAAGCTCTAGAATCCACTAAGAAATTATGAAAATTTTTATTGAAAACTTCATAAGTAAGAAGAAATGGGGGAGTATGAGATCTCGACCTTCCTCCAATTAAAGCGATATTTTCTAGATCAATTTTATTAATCACATTAGTTGGAGGTCTTCGCATTTCATGGGAAGCTTGAGAGATTACAGGAGCGGGCAAAGGTTTTTCTGGTACAACATGTAATTCTTTCAAAAGTACCTTTTGCTGGTGTTTTAACTTGCTCAATTCATAAAAAGTGATGTTAGCCCTAGTCTTCTTCATGTCTTCTATGATATTATACTCCATTTCATATGAAACGATCAACGTTTTTGATGGAGTTGCTGAATCTGTTTGGACTGGGCTAGTTTGAGTCGCTTTAGATGTCGTTTTCTTGGCTGCAACTTTATCCTTAGTCATTGAGCTTGTGCTTTTTGTCTTAGGAGTAGTTTTAGGAGGATCAAGTTGATTTCTACTTCGAGTGATAACCGGGGATGCCTCTTGATCTTCTTCATCTGGGAGGATGAAATCCCACATACCTTGTACCTCTACAACTTCTTCTTCATCGATAGTTTCTTCAGTAGCAATCTCCTCTTTTTCTTCTTCCGATTCAGCACTTGTGATAGCATTTGGCGGCTTTGAATCGGTTGAAGGGTTTCTTCTATAAGGCTTGTACGGCTTTTTAGAAGATGTTTCTGCCACTTGTTTCTTAATGTCAACCATTTCATTGGACATGGTTTTCAGAACTTTCTTCAATCCTTCTAAATCGAATGGATCTTTCGATTTTTTTTTCTTGGGGTCTTCCTTAAAAGTGGCCTTCTTTGATTTTCGTTCTTCTATTGCGTTTTTCTTTTCTAGGGTTATGATACATTTCTCTACTACTATTGCTTCCTTCATATTGTCAGCTAAAGTTTTTTTGTTAGCCCTATCAACGAATATTTCTATGTTTGATGGTAAAGCAGAGATGTACCATTCACTTCGCACTTCTTCGCTAGGCTTGGAAGCAGTAGGAATTTTATTTAACAGTTTTTTGAAACGTGAATTAAAATATTTGATAGGTTCTTTTGACTCGGACCTAAGGTTAGACAGGTCATTGATCAGTGTCACAGTAGACCTGTCATCACCGAACTTAGTCAAAAATTGATCTTGGAAGATATCCCAACTAGTGATAGATCCAGACGGTAATGAGAAATACCATGATTCGGCTGCTCCTTGTAGAGTATAGGGAAAAATTCGGACGACAGCATCTTCATTTGTAACTCCATTGAGATTTATGGACATCATAAAGTTATTTATATGTTCTTCTGCTAGCATGCCTGCTTCAGGATTAAACTTAGGCAGCCATTTTTCAGGATGGGCTGGTATTTGACTCAAGGGTGTAGGCATTAAGACTGCCCCTGGGTTATTCCATGGAGATTGGGCCATCGTTGAACTACCAATAGAGGAAAGCGTAGAAGATGATCCCTGCGGTTGGGAAGATGAGGATATTACGATTCTAGATGCTTGAGAAGGATATGTGGAAGTTCCATTGGACTGACGGACAATAATCTGAAGTGCAGGGGTGGATGTTTGACTTCGTGGTGAAGAGGTTGAGATGGATGATGATGATGAAAGAGTCTCGCTATCAGACCCTTTAGGTGATTTTCTTGCTCTCTTCCTTGTAGGTAGAGGTAACTCAGTTGGCTGAACGCCAAACTTTTCGCTCTGTAATCTGGTAAGAGGATGAGCAGGGTTATATTGCGAAGTCACACTACCTTGAGATTTATCAGATCTTTGAGGTGATATTGAAAATATCTGAAATTTATGGATCAAAGATTCAACTTCAGGAGGTTCAATAACAGATTCTTCTGAAAAGTCAGGGTTTGTGGCAGTGGCTGTTGTTCTTTAGACTTATGGCTCTAGATTTAAAGATTCTAAGTGCGATGGGGAAGTCGGGCGAGATGGTGAGGGCGATTTACTCTCAGAATGGTATTTATATTTTGACTTACTTGCCATTCATAGTTCGAGGCCCTCCTTCTAGCGCCAAATATGTTGATAGCCCCAAAAATCGAGTCTACAACAAGGGGGATACCCACTTGGTCCGGACCTTGGTTAGCAGCTCCTTTTCCGTTTGGTATAGTGGGTCTGACTGGGGATAATGGGACCAGTTTCCCAATATGTGTGTGTGTGTGTGTTGAGAATTGATATTTCCTTTCTAAAAGTTCCTAAGTGAAATGCTTTTATTCTAACTCTAATCTAATAACATGCAATTGTATTCTAATAAACAGAAATTTCTAATTCTACACTAACCCGGGATGTAATCTTTCCGTTTTGTGATCTAAAATGATTTCAAATAACAATTGGTAATAAAGATCATTCAAATGTTATAAGAAAATAATTCAATAGAGATAACCACTTCGTATAAAAAGTTAGACGAAACAATTGTGAAAAACATATCGCATAATAAGCTACTCATATATTAAGCATAAATAAATAGCTATCACCGTACAGAAGTGCCAAATGATAACTCAAGGATTCAAGCATCAATATATAAGAAATTGAACATGAATATCACTTTAACACAAAGGCAGAAATAGTTAAGAGATAAAAGTACCATTTATAACTAGTTCTACTCATGAGCTTCAAGCAATAATGACTTATCTCTTCTTAATCCAACATCCACTAAGAGTACAAAAGTGAAACATCAGTAGTAGATATTAAATGTAGATATCAATAAATCATGTTCCATTCATTCATCAAAACCTCCTTGGAGGGTGCAAAAGTGCATGTTCTGAGGACAAGTTTTTGACAAATTTCAGGACCCTTCTCTAAATGCATGAGAAGGGTTTAAATACTACTAACTAAATCTAAAAATATTTTATTACAAAAATGTAGGACATAGTTTAAATGACCATCCTCATTTCAGGAAAAAATAAAGAAAAATTAATACTAAATCAAAAATTAAAACTAATCAACTAACTATTTGTGTATCTTTTCTTTGAAATCGCAAGCGTTCAGCATTTGTTTGAGAAGAGTAAGCTGGCCGACTTCTGACTTTAACTGTCCTATGAAAACGGAATCGGCAAGAGTTGGCGCCATCTTCTCGGCAGAATTGATGATACATTTGAGAGTCATGCACTGGCTATGTGGTTTTACCAAATATGCCCAGTAAGAATCCCAATTCAACTTCGGTAATCTTTTAATTGATTCTACCTTTTCTTGAGCCTTATATCTCCAGCCTGTCTGTAGTTGATGTGCTTTCGGTAGATATCCTAGAGTGGTTTCTGAGATCATATTTTCCTTGTGCAAATTTTCATTTATGCAGTCAATAACATTGTTTGCTGCTGTGGCTGCTTCTTCTGCCGCTTGCTCTGCTTTCCTGATTTGTGCATCCCAATTGTTAAAGAGCATTTCTTTATGATTGTCATTGATTATTGGTGTACCTGCTCTTTTCCCCTCCTCTGTTTCTTGCCCAGCCAAATATTCGGTAACTCTTTTATCAATTAAATCATAATCATGTCGTAATTCTATGACTTGATTAGTGATTTTATCGCTTATTTCACAATAAGAGTTCCACTGTGATATTCTTTGGCACAATATTTCTTGTTGCTGCAGTAGTTGATCATTTAAGGAAATGGATTATGTAATGAATTATGTAAGCTTAGGATCATCCTTGTGCATCTCTTGCATAACCTGTAACTGTTTTTCTCTTTCATCCAAATTGTTCTGGTATCCTATCTGCATTTGTTGGAAGTCCTGCTGTAATTTTTCAAGCTATTTCTGTGCTTCATTGTTGGCGGTTTCTTCTTGCAGTTGTTGTTGCAAAACCTGTACTTGATCTTCTTTCTCATTCAGTAATTTTCGTACCTCAAATGCTTTATCAATGGTCACAGAGGCATATGCTCCTATGATCTGAGATAATTTGGTGAGATTTTCAGTAGGATCAGTGGTAGGATCTTGCCATAGGATGTCTAATTGTTCTGCATCATGAGAGAGCACGTTTTCTAATTTCCTTTTCTTTCTTTATCTTATCACTACTGCCTTTTGTTGTGGACTATAAAATACATCAAGAGGAGGAATTTCCTCTATTTTTAGCATAAGTTCAGAGGATGGGGTAATGGGAATATGTTCCATTTCTGAGTCATTACTAATTGTTCCTGTGACTATATCTTTTGTTGCCTGTAAATTACTCACAAGAGTCTGTGTGTTTTGTCCTTCAATATTAATTAAAACATTGAATGTCTCCCATTCTTTATCTCGCTTAGTTCTGACTGATGGTTGCTGTACAATGAGAGGGGGAAGATTTAGCTGTGGAGAGGTCAAAACATGTTGTTGTGGGAGCTCCTTTGACTGGGCAGTATCCCTTAATGACCTTTCACTTTTATCATGGTCATTTTCAGACCTCTTAGAGTGTTATGACGTTTCTCTCCCGGTCTTATATTTAGATCTGTCTGTGCCTGAACTTCCACTGAGACTAATACTGGGAGTTGGTTCCCTTATGGGTTCCAAGCGTAATTTATCCAAAGGGATACTAGCTAACCTCCTTTCCCTATATATCTTGAATTCTTGAAATTCTGTTGGAGGAAATCGCTTCTGGGTCGAATGTAGAACCTCTTTAAGTGTGCCTTTCTCTTGGAACATGTAATCAAAAAGATCATCTTCTTTAGAAAACACCTTTATTTTGACTGCGGTAGTGAAATTTTTAGCAATATCATAAGGGTCGAACAATCTTCTTGGAAATTTGAACAAACGTAAACATGTTATGTTGTTTACTTCTTTGAATGCATGGCCTACATCAAATAGTGAAAAGGCTCCACAGGCCACAGGAAATTGTGGCCAAATAGCCTTCCTTTTTTCCTTCAAATATTTAGTCAAACCTCCTTCTCCACAGGTTTGATAAGAAATTTCTCGTGCCATGAGTTTATCAGGAACATACAAAGGTAAGACATGAGGGGAAGCGAGACTTCCAAATACCCTGACATATGTAAACAGTTCTTCTCCAAACCATCTCGCGACAGGGAGTATATCTACCTCTGCTTCGGGAGAAAATCTTGGAGCGTCTTTATCATATAACATTTTGTACAGGGGCAACATAATTCCATGACAAATCTTGTAAAAATACGGAGTGAACTTGGAATCCCACAATTCTTTATGATAAATATGAATGGGTAAGGGGTCTTGAGTCATCCATTTCCAACCCATCAAAGGAAACTTGGAAATATAACAGATTGAATCCATCACATATGCAGATAAGTAAAAAGGGGGATAAATTCTCTGAGAAACAGTTCTTTTAGACCGGTAATTTAAAATGGTCGTGGCTAAGTTGTCAGATAATATCTTAGCCCAATCCACAACAGTAGCATTAACAATGGCATTCAATAATGGTAGCCATTCAGATGAAAATTTATTAATGTCTGGCTTCCCAAAAATCCTACAGAGCATAGCATCAGTAAAGTAATACGGGGAAGTGAGAGAACCAATACTATACATACCATGTTTATCCCTTTTTAGTGGTTCATCCCTCCTTGACGAGTCCTTAGTACATTCTGCTAGGTTTTCATTTTCTTTAGCAAACTTCTCCATGAACTGTTTTTTATAAGTCGCCTGTGGCTTTGGTAAATGATACATGAGTCTCAAATCTTGTGGAGTGAATGAGCCAATGAGTTCTTCAACCTGAGTCTTAAACTGTCTGTTTGTGATGTCAGTGCTGTCCAGTACCCATTTAACCATGTGCGTGTATGGAAGAATTTTGGGCCTCGCCGCTATCTGGTGCAAGAACAAGCAAGCTAGCTCTGTAATAGATGCCTCAGAAGACCCATGTGAGCCTGCAGTAGCTGTAATCTCCATTATTTTGGGATTCTCTTCCTCAAGTAGATTGTACATGCCTTCCCAAGTAGTAATACCAGCATCTTTGTTATAGAAAGTGTCTGTATACAAAGGCATCATTTCTTTTTCCTCATAACTCAGAGCTTTGTCTTTCTTTCCCATAATATCTTGAATACTGATTTGTATAGTTTTCTACTCTTCGTTCCTACAGTTTACAAATGAGGAGTGAATAATGAAAAGAAAAAGGTGACGGGAAAACTTTTAAATGCCGAAGACATATAAAATATACCACCTTACATGAAATGGCTCTTCGATCATAACAAAGCCATATTTCATTAATGATTGACAACCAATTCATTGATTAACATTAAAGCACATAATCAGGCCTCAGTTTATGGAAAAAAAAATTTCGTAAAATGAGCCCTAAAGATCTACGATAAGGCGATTTGCAATTTGATTTGCAATATCGCAGATCGTAGTATCGCAGGTCGAAATCTCGTAGGATTGCAATATCACAATACCGCAATATCGCAAAATCGCAAAATCGCTAGATCGCAATATCGCAAAATCGCTAGAGCGTAGCATATGAAAAACATCTGTTAATGTGTTTTTCTGTGAAACACGATTTGTGATATGTGCCATCGCATATCGGCAGTTTGAGGTTTTTCAGCGTAAGTGATATTTGAAGCATGCGATGCAATAAATTTTTTTAGTGTGTAGTTTCGCATCGCGATCTCACAATATTTAGAATTCCGCTTGTAAGGAGATATTCATTACCTTTTTGTGATGCGATATTCCTTTAAGGAATGATTTTTATTCTATATTATCATAAAACTTAAGTTTTTTAGATTTTTGAAGGGGTATTCTCCTAAGTCTATGATAATAATTTTTATTGAAAAAAGGAAATACAAGCCTTAATCAATTCTTAAATTTTTTGACTAAGGGCCCCCACTTATTTAGTATTAGTGAAAATAATAAATAAGAAGGGGGGTTGTTGCTGGCCACAACTTACTCTTCCAAGGAGTTCCACAAGATCGCACACATAGAGCTCTTGGTACAACACATGAGAAGCATGTACCATCATTGTCAAATGATGAGATCTTGATGATAGAAGAAGGAAGAGAGGAGGAAGGGCATCACAAGAAGAAGAGAATGGATCCTTCTCTGTTTCAAAGCTTTGAAACACAAAGGAGGCAAGAATACGTATGCATTAAAGGTAGGGGAAAATCTATTTTCCTACATCCTCATTCTACTCTATGCTTTGACACCTCTTTGCAAGGAGGTACTTTGCCTGGAGCACCTCTTGATAGGAGGAAATCTAAAGTGTTCTCTCAACTATGGGAAGCATATACATACTTGGCTAAGGAGGGAGCCTTGGGAGAAGCTAGCACAATGCAGAGAATCTCTCAAGAATTCGGGAGAGAGATGAGCAGTTTCCTGAAAGGGGAATTGCTAATTCCCACTCAGAAATATGCGCTGAGAAAGGAGAAATCAGAGATCTATGATTGCATGAGCATGAGGGCACATGACAACTCCATATCTTTGGGGTAGCCCATGATCTCTTCATTCACAAAGGACATTTCTGAATATGGCAAGGGGATCTTAACCCTCTTGTATACATGGGCCAAAAGGAGGAGGTTTTGGAAAACAAGGACTTTCTGAGGGGAATTTTATTTCCATGTGCTCCAATCTTGTCTTGTGCAAGATCAGCTGCAAATGGGGTAGAAAATGGAATATTATGATGCTCCAACATGTGATTTTGATATCAAGGATGTCAAATATGGGAGCCATGAGAAGACAGGGGCTGCATTTCAGACCTCTACAATGTTGTCATTCTTGGAGAGCTTGGATCCTTGTTGGGATTCCCAACTCATGATGGAATACTGCAAGGACCTTTTCACATGGGGGGTTCTTGAAGGGGAAGTAAAGAATGAGAGGTTCAAGGTGGTGGATGGATTTATCTATTTCTATAACCTTATTATTTTGGTTAGTGACTCCAAGCTCAAGGAGGGACTACTTGATGCCATCTGTGAGATCCTGCTTTCCAAACCCACTGGCTTTGTCAAAGCATATCATAATCTCTTGGGTGGTTTCATATGGGAAGAATTCAAGGAAGAGGTGCACTCTCATATGAAGATGTGCATGGACTACTTGGTAGAGGAGGAGGATTATAGCTCTTGGGAAGAGCCACCATTCACACCTCCTTATTCTTTGAGTGTGAGAGGGAACTCATCCATGAGTTATCCCACTGATGTAAAACAAGTGTATAGAGAAGCTTGTATTTCTGAGCATTATAATGTAACTCCTATATGCTTATATTTTTCTAACACTCATTTATAGGGTATTGTGCCAATATGGGGCACTATGTATGATGGGCTTCATGGGCCACTCAAGGCCATGAACTATGTTGATGCAAGACATTCCTTGGAGAACCTTGGAAAGCTATTATATTCCTTATGGTGTGATTATTTTACACCACCCATGATGTACAGTCTCCAATAATTCCCAAGGCATGAGGCAGCAAACAAGTGTTTGGGAAGGCACTTGTCATATCTTATTCTAGGGTAGTTAAGGATAAAACTGCACTGGTTGCACATGAGGGAACATCTTCCCTCTCATTTATCACACATGGCAGCTAGCATGATTCTAATCATGATCCCACAAGCTGAAGATGTCCTTATCTTTGTTGGGGGCATAGGTGGAGGGAAGACACACTTGTTGAATGTGCCTTTGGGGGAAGGAGTTCCCCATTCTTTTTGCATTGCATGCTTTAATGGGAGCATGAGATTTTGTATGGCCACTATGATATATCACTTGTCTCTTTGTAAAGTGAGCCATATGTTTGTTGGTAACATGCCTCTCATATGTTTTTGGGAGGAGTTCTTCTATGGATTGCCAAGCTGGGAGGTGATCCACTTCATTTGGATGATAACATGGAGATGGGAGTCTTTCATGGATCATGAAAATCCCCATGATTGTCATCACTTCTATATTGAGGAGGCCATGGATCAGAAAGAAGGTTTCCACAACAACCTTCCATTTCTTCATGATGAGAGCCCTTGGGTTGATTCACCAAAGGAAAACTTGCATATTGAGGAAGGACCATTGGGAGACAAAAGTATTGCAGAAAATTTAGAACAATGGAGGAGACTATTTGATGAGGAGGCCACAAGAGAAGAAGGGGATATTTTGCAGCACCCTTGCAGTTTCTTGAGGACAAGAAACATTTGGGAGAGGGATATTGTAATATTCCTAAATTTGCTGCAGCTAATAGGAATATTAATTTTTCCTTGTTTATTTTGCATTTCATGTATTGATGAATAAATTGTAAAGGAGGACATGTAAAACTCCTGAAAATCAAGAATAAATCAATGCCTATGTGAACAGAGACATATATGGGCTATGTAAATAAACTCTTGTAGGTATGAAAGGGTCTAAATCACAAGACTGGATCCTATTTGACCAAGTCAACAGCGCAGTCTAGATGCATTGAACCTCCTTGAGGGACAATGCAGTTCTAGAAGGAGATTCTAAATGTGAAAGGAGCTAAACTAATGAAGTGGTTTAGGGTTTTTACAAGACTCAAATATTATAAAAGTAGGAGGAGAGTAACAAGGAAAGGGTTGTTGAATATTATTTCTGAAGGTATGTCTTCTTAGACATCCTTTGTTGGGACTTCCTATTCACTAATCCCACCTCCTTCCTTGAGCAGCTCTTGGAGGAGAATTATGCTAAAATTTTCCACTATCAGGCTTGGGCCAAGCTTCACCTTACATTACAATGCTTCTCATGTTGAGGGTTGAGCTATCTTGTGAGTTGCAGCAAGTGGAAGACTAGATCTGCTTAGATCTAGATGATAGCAGTGGCTCTTCTCAGTGAGTGTGTCTTTTAACCTCCTGGAAGAGTTCATTTGCTGAATATACTTCAGATCTACATCTTGGCATCAGGCCAAATCATATTCAGAAGCTACAACATTTTCTCTCTCCCTAAGATATTTTTATTTGCAGATCTACAGCTGCAGGGTGTTTTGCCATCGTTTTGGAGGAGAGATCTCTGGTGTTGGGGATTTTCCTCTCACTATGGTGATCCATGGATTGGCCATAAAATAAATGTTTGTTTCAGATGTTATCTTCTATATTCTTGTATTATTCATAAATTATGAATCATTCTGCAGATCTAAAGTTTTAGATCTCAGATCTACTTCCGGTGCTTCATGTTTTGAGAAAAACCCCAAGGGGAATGTATATATCAACTCTTCTTGTACATGGATATGTATTGGATTTATATTTTTATGTACACATATGATCTATATTTTAAGAATCAATAAATTGCTGCTTCATCCCTAAAAATAACACTGTCACTGTTATGCAGTCTTTTTACATGGTTGTAGCACCTCTTTCTTGAGGATTTCTTCTGTATTATTTAATTCTTCCTCTATAAAGTGTATGATTTATGCCCTTGATATTATTTTTAAATATTTAGACCTTATTTCATTCATACCCTTCATAAAATCATTCTCACCTGCTTCAGTAAATTTCTGCATAATTCTAGTCTTGGGAAATCAGGGTTTTATAGCCTAGTTAGGAAAAGAGGAACTGTTTAACTTAGAAAAACTTATTTTTTTTTTTCTGAAATTCGACATGGGACTCCCTCATAACCCTATCTATCATATCCAATCACTTTCCCATATTATTTTTACCCATATCTCTGAATACACATGTTTTAGCGCCTAAATCCTTACTTTTCCCCACCTTTTGCCTTGTAAAATGCTGTATAACTTTCTTTTTGTATATTTTACTGAATTTTAAGTTTTTTTACACCCGTATGAGGTACATGGATGTATCTCCACATTGGTAATAACTCATATTATTCCCAATCTTTAGCTATTCCTGAAAAAGGGATATTACAACTTTGTGCTCCATAAGAGGCCAGATAACACCAACACCCCATCCTGGCTTTATGGATATGATAGAGTACATAGCTATGATCATCCCAAGGCTTGTAGGGACTCTGTCCATGTACCACCATCTTTGATATTGGCACCACTACTATTTCAGAGCATGGTATTACCAACCGAGCTAGAGGACCCATCACTACTCAACATTGAGACTAGGGGTACCATTGCGAAGACCATGTGGACTACATTGGTCGGGGAACATTGATTTTTGGTAGCATCAGAAGTGCTCTAAGTCTGAAATTTTGTGAGGAGGCTTAGACACACATATTCCAAAGAACCCAAAATTTGTTTGTGGAAATTCCACTCGGAACATGTTTTATTAAAATAATTAATTATTTTAAAGGTAACCCTAAGTCCAAACTTAGGTAAATTAAATAATTAAAGGGAATTAATAAAAAAAAGTGTGAATCTTCTAGAAAACATGGATCAATTCAAGTTATGATCTTATCCGTTCATTAGGTACCTAATCTCAATTTTTGACATATCCACGAGAATATTATAAAAGAAGACTCGAGGGTCATTTGGAAGACACACCAATGCAGATACTCAGTTTCCCAAGTAAAAACGATTTTCTCAGTGCCTTAAGTTTAGCAAGATAAAACTTATCCAGAGGGAGAGTTGCAGGTGGAGGAGAGATAGAGAGGATTCAACATTAATCCTGGATGTTGGATAAGTTGACACAGTGGTAGGAAGGGACAATGAAATGGTTGGAAGGGACAACGAGGAAGACATCGCATAGGTGATGCAAATCTACGTGATCTTCACACAAAGCCAACATAGGGATGACATAGGAGGCGTAGGAGAGTCATTCCAAGGTCATTTCTCATCGGATATTTTGTGAGGAATTTCTCCAATATTATCATAGAGAATTTATCTCCGTTACTGCTGATTGTAAATTGTACAAGAATATTTTGCTAAAGAATAATAGAAACCCTCATCTGCTACACCGGTTTTCCCACATTGGGTTTTTCCGAGGATAATTGTCCAAAATATCTATGTCACTCTTGTGCTAGTATTTCCTTTTCGATATTTACTAAAGAGATTTATGCAAATAACTTATTTTTGAATAATTAGTAGAATAAATAATATCAAATAATGTAGTAGGATTTCAAGTTGAAATATTCACATGGTATCAGAGAAAGGTTAGGCAAGCAAGCAGGAGAATCTACGTGAAAGGAACTCGTGGTGTTTTCGTAGAAGAAAATCACATTCCTAAAGGGATTATGCATTCCTTATGTAGAATCTGCTAGAGAAGGTAAAAGCAAGGAGAAGATGGAATATCGAGTTTTTTCATAGTTGGCCTCTAGGCTGGAAAAATAATGTGTGTATTTATCAAGCACTGCATCATCAAATGATTGGTACATTGATAGGGGGCTTCAACTCATATGACTAGAGAAAAAGATAATTTATCTAGCTATCAAGAAGAACATATGGATTTCCAAAGTACTATGGGAAACAAGAAAAAATTTACTCTTGCGGGAAAAGGGATTGTAGCATTTCAAACAAAATGAAGAGAGAGTCTCTGAGCCACCAATGTGCTGCATGTGCCAGGTACGGGAATGAATTTAATTTCAATGTCTTAATCGCAGGACAAATGATATGGTGTATACTTATTCGGACGAAAGGTCTATGTCAAACATCCAAGCTGAAAGAAGAAGGCTCAAATTGGGACTCGAAGCAAAATACTACACAAGTTGCAACTCCAGTCTCCAATGGCACTGATAGGCATCAATCTACGTGGTGACTCAAATATGAATGAGCTATGGCACAAATGAATGGAGAATCTATAGCATGGAGCTCTATGAATGCTCAGAGAAATAGTTATAGGAGTTCCAGTTCTTGGTACCAGACATGATGATGTATGCAGAGGGCACATTCTAGGAAAATATGCTAAGGCAACATAGTACAGAAGAAATAGTAGGGAAAAAGTGTATTAGGACGAATACACTCATATATTTGTTGACCAATGTCCACTAGATCTCTTGGTGGAACTGAATATTTTGTCACTTTCATAGATGACCATTTGAGGAAAAATTGGAATTACTTCCTAAAGACCAAGGGTGAGGTCTTTGACAAGTTCAGAGAATTTAAAGCTCTCGTAGAAAATCTGATGGGGAAGAAAATCAAAGTATCGCTCTTAGATAATGGTGGTGAATATACTAATAAGGAATTCACATGTTTCCGCGCAAGGGAGGGTATCAGAAGAGAATGGACCACTCCTTACAATATGGATCATAATGGAGTTGCAGAATGAAATAAAAGGAATATTTTGGGGTGGTAAAGGAAATTTTGTATGACCAAGATATTCCTAGATTTATGTGGGCAGAATCATGCAACCCAACTGTATATTTCAGAACAGGACCCCTCAAAGAGCATTGGGCAAGACAAAGCTCAAGAGTGTCTTCACAGGGATAAAGTCAGACGTAATCCACCTCAACATTTTTGTGAGTGTGGCATATTGTCACGTTCCAAAGGAGAAATTGAGCACACTAGATCAGACTATTGAGGAAGGGTATCTCTTAGGATATAGTGAGACATCCAATTGGCTCTGTTAAGCCTCGCTCTGAAATCTATACATCTATCATCTAATCCTCCTGAGCTTGTTGCTCATGGTAGCAGATAACTGCTCTGGCTAACATCCTCAGAGGCACAAAAAACCTCTTCGACACACCCACTATGTTTCGTTGCAGCTGAATGGGGATCTTCCTCCTAGGAAGAGTCGGCATGCCCATGCTCAATCCTTCGAGGTTCCTAGCAACCTAATGCAAATTGCGTGCATCATCAACCTCTTCGGCGGCTGATGTGGCCTTTCTTGTTGCTCCAACCCCAGGTAGCTACATTCCTCACCGTTCATAGTGAGGCGCTCCGGGTGGACGGATGAGTGCCACATCTGTGTTAAGCAATAAGCTTTATGTCAAGATATGTTTCACCCATTAAACAAAAAAATTGCATAAACATTCAAAAGAAAAAATTACTTAAAAGAAACTAATTTTTTTCCTTCTTACCATCTAGGCCCCATTAAGTGCCTAGTGGCAATCTCATCTCTGGATCTCCTGTGTATTTCATCCCTGCATAGGGATAATATTCGATCATCAAGATCTGGCCATTTAACCACTCGAAGAATGCATCATCAAAGAAATGGTGGATTAGACCCTCTCCATTCCATCGCATCAGAGTGGACCAAAGACCCTGTCTAGGCTCTCGTGGTCCCATAACATCCATGATCATCCTCATCCTCATGACAGGAACTCTCTCTAGTAGAAAGGAAACTATTAATGTACCAAACCCAAACTCTCATTGGGACCAGGTATTACATGTTGTCAGTTCTTCTCAAACCCAACAAACAACGCCTTCACACCAGTCAAAAATCAGTGGCTACAGATAATCCAATGCCAATAATACCTGGGCCTTGGTGCCCACATGCTGACTCTTGGCCCTCACCAAGCGAACGATCATCCACAAAAGAGACCTCATCGATCTCGAGGCCACCCATGCTATAGGAATCCAGTTGCTTATCGGCATAGTATTGTTCATGGAGTGAGACTGGATCAATCCCATAGTAGTGTGGGGTTCAGTTCTCGAACCTGTCAAATTGGTCCTTGATCCTCTGCATGACAGGCTGGTCAGAAAGTATATGTCTTCCTTCTCGATCGAGAGTTCATGAACCCCGATGTGAAAGACATGCTGCTACTCATACCACTACTAGATTATCCAGCTCAAAAGTTCTTCCTCCCCCCTCATCATCTCTAATCTAGCATACTTCAGTAATCCACATCTTCGGAGAACAAGAAAAGTAGTCGGATCAGTGGCCATTTCACATTCTTCTCATTTTTTCTCTCTCTCGCACAAAATACTCATGGTAACAACTTCACACCTACACAAAGAAAGTTTCCAGTGGATCAGTTTCAAGAAGAAACACTTCAAGATTGAGAAAACCATGTTTGATTTTTGTTTGGGCCCGTGAACAGGGCGTGCTAACACACTGTCCCTTAACAGGAAGTGCGTGTAATGTGACCCTAGCACTAGTTACCCATGTTACCCGCCTAAATTATTTAGGGCTTGCTAAAATCCATTTTTTAGCCATTAAAAATAATAAAAATTCCAATGGAAAGAAATATTAAGGCTTAAGATCTTACCTGGAACTCGCAGAATCGAAAACTGTTGCTTGGATCACCCATAATCGACAGCAGAAGTTTCACCTTTTTTTTCACTCCATAGCTCTTTCATAGCACTCAAACAGTGAAAATGAAGGTATGTTGCCTTCTTATAGACATTTTGGAGGTATGAATCACTCAACTACTCTGTTAATATTGGTAAATTTCTACTATTTTTTGTTGCAACTATTGGTTTTTCAAAGTCATCGATGCTCTGATGAGTTGTTAGTGTTCATGTGCATATTTGACTGTGTTTGACCAGGAACGAGCCTTATTTTTAGGGACTTTTTATAGCTCGTAAAATTGGAAAAACCTCGAGTTTCCTTCGTCGGGCTCGTTAAGCTACCACGATGAATAACTATGAGCCATTCTTTCCATATTTTTCTAGCTCGTTAAAAAACTGAAAAAGTAACCGAGTTTTTCTCCATCGGACTCGTTAAAATTTCATGGAGATGATACAGTTTTTTTTCTTCTGACTCATTAAAACTTCACGAAGAATATTAAGTTTCCTTCGTATCCTCGTACTCATAACAAAATGAGGCAGATGTCCATTGAACATAGGTTTATCACTTTATCCGAATTCAATGGACAAAATTACACAAAAGGAACTGTGTCAAGCATACTATTCTCCTTTTTTTGTGCCTAGTTATTAAACATGACAAAGGTACCCCCATGGAGTTGTCTTTTATGATGTTTTTCAGGCTCCCTAAATATTAAAATATCACCGATTTTATCCTTCTGGACTCGTTAAACTTAATTAGATGAGGAAAATTTTGGACAAAGTGGGTACTTATTCTGTTATGCTTTGAAAGTTGATTTGGCAGCAAAAAACCTGAACATGGCACTTCCCATAAAATTCATTTGTAATTATCTGAACCCTACCATTCTATGAGTTTATCCTTCGTATGCTGATGCTCCTGCATTGGTGAATCCTAACACTCTTTGGTGTTCATAAGACTAATATACCCGGTACCCTATTACTGTGCCTTCTATTATTCAAGAATATTTTTCTATCTACTACTTCCTATATCATCCAAGCCATCATATGCCAGAAATCATTTTTCGTCATCAGTTACTACCATTTTATCTTGACTATCTTAAAAAAAAAATCATCTTTTCATGTTTCGTGTTGACTAATGTAGGATGCCTCATTTCCTACCTTTTGATAGATCTCTTCCTATCAACTTCATAAAATTATCTAGGAAGTTGATCCACAAACACATTAGTACCCTGGAAATTGCCGACCTTAGTGGTAGGTTACCTTGTGTTTGATTGGAGGTTCTCATTATTGGCTCCCATTTGAATGATTCTATGAGTGTTTGACATCACCACCTTTTATTCACACTCGCTATATTGTACTATGAATCTTGGGGACCATCATCCTTATCAGTGACCACCCTCGCTTCTGTTAATATTTTCCATCATTAACTCATAATCAGATGATTTCACGCATGTTCAACTACAACTCCTTCATTCACATGTGCGGAAATATGCAGTTTAGTGAAGCAGCAGCCAAGACCTTGGGTTGACGCTTACCTCATTCAGTTGTGTTTCCTCTCCCAAGCTATGATATTTTTTTTCGGAGACAGCTTATTAGATTGATCCTATCATGACACAAGCTTCCACATTGTGCTTATCAGTGGACATACTGGTCATATCTATTTCTTAGAGAAATCATTTTGATATAGCTACTGAGCATGGGAATGCTTGACTCAGGATAGATATTTATATTTCTAACATATGTTGTTGTTTCAAGTTTTCCTCAGTCCTCCAACTCCTCTCGCTTTACTACACATATTATAGATTATTTCAGCCATCGTCTTCACCTCTGACCTCACACTTTAGGGGGCATTTGTTACAGGACAAATGACCTCTTCATCAGATCAGAGGAGAAGGAAACATGGAAGAAATAAAATGACGAGACAAAGACCCAATTTGCTAAGGTAATGCACCATAGAGACAACTAGGTTGAGTTATAACACATCCCAACCATTCAAAGGGTGTGTTAGTGCCTAGTTTAACGCACTACCTTTCCTAAGGGGTGGCGTTACTCGTGTTTTCATGAATAAAAGGGAAAAATCCCGTAGAAATTAACTGAAATTTCTTGCTTTTTCTCAAAAGGAGTCAGTCCAAAAGTAGCAGCCTGCAGTGCAAGCCTCTTATTGGACATTGCTAAACACAATTGAGCATCTATAGAGGGGAAAAGCAATGAAAGGCAAGGAAACATCATGATTTTTCCCCATTCAAACTGATTGAGAAGTTTGTCAAGGTCTTTCCTCCCCAACTCCTATAAATTGGAGGCTTGGGCTCTTGGTCAAGGGTCGAAGGTTTGATTGTGTGCAAAGCAGAGCTTTATTGTTGAGTGTGAGGCTTAAGGATTGGCAAGGTTCATTAAGAACTCTTAGACCAAGTATCATTACACTTAGAGATAGAGGAGAGGGAGAGAGGAGTTAGAATATTGAGGGAATATTGTTTCAACCAATGGTTGTAATATTCCTTCTTATATATTAATAGAACTATATCTATTTTGTCCATTTGATGTTTCAGTGTCACATTAATTGTTTATTTTTCTATGAAGCATGATATAAATGGCTCATATTTGCATAGTTTAATGTTGATAATATTATTTTTAACTGCTATTAAGTGATATAACTATGAATATTACATGTGTGCTTTGTTTTTTTGCAGGATCTAGACTTGGAGTTGGTGAGGAAGGAATTCAGCCACAACGCTTAGCGCTCTCCAACAGATATGTTGTCTACAAAGAGGTAATCCTTCAATATCTGACTTTGTCAATTATGCAGTAGTATAAACATGTGTGAAATGTATTTATAACCATACAACTAATCTAATTGTTGGCCTCAGGCACCGGGAAGCCCAGAGAGGGATTTACATCAGCTACCACCCATGCATTTTACCCCTAATCATACGTTTCTAGCAGGGGTGCTACGTTTTTTGTTTCAAGCTCTAAAAAAATCATCCAAGGGTCAAAAAATATATCCCAAAGGTTTGTAGACCTCTTATCAGTAAGTGGATACTTCCTCACACCTATTTCAAGTCAAATTAATTAGCAAAAGGGTGGATTCACTCCTTAGGTTTTCTCCACTACGTTTTTGGTGTTTTCCATATTTGGCTTGTTTCAGTTGATAAAACCCTAATTTAACAATATTAAACCTTCATTAATATTCCATACACCTTATCCAAACACTCCCTATCACTGATATCCCTCCTTGCCACCATTTTCATTGAAACCCTAGTTTTCACTAAGTGTTTGCAAGGAAACTAGGAAAACCCTGTGTTTTGACTTTTTGGACACCTTTATCATGCCCATTTCCAAAAATTTGACTTTCATCTTATAGCCAATTCATCACCCTACCTCCCCCAATTTTTTGGATTTTTCCCTAACTTCCTTCCATCCCATTTCTGTTTCTAAAACCACTCTAACACTATCCCCTATTTTCCTAATTTTCCACCTTCCCTACCCACTAAAAAAACTAGGGTTTTTATTGTTGAAAAACTCAATGGAGGGTGAAAATAATATCAATAAGGGAGGCCACCATTCCAGATTTGATCCATCCAAATTGCAAGAGATCAATGCTTCTCTTTATTCCAAGATATGTTTTGAAAACAATGGTTGCTTGAGGTTTTGTGAGAGAATAAAAAAGGTAGGTTGTGATGCTCAATTTACAAGTATTTTTTCCACTAGCTTCAGGAGATACAAGGTCATCATAGCAGGCATTGAATTCACCATAACAACACATGTTATTGCTTCAGCAATATGTATCTCGAACCAGGGATAAATCTGGTTCAAAGGGATGGACTTGGACCTTGAGAACTACAAAATGTTCTTAAAACCTCACTGCAAAGATGCTCCTGAGAACATATTTTCTTTCAAGCATTTACTTGATAAATACACCCCTTTGATGAAGATAATTAGGAAGTATCTTACATGAGAATGGATATTCTCAAGATTTTACTAGTACCATATCATGTTATTGATGCACTTGACTGCTACTACGCCACTCAATTTTCCTAATTATTTATTCAGAAGTTTGGTAAATATTACTGAAAAGGTACAAAGAAAAGGAAAATATCATCACCCAAATTCGTTCCACCATGGTTTTTTCAAGCTTAATATTTTACAGCAGCTTGAAGAAATCAATATGACTTGGGAAACTTTCATGGAGATAGTTGCATCAACGCCTACTACTAGTACACCCATCACTAATAGCGCACCATCAACATCAACACAGTCAAACGAGGTTGACTCTTCAAGTATGCAAGAAGAGGCTCCAAAGGTGCCTATGGTTGAAATTACTCAAACCTATGAGAAAGGTAAGATGTTGGTTTTTGCCCCTAATACCACTAAAGGTGTACTTACACCTAAAACTACAACTAAACAAAGACAAACCATGGAGCAACCACCCATTCATTATAGTAAGCCACTCATGCATGAGGATGAGTCACCATTTCAACAACATGGGGAACAAGCTCCCATGGAGGTTGACATGGCAAAGAAGGTGAAAGTCAAGACAAATGAGAATATAATAAAGGAAAAGGATGCAGAGATAGCAAATTTAAAGGACAACCTCTCAAAAGTAATTTTCTTGATTACCTTCCTATAGCAAGAAAATATGCAATTGAAGGTAAAACAATTGCTCCAAAGAAAACCAAAGGCGAATAGTGAGGCAGACAAAGGTAAAGAAAAATAAGTGGTAGATGTTGATCAGTTGGAGGATAAAGAGGCTGAAACAAAATGAATGAGGACAAGAAAAAGAGGGTTAACTAGGCAAAAGGAGAAAGAAAGAGAGCCATCTCCATCATTAGGTCAGATAACCTTTGATGATTTAATAACTATTGAAATTGATCAAGATAAAGAGTTGTGGCTTGACAAGGTAAATATTCATCTTAACAAGATTTTGAATAAGGCAGAAAGGGATAATAATCTCTAGAGGCATATGGTGAGACATTATTTCACTAGGAACAAAATTGCCAAAGTGAGGGTGAAGAATTTGAGGAAAAAGCTTAAGGAAACACTAATGAATCTTAAGGAGAAAGATAAATTAGATTTTCTAGCTGAGGCATCCCTAGCTATTTATTTTATTATCCAAGGATGTCATGGAACAAATTTCAGAAGATTTGCTCCATCATAACCATATTTTCTCCGTTGATACTACCAGCACAACTCACTGCACTACCTCAAAAATATGGTGAAAGATTGCCTCTTTTTTACAGAACATCAGAGGTTACTGATGATCAACACATTGTCAAATTAATTGATTTCATCAATCTTGAAGAGATTGACAATGGTGACGTCAATATGTACATATTAGCATAAAGTTTCTCATGAGAGGTAAATAAATGGTTCCTCTCCCTAACAAAAGGTTTTGTAGCTAATTCACAGTATCTCATTGATTTATTTATGGAAAAATGGGAGGAGAAGAAGAACCCATTACATATTCTAGATGAATATTATGCCTTGAAAAGAAATCCTAATGAGTTTGTACAAGACTTCACTACTAGATTCAATAGAATTTATGATTCCATTCCTGAAAATATCAACCCTCCTCTAGGCCTCGTGTTACTTCACTACCCTGATGATTTCGATCCCAATATGGTTTACCATCTAAGAGAACGAAACCTATCTAGCCTTGAAGAAAAGCAGAGAAATGCAGTGTGCATTGAATCGAATATAATTATCAAGAATTCAAAAATCAATATAGAAAAGAATGTAACCATCAAGGAAGAAACATCTACTTCATCATAGAGAAAACTCGACTCCTTGATCAAAACAATGGAGAAAATTATGGAAAAAATGACGATCGTGGATAGACAAGATAAACCCTCAATTAGAAATCCCAATTTCAGGGACCAAAATCAGCAGCCTCAATACATGATCAAGCAAAGGGAACAGAGGGGTCAAGATCCACAAAGTCAACAACAAATTCACACTCCATTTCAAAAAAAATTATATCAAAGGCCCTGATGAAGAAGAAGAATATATTTCAAGTGAAAATCATTTTTTTGAGGAAAATCAACAACCTATTTTCCTCACTTAAGAAGATTAGTTTTCTACAAAAATGTATGCACTGGATGATCAACAATATATTTTTTTAAATGATGATATGTTATCAGTATGGAAAAAATATTACCAGAGGGGGTATTAGAATGCTCTTACTTATTTACAGAGGCAGTACGTTTTGAGAAATAGGAACATGCCTATAACCTCAAGTCAGAAAAAACAAAATTCTCAAACAGAGGCTCACCATAAAGAGACGACTACCTCAAAATAGAGCAAAGAAAAAGGACTTGATATTCCTAATCATGTGAATGGACATGAAAATTCTACTAGAAATTAGAAGAAATATAAAGAAGTTCAAGATGGAGGACAGAGAAAAGAGATTCCACACAAAGATCAACTCAAAAAGAAAGATGCACCATCCAAAGAGGTAGAAAAACATTCTACTCTTTTTGGTCTTGAAAATGAATTCTCAAAACTGAAAGACTCCATTCCTTTAACTGAAATAGTCAAGAATGACCATTATAGGTTTCAAGTAGCCAACTTTCTTACGGTATATCATATGTTTGATATGGTAAATGTGAGCGATGATTACCCCGATCTTTTATTTGGTCATGTTGTTGATGGTGACTTAGATGATAAGTGAGGTCCCTCCTTTTTTTCTCAGCCTCAAAATCCATGATTTTATCCTCCATAAAGCCATGTTAGACTCTATATCATCTTAAAAAATCATGCTTAAAGCCATCATGGACAAAATAGGTTTGGATATCAGAAGTCCCTACCATGACCTTTACTCTTTTGATTCCGGAAGGCTTAAATGTCTTGTTCTCATTAAAGATATAGTGGTGTCTTTAAAGAAAATTCCAGCCAAGAATTTCCTCATATACGTTTTTGTAGCTGATATCCTTCCCAGATATGGAATTCTGCCCTCCCGATCATTGGGAGAAAAACTTAGAGGCACCTTGCAGCTCGAATTTTCCTCTGCTACAATATCGGTCTTTGGGAAACTCATAAAACTATACCGGGAAAATAAGATGATATACATGATTAGTAGAAAATAAAATCCTAATAATCATCCATACATGTTGTTCACATAGATTTAGTTTTTTTTATCTTATTCAATTATGAATGTTCAGCATCTTCAAAAAATTTGATCGAAGAAAAAGCAGAAAATTTAGAAAATTTAGAATTTTCAAATTATGTTTTAAAGATTTTAAGTGCAGAAAAACAAGAAAATATGCCAAGTGGCTTAGATCCAAGTGCATCAACCAAAAAGAGAAATGAAATAGTGAAAGAAAAAGAACCTATTGGTATAGTACACCTTTCTCAAGCAGCTAGTCAAGATCAGTCATCCAAATTGCATGTGGACCATGGATTTTGATGGATCCTTACGTGAGGAAGAAGTTGGAATTGGAGTGTGGATTCACAACCCTGTGAATCAATCCTTTAACCTTCATCCTAATGATCGAATGCCTTATCAAAATTTTGCATTTTATTGTTCAAACAATGAAACAAAATATGAGGCTTTAATAGTTGGTATGAAAATTCTCAAGAAATTAGGTGCGAAGAAAATTTCTGTGTATGGTGACTCTGAATTGGTAATAAAGCAAGTCAAATGGGAATATCAGGCCAAGCATCCTATAATGCTATCTTACCACAATGCATTTTTATACGTCCTCAAGACCTTCATTGAATAAACTTTGTCATTGATTCTAAGGGACACCATTGTTATTATTGATTCTCTTGCCACTTTAGCCAGCATGTTCAAAATTCCACTATATCCCAACAAGAAGTATGAAATTAACATCAAACATCAACCTTTTGTTCCAGATAATGTTCAGTATTGGCAAGTTTTTCAAGATGACAAGAAATATTGTAACTTCTTGCAGATGGAAGATCAGTTTGTGGGTTCAAATAGATGATTAGTTTTATGAAGATGACCAAGAAGTGCATGTAGTAGAAATAAAGGTACTACAATTGAAATGAAAATATATTCCTATAGGTATTGTACCTTTGGAGGAGATTCTTGACCAAGATAATGTTTCACGGAAACCAGCAATGCTGCCAATTGAAGTAGGAGTGGAAGACCTCAATCTTGGCACTCCTAAAAAGCCCAAAAAGGTGAATATTGCAAAATCCTTGAGCTCGAAAATGAAAGGTAAATATTCAGCACTCATGTCTCAGTTTGATGATGCTTTTCCATGGGAGTATTCTGATATGAAAGTGTATGATAATAGTATAATTCAACACACCATTCCTTTAAATCCTGATCAAAATCCTTTCTTCCATAAACTAAGGAGAATGAATCCCAATTTGTTTCCCTCCATTCAAAAAGAAGTGAACATGTTTTTTACTATTGGTATTATATTTCCTCTTCATTTTTCAAATTGGATGTCAAACTTAGTGCCAGTAAGAAAGAAGATTGGTGAGTTTCGCTTGTGTATAGATTTCAGAAATTTGAATAAAGTATCGCTGAAAGACAACTACCTAGTTTCAAAGATGGATCATATTTTCAGTAAAGGGTGGTTGCTTCTTCCAAGCTTTCATTGTTGGATGGATATTTCGGTTATAATCAGATTTTATTTCATTCGGATGATCAAGATAAGGTAGCCTTTACATCACCATGGGGTAATTTTATGTATGCTAAAATACCCTTTGGATTGAAGAATGCAAGAGAAAATTTTCAGCGAGCAACGAATATCGCCTTTGCCAATGAAAAGGATGTCTTTTTTGTCATTTATCTTGATGACATCATAGCTTTTTCCAAGACAGATGAAGAGCACTTGCAAAGTTTGAAGGAAGTTTTTCATAAACACAAAAAATTTGGCATATCACTGAATCCAAAGAAGAGTTTGCTCACTAGGGAAGAAGGGAAATTTCTTGGTCATATCATATCTAAGGATGACATCTAGATATATCCTTCAAGGATTGAAGAAATTCATAATTTGTACTATCCTAGAAGCAATAAGGAAATCCAGTCATTCAATGGTAAAATAAATTTTCTTAAGAAGGTCTATCCCTAACCTTGTTGAACATTTAAGAGAAATTACTAATATCTTGAAGAAATACATCAAGGTCAAGTGGTCTGATGAGGCAAATAAATCATTTAATCAAGTTAAGTTTGCATTGTCTCATGCTCCTATTCGTATTATCCCAGATTATACACTTGATTTCATCATTTCTTTTCTTTTGAACATACTCTAGTTGTTGTCCTTATGCAAAATAAAGATCAGAAAACAGAGCAGCCCGTTGCCTTCTTTAGCAGAACCATAACAGACGCAGCCTTGAAGTAAAATATAATTGAGAAGAAGGCCTTGGTGATAGTTAAAGCATTGAAGGACTTGTGAGTCTATATTCTTGACTCTCATGTTCTTGCATATGTCCCAACCACTGTTGTCAAAGATGTGCTCACAAAGAATGATCCTAAAGGTTGGCATGGCAAGTGGATATCCGCCATGCTAGAGTCTAAATTGGAAATCAAACCTACAAAATTGATCAAGGCACAAGGCTTGGATAAGCTCATGGTAGACTCAAACTTGCATGCCTTGGACATCAATTTCATTGTTGCATTATCTGAGGAGCAAGAGGTTGATTCATTACCTTAGGTATCTGAAATTGTTTCTCCATATCCATGGTATGTTGATAGTATACATGTGCTACAGAATTTGAATCCTCCTCTAGGCTTGCCTAGCAATAGAGGTAGATCTCTGAAGTTGAGGGCTCTTAAGTATTGCATTATTAATAATGTTTTGTATTGGAAATATAGAGGTGGAGTTTTATTGAACTGTTTGGTAGAAGGTGAAGTTGATAAGGTTTTGAAATACTTTCATAAGGTGATTGTGGTGGTCATATCTTTTGGAAGACTACAGCAAAGAAGATACTGAGGGATGGATTTTATTTCCCAAGTTTTTTTCCTGATGTTTATAAAACTTTCATGAGTTTTCACGAGTGTCAAATTTTTCAGGGAAAAAGAAAACTCTTACCGTTGCCCTTGAAACCAATTACAGTATAAGAACATTTCCAGAAATGGGGTCTTGATTTCATTGGTGATATCCATCTCCATTATCATCTCAGCATAGGTGTATACTCACTGTGACTGATTACTTTAGAAAGTGGATTTAAGCCATCCCCACGAGGCAAGCTACAAACACCATAATTATTCAATTTTAGAGAAAAAAATTTGTCTTATTTGGCTGCCCACAGAAAATTGTCATTGACAATGAAGCCACCTTTAAGCCCATAAAGATGATTAACTTTTTTGATAAATATCACATAAGACTCAGAAATTCTAAAAAATACTATCCTCAAGGCAACGGGTTCATTGAATTGTCAAAAAAATCATTGGTGAACATAATCAAGAAATTGTTGCAAGAGAACAAAGAAATTGGCACAAAAATCTCGTAAATCCTCTATGGGAAAATAGAGTTAGCACGAAGAGATCAATCAGCATGTCACCTTTCCATCTAGATTATGGTGTCGACACAACATTTACCACTTCTTTAGTAGTGCCAGTGATGAAAATTTTACAAGAGATCAACAGTGAGCCAAATGAGTCCAGCGAAGAATTAGTGAAATGATTCATTTATAGCAGTCAAGAGAAGAAGATTTCAATCACACTTCAAAACTTCATGAGAAAATTAATAATATCTATGACAAGAAAACCAAAGCTGATGCTTTCAATTTGGGAGATTTTGTTCTTCATTGGGATGCACGAAATAAAGACAAAGGAAAGCACGGTAAATTTGATAACATATGGAAAGGTCCATAAAAGATTACAATATTTAGGTGTAATAAGGCATTTTTGTTAGCAAATATTGATGGGCAGGAAATTCTGGGAGGACCGATGAATGGTAGGTTCCTCAAACATTACCTTACCTCATCTTTAATAAAATGGTTCACTTTCATTGTAAATATCGCTTTTATTTGTTGTCAAAGAATAAGGAAGTTGTTGTAGAATTTTGAAGCCCGAGGATAAGGCCATGAGGCTTCTACGATTATTTGATGTTCTTCTTTTAAAAAGTTCAAAAATTCAATTTATTTTTTGAGTAAAAGTCATTTTCTATTTTATATAGTCATTTCAGTTGGTCAAAGTTATTTCAGTTTCCAGTTTTGACTCCATTTCCCAGTGGATGAGGCTACCTGATCTACAGTGTTCTTGACACTTCCTGAAGGAGCTGCCATCCCCAGCTAGAGCCAATTTCAATGTCTAAATGTTTAGTGATCAAACATACTCTTTTGGGTTTACTTGATAGTGGTCCTAGGTCAAAATTTCATGTTTTAAAATAAATTTGCAGATAAAATTTTGTTCAGTGAATGTTCTCTAGGTATGAAATGCTACTCCCTTCACTCCATTCATGGTCATCATAATTTCAATGTTATGTCATCCATTATCACCTAGGGTCTTATTTTAGTCACCACACCTCCATCTAGGTCAGGGTCTAGTTCTCTTTTGTTTCACCATACAAGTCATAAAAGAAGGAAAAAAAATGTCATTTTCACCATGTCATTTTGGGTCTTAGTTCAATCATGTTATAAAATAAGGCAAAAAAAATGTCATTTTCACCATACAAGTCATTCTCATTGGGAGTTAGAAAATATAGGAAAATAAAATAAATGAAATTTTCCTTTTCTCAAAGAAGTATGTTACTTGATCAAAGTTTTTCAAAAAAGAAATGTTTTCAAAAGAGTTTATGATTTCACTATAGGAAAAAAAGAAAAATTGGGGATGTTATAAAAGGAAAAGAGGCTTCTTGAAGTCATTCAATTATTTTCTTTCCAATACAGCTCCTCTCTTATCATCATCACACTCCAAAACTACCAAATATCGAAGAAAAATAGAAAATTGTGCCAAAAATACTCTTGCTATGCTTCTGGAAGTTTGTGCTACGCTTTTGGAAGGTTGTGCTACGTTTATGGCAAGGGTGCTATGTTTTTTGTTTCAAGCTCCAAAACAACCATCCAAGGGTAAAAAAATATTTCCCAAAGGTTCATATACCTCCTATTAGTAAGTGGATACTTCCTCACACCTCTTTCAAGTCAAATGCTTCAGCAAATGGGTGGATTTTCTCCTTAGGTTTTCTCCAGTACGTTTTTGGTGTTTTCCATATTTAGCATGTTTCAGTTGAAAAAAACCCTAATTTAACCATCTAAAACCTTCATACATATTCCATACACCTTATCCAAACAATCCCTATCACCCATATCCCTCCTTGCCCCCATTTTCATTGAAACCCTAGTTTTCACTATGCTTTTGTAGGGAAACTAAGAAAACCATGTGTTTTGACCTTTTGGGCACCTTCCTCATGCCCATTTTCAAAAATTCCAATTGCATATTGTATCAAATTCATCACCCTACCTCCCCAATGTTTTTTGTATTTTTACCTAACTTCCTTCCATCCCATTTCTGTCCCTAAAACCACTCTACCATTATCTCTTATTTTCCTAATTTTACACGTTCCCTACCCAGTACATCAAGCTAGGGTTTTCACTATTGAAAAACACCATGGAATGTGAAAATAAGTTCCACATGGGAGGCCACCATTCCAGGTTTGAGCCATCCAACTTTTAGGAGATCAATGCTTCTCTTTATGCCATGAGATGTTTTGAAAACAATGGTTGTTTGAGGTTTTGTGAAAGAATTCAGGAGGTAGGCTGCCATGCTCAATTGACAAGCCTTTTTGTCACTAGCTTCAGGAGAGAAAAGGGCATCATAGTAGGAATTGAATTCACCGTATCAAAAAATTTTGTTGCTTCTGCAATAGGTATCTCGAACCATGGAGAAATCTTGTTCAAAGGGATGGACTTTGACCTTGAGAACTAGAAAATGTTCTTAAAATCTCATTGCAAAGATGCTCCTGAGCACTTCTTTCCTTTGAGGAATTTAATTGATAAATATGCCCCTTTGATGAAGCTAATTATGAATTATTTTACATGTGAATGTATATTCTCAAGATTGTACCAGTACCATATCAGGTTATTGATGCACTTCACTACTACTAAGCCACTCAATTTCCCTAATTATTTATTCAGAAGTTTGGTCAAGATGACTGAAAAGGTACAAAGAAAAGGAAAATATCATCACCCTAGTTTGTTCCACCATGATTTGGTCAAGATTATTGTTTTGCATTAGCTCTCAGCAATCAATATGACTTGGGAAGCTTTCATGGAGATAGTTGCATCAATGCCTACTACTAGTCCACCCATCATTCATAGCACACCATCAAAATTAGCACAGCCAAAGGAGGTTGACTCTTCAAGTAGGCAAGTAGAGGTTCCAAAGGTTCCTAATGTTGAAATTACTCAAACCTATGATAAAGGTAAGAGGATGGTTTTTTTATCCTAATACCACTAAAATTTTACTTGCACCTGAAACTACAGTTGAACAAACACAAACCATGGAGCAGCCACCCATTCATGATAGTGAATTACTCATGCATGGGGATGAGTCATCATTGCAGCAGCATGAGGAAAAATCACCCATGGAGGTTCACATGGTAGAGCAGGCGAAAGGGAAAAAAAATGAGAAAATAATAAAGGAAAATTGTGCAGAGATAGCAGAGTTGAAGGACAACCTCTCAAAGGAAAATTTCTTGATTACCTTCCTACAGCAAGAAAATGTGAAATTGAAGGTAAAATAGTTGATCTAAAGCAAACCAAAGGTGAATAGTGAGGCAAAAAAATGTAAAGGAAAAGAAGTGGAAGACGTTGACCATTTGGAGGATACAGAGGCTAAAACAAAACTAAGGAGGCTAAGAGCAAGAGTGTTAACTAGGAAAAAAGAGTAAGAAAGAGAGCCATCTCCACCATTAGGTCAGCTAACCTTTGATGAGTTAATCACTGCTAAAATTGAGAAATATGAAGAGTTGTGGCTTAACAAGTTAAATATTCATTTGAGAAGCTTTTAAAGAAGGCAAAAAGGGATAAAATATCCAGAGGCATATGGCGTGACATTATTTCACTAGGAACCAAATCGCTAAAGTGAGGGTGAAGAATTTGAGGAAAAAGCTTAAGGAAACCCTAATTAAGATTAAGGAGAAATATAACTTGGATTTGCTAGCTGAGGCATGCCTAGATATTTATTTTATCATCCAAGGATGTCATGAAACAAATTTTAGAAGATTTTGAACTTCTTGAGCATTTTTGGTGATTTTTTGAAAAATCTGGAAAATTGGTCTTTGCAGAAGTGTCGCGCAGCGAAGTGACTCTTTTCCTCAAAGCATCCAAATGAGGGAAAATTTATATGTTTAGATATATTTTGACTTATACTTCAGATATATAGTCTTATTTTCGTATGTCACCCTCTAGTTTTGAAGAAAAATCCAAACTATAGCCCTTTTCTCATGCTTCTACCAATCATTTTTCCTGTGTGTGACCTTTCTGGAGTGAGGTTGGGAGAATGCATTTTTGAAGGCCTTCCAGGGAGTATTTTATCAATTTCAAGGTTGGGATGGAAATAGGACTCAGAGGGCTACCTAGAGTAACTTTTATAATAAAAAATGGATGCCTAACGGTCAACCAAATTCACCTTCAAAGTGGCACGACACTTTTGTTGGGAGGTGTGACGCTTTTTCTAATTGGCACGATGCTTCTATCTTTGATTCCTTTTGGACAGTTGTCAAGCCATAAAACTCAAAATTTCGAGGTTTTAGCTATCCTATGAGGTGTCTTTTGGATAATGAATTTATTTTTTTGTCTCACATTGTGGAGGAATCATGTAATTAATTAAAGATACATACACTCCTAGTTATTAGCTAAATTTGAGGGGGCAGTTTCTAACTTCGCTAGATTATAGGTAATGACTCATAGAGTGCATTTATGATGTATTTTAGATCAATTTTTGACCCAAGGAGGTTTAATGACTTCTATTTTCTATATTTTTTCCAACTCAAGTCATTTTAGAGATTGGATAGTTGTTATTTGCAGTGTGGAGCTATTGTACAAACTTTTTTCAGTGAAATCAAAGACATGTTGCAACTATAATATTGGGACTCGAGTGGTATGCTTATGAGCATTGTTTTTTCTCAGTAACCTTATCAAGTTGAATGTTTTGTTTTCTTACCATCACATTTATGCTTCTATATGTTTATCTTATGGGACTATGAAAATAAATCTTGATTTTCATGGTTTGTTTTATAAGATTTTCATAAATGTGTTTCTACTCTTCTGATGAATGAATTAATTTAACATGCTCATTCTGAGTATCTCTCTATTTTAAAACACTAATATGTTCTTAAATTTACCTACCTGGCCTCATCCTTGTCTCTCAAATTAAACCTTTCAAATCACACCTAAAACCTAGACCTGGTTCCTTGATTGTCATTCCCATCATAAAAAACTCAAAAAAAACAAAACCCTAATTCACTGAGCTTTAAAACTAGCCTAGGATCATTACATATCTATTCATACCATTGGCTGTAAAATTATATTGAGAGAGCCCTCTCTGGTTTTGGTAGGGCTTGTTACCAGACCTAAATATTGGTTTCAGGTTACCTACTTCAGTTCCATTTAGAGCCTTGGGAGACAGGGGGAGTGATAAAAAATGGGATCTACTAAAGTAGAAGTGGGTCCCTTGCTTCTAGTTTATGCAACATCCATTTCTTCAAATTCTTCTTATTTTTCATCATCAAGAACTCCTAAAAAAATATTCTGAGATACATTGTTTGATGACTCAAGATCCTCATCATATTCTAATCAATTTTCATTTTCCTCTTGTTCTTTGTCTTCCTCAAATTGAATTTGTTGATTATGAGGAGGGGGATTTTTTCTCCCATAGGGTTGTATTCAATTTATCTTAGATGAAATTATTATTTATATTAGTTAAGATTGGTCATATCACTAAAAATATTTTGTATAATTCTTTGTAGACTCTCCATATCAACAAATTATTTTCCTTTTTTCTCTTCAAGTTATTTTGTAATCACATGTATTCTACTAGGAATATGATTTCTCCTTTTTCAAACAAGGATTTTCCTACTAAAATCATCATCTATTTTTTTTTCCTTTAATGTTTCTTCAAAAGTTTTAGGCAAGGTATTTTTACCAACTCTTTTTACAAAGGTTGTTATAGAAGTCAGAAGGGAAGTGGTATACTATTCAATCATGACATTATTAATTGATTTAGATTGAATAGGTATTTTTTGGTTAGAGTTAAAGATATTAAATTTTTTCTTTGGGATTAATTTAAATCCTAGATAATTCTAATATCAATGTTGCTGAAGATTTTTTTTCACCAAATTTTTTGAGAAACACATTCTCATAAAATTTTCTATTAGTATTGGAGCCAATCGATAATGCAAAGTACCAGGTCAAATACTTAACTTCAAATATATAAGGAAAAAATATGCATGTCACATATTCATGCACAACATTCATAAAATTTACAAAATCATGAATCTACTAATATGACCTTTTGGAATTTCCCTATTATATGGGTCAAATTTATGCAAAAGTTTCTCTAGATGTTTAAGTAAATCATGTTGGAGAACTATAACTACTCTTGATGACAACCATGTTGTTATGGGATTTTTAACTCCAGCCATATGTGAAAATGTAGTTTGTTTGGGAGTTACTTGAGAAGAATATGAGTTTGAAAGAGACTCTAAGAGATGGTAAGGAGGACTTCCAAGAAGTGTTGGTGGTTTACCAGCAGATAAAAGTGATTCAATATTAGTGATATCACCTTCTTTCCAGTAAATTGTCTAATAAAAATTGGGTTAACCTTATTAGATAAAGGTGAACTAGTCAAAACTTCTATCTAGTGTTTTTTCCCTTTAGCATGGTATATTCAACTGGATCCTAGCCAATTTTTCGACTTTATGCTTTATTTAAAAATCCTAGATGTTGAAGTTAAGGAGGAATATATAAAACATATTTCTTTTTACTACTAGAATATAATATTTCTCATTGTACATATTAGATCATATTATAATATTTGTTTTATATAGGTTTTTTCGGGAAACTTGTGGATCTCAAACCTAAGATTCTTCAACAATAATAGAGGATGGAGAAATGACTTTTAGTGTTGTTTGAAAAGACTAAGAAGCTTCACTAGAGAATGTTTCTACATGGTTTTTTTGAGGTGAATTTGATCTAGATGAATGTGTTGGCTTGCATTTACATGCATATTTTCCTGATATTCATTATCTAGGGCCCTCCTTCTAGTGCCAATTATTGATAAGTAGAAACATTTTTCCTTTAACAAGGGAAAACTACCCGATGGCCACTCCCAATTAGACTAACTATCATTTGGTGTGGTGGTTTCTAACTGATATGCAGACTTAGTTAGCCACTCAAAGAATTGTAAATTAATTCTGAATCCTCCAAAGATGGGAAAATTGGATCCAATCCTAATTAAATAACTCCTAAAATTTAATAGGTGTGATATATTTAAAAAATATATATGAACTATCTATCCTAGCTAGGAGCATAAAATTAATTGAAAATTAGATATAAGAAGAAGGATAGACTATTGAATTTGGTAGAAGAAATTTATTAACTTCAACAACAATAAAGTACAAAAACATAATCCATTGATAGACAAGGAATTATTTAGGTAAGAGATGTGTTAGCCTATATATTACTTATGAACTCATTAATGAATCATACCAAATTCATGGAAAGAAATTTATCATAAAACTAGATACATGAATAATTTTTAAAAACCTCATAGAAAGTCTATTTATACAAGCATTCATTCAAACAATATTGATTCATGAAAAGAGCTTGGTCTTCTCAAGATTATATTCAAATGCTGATAGAAATATAAATCCTTGAGTACAAAACTTTCTAATCCTTTTCATTTGTAGAAAGGTCCAGTATATAATAATTACATATCAAAATAAGGAATAGTTCCTATTTTATTCTAATTTATATCTAAAAATGGAAGAGAAATTAAATATAAGTAAATCATATAGAAACATTTTCCTTTTTCACGAAAGATTCATCATTGACTTTCTTCTACTTTTCCACCAAATAATATTACCAAAGTGCAATGTTGTTGAGAACCTAAGTAATAAGGGGAGGTCGTGGAAACTCTTGTTGGGCTAGGATCCCGTAGGTTGAGTCTTAATACTTTTTGTTAATTTTGATAGAAAAGCGCAGCATGCAAAAAGTCAAGGGGCTTTGGGGAGGGTCAAAGCTCCTTCATTTTTTAACGAGTAAAAGGGTAAAATATGGGTCTCAAACCACGGAGTGAGACCATGGTTTTTGCGCGTCAAAGTCTTATAAATAGGCATGTATGAGTCAATTCAAGATATAATATGATATCTATATGTTGATTATGTAATGTGAATTGGGCAAGTAAGTCGTGATTTATTTTGAGTAAGTAATAGGCCCTTGCAGCCATGTGCACAGAGACCCAAGTCCAGGGTTGTGTGCACAAGAGGAAGAAATTTTATTCACTGAAGATCTGCTTAATAAAGAGAAGGTTTTGCAAAATCTCTAGTTTACTTGGATGATTTTTGTTCTTATGTGCTAATGCTTTATGAGTTAAGAATTTTCTTATATATATGTGGTGTAATTTTTGTTATTTGATGCACATTTCTCTAGGTTAATCATATAACAGTAGATCTTTGTGTTTTCACAATAATTGTATCAACGATAAGGGTTTCTGTTAAGTTTAGATATGAATCGAGTTAAAGAACAATAGTGCAAAACAATAGTAATTAGATCCGATCAGATAATAACATCAAGGGTTAGATCCACATCATAATTCCCCTCTGCGTGTGGAAACATGGTTCTAGCACCCCCCCCCCCCCCCATGCTACTTCGAGTGAGAATTTTATCTTCACAAGTGGATCACTGCTGAAAGGGCTAGTACTTGGAGGGTTTTTTGGTTGCGCAAATGCACTCTAAACCTAGGTCTTGACCCCTCGAGCCAAAAAATGGTTCCGTTTCCTAGACAAGAATCTATTTAAGGGATATTTGTTGTGGCATCCAACTAATAATGAATTGCAAGATTGGTTAGATAGAAAGGTGTGTGAGTTTGTGATCCAAGAAAATCGAAGCTTGTAATTATCTACTAAAGATTGGGAAAAAAGATAAATTTATATAGAGCAACAATAAATCTTATTTTCTTCCTTCGCAACAAAAATACCTGAGTGTTTGTCTCGATTCACTAAGACACATACCTCTTGGAAGGACGACGTGATTACCAGGTGGACTCCTGACTTGATTCAACTATTGGAAAAGGCCAACAATGATATTACTTTGGCAATAGACTATTGGATCAACAACATTATGGCTGAATTTTTCACAGTGTTTTCTATTGATAACTTTGTGTCATACACTGAAGCTGAAAGAAGGTTTTTTAAAGGTTCGCGAGGTAAGTTTTTGTGCTCTTTGAAGTTGTGGATTAAAATTCTCTTATGTGAAAAAGGTACTTTGTATATCCACACTGAGTGAATTTTTAGAAGAATTCAGCCTCACTCTACGTGCAGTGGACAAAATTATAGAGAAGGCCTAGACGAAGATTTTGTGTATAGTCCCCTCAAAGGTAGGTCTATCAATGATGATGAATCTGAGGAAATAATTTTAGGTGATTCAGCACAAGAAGGAGATATTAACACAGTTGCGCTTTAGATTCCTTCCACCCCACTTCCAAATCCACCTCACACTACGATCCCGCACTCCACTCCACCTCTACCCCCACGTCCCCCACCAATATTCGACATGGATAAGTCTATTAAGATTAATAATTTTAAGGGTGTCGGGAATGAAGACACTATGCAATTTTGGTTCATCGCAGAGGCTGTGTGGAAGGCACAACAAATTACTGATGATGATGTCAAGAAAGAGTAGCTCGCTACTGCATTCCAGGAATGTGTGTTGGAATGGTACATGAGGTATCTAGAATCTAACCAAAATACAATGATATATGATATCAAGAAAGCCTTGAATGAGTAGTTTCGAAAGCCAAAGCCATATGCTCAATGTGTTACCGAATTGAAGGATATCCACCAGGAAGTGAAGGAAATTGTATAAGAGGCAACGACGGTTAAAATGCATTATCAGGGATGGAGGCTTCACCATTACTGATGATCAACATAAAGAATAGTTTATTGCAATTTTGTTTCCGCATTTGCGCTTGCCCTTATCTTAACAGAATATTTCAATGAAGCTCGAAGCTTTGGAAATCACAATGAAACCGGAAGCCTCACCAATTTAGGAAATACATATCAGGGTTCAGTAGATTCAGAGCTATTTGGCTACCCTGCACTTAGAACTTCAAAATTTGTGTAAGTAAAATGGGAAGGACATGCACACAGAGGTATGGTGTGTGCACTGCAAAGTTGAAGGACACTACAAGGAACAATGCCAAGTATATCGCGAATATCTGGCGGTTGGAGGACCGAATCCGATTAAGCCTAATCCAGGGGCAGGGTGAAGTGAAATCCCTACAATATGGTGCACACTATGTCAAGTAAGAAAATAGCACCCTAGAGACTATTGTCCCAAGTTGGAGAAATAAATTTGGTCTCCCAAGAAATTATATTGCACATTTTGTCAATCTGTAGGCCATGATGATAAGAAATGTTGCAATTTTGAGCTAATGATTGAACAATATGCTTATTATAGAATAGATTTAGAAGGAAGAGGTTTGGATTCGCCTGTGTTAACCTCTGGGTGAGGGGGATTTCAGGGCCAAGGTCATGGAAGAGGGGGAGGAGCTGGTTGTGGAAGAGGCCAGATTATCTGTCATAAGTGTGAAGAATTTGGCCACTTTCCGTGTGACTTATAGAACTCGATGCACCCATATTGTAGGTATTTCCAGTAGTTTGAACATGTAATTGAATATTTCCCTGTGTTTTTTGCGAAAATGCAGGAAAAGAAGACTCAGACACCTACCCATAATGTTCCGATGATGAGGGTAGAAATGCACAATGAAGCCCCTAGCATTAATATTTTGACCAGAAGTGGTGCAACAATTGGCGCAGATAAAGTAGAAGGAAAACAACCTATTGCAGATTTATGGGTTCAGAAGGCCCCTGAGAAGAAGAAAGGATTTAACTTGCAGTGAGAGAAGGATACTTTTATTGAATCAAAGAACAATTTCATGGACCTCGGTGCATCAACATCAAAAATACCGACTAGGCATGTTGTAGATATCACAGATGAGACTGATCCAGCTGAACTTAAATTATTTCTGTAGGCTTGTATCAATATTTTGCATAATAATAAGGCAGGTGATAACCTTCAAACATTAGTTTATAACTGCACTGAGAAAGTCCAACCTCATATGGAACAAAAGGTTGTCAACAAAATCCACTAGAAAAAAAGAAGAACTGGTCGAGATACGCTTAATTGCTCATATAGGAGACTTTGAGATGGATCAATTTATTCTGAATATGGGATCTGAAGCAAATTTATTACCTAAAAAGACGTGGAAGAAAATGGGAGAACCTAAGTTGGAATGGTCCTCAATTCAACTGCGCATGGCTAACCAGCAGAAAATTATTCCAATGGCCACACTCTCTCGGGTAGTAGTTGACATTGAAGGAGTCAAGGTGTTTGCTGACTTTTAAGTTGTTAAAATTGTTGATGATGCAAATTTGTATCTTGTGCTGCTCAGTCTATATTGGGATTTTTACATGGATGCTATTATCAACTTCAAGAGAAGGAGCATGGTATTTGAAAAAAATGGGACAAGGGTTGTGATCCCCCTGGATCCTGCAGAAGGAGAAAGGTATACAAAACTGGTGAATGAAGAATATGCAGACAAAGATATTTACCATGTCTACAAGTTAACCATGAAGGTTGAGGATTGGATCAATTCCATGACATATGTTTGACTTAGTTGGGAAAAATATAGTTTATTCTTATCAAACTCAGATGAAGAATTGGAACACTGGCAGAGCCGCTTACATGAGTATCCATATTATGTTATAATCGGGTAACCATATCTATATGTTGCATATCGTCTTAGGTACATACATTCCCCCACTATGATCGTATAGGATATTTCAATATGTTTTTAGATACATCTAAAAGGGATGTTCTAGAGGAACAATGGTTCCGTGTGCTTGATCTAGCTCTATGCACAACCCCAATGCGTTAGTGGGGAACCTACAAAGAAAATATTGGTGATTGTCATTGAATTCTATGATTTTGATTCAGAAGCCTCAAAACCCACATTAAAGAAAAATATTCAGGCACAGATGATCCATGCAATAATTTAGCCAACTGGACTACATTTTGGGGAGAGGAACCGTAGTCAAAATGGGTTCACATATTCATTCATACATTGGACAGGGTACCCATGAAGTAGTATCTATAAACTAAGTTGCGACATGGTACTAGGGAATGGGTTGCGCTAAAATATAGCTTTATTCTGACTTTCATCTTTGAAAGTGGATTCCACTGCATTAATGAGGTATTACAGGAGTTTCGAGACGCTATTTTTGACGTGCCAAGGGAACCAGTAGTACGGGCCCTACTAGAATGGAATTCATAGATAGAGGATGTAATTGAATGTTGAAATGTGACTTCTAAAGAAAATGTTGAGAATCTAAGAAATATTAACATCCCTGATTCTGAGGGGCAGTGCGCAATCACTAGACCTAAGATTGAATTTCCAGATTTTACTGAACCTGTTAAGACTATCAAAGTCAATATTGGAATAGAATAACAACCTAAGTTTTCCAATATCATAGATTATTGGGATGAAGATACTGTGGGGACGATTGCAGAGCTTCTCTCTGAATATCAAGAGTTTCTTCCCACTAAATTATCTGAGCTAAAAGGGATTATTGGAGATCTTGGTGTGATGAGCATCACTTTAAAACTGGATGTTAGGCCCATTAAGCAGCGCCCTTATAGATTGAACCCAAAGTATAAGAAAATGGTTAAAGAAGAGATGGAAAATATGGTTTTTGCATAAATTATTGAGCGAGTGGAGGAATTATATTAGGTGAGTCCCATGGTAGTTCAAGAAAATAATAAAAAAGGTGAAACTAGGATCTACGTCAACTTGCACAAATTGAATGATGCATGAGTACATGATCCCTTTCCGACCCCTTTCTCAGATGAATTTTTGGACAACATAGGAGGGAAGGAATCCTATTCATTTACTTATATCTTTTCAGGATATCACCAAATAAGGATCGCACTTGAAGACCAGAGAAATACTATATTTGTGATGGAATGAGGTTCCTTCCAATATATTGTGATGTCATTCGGGTTGAAGAACGCACCAGTCATATTTTCGCATGTATTAGTTGTTGCTTTCAAATATTATATCCATAATTTTTTAGAAGTATATTTGACGATTGGACTGTCTTTGGACTATTGAGGAAACATGTCTCCGACCCGCTTTTAATGCTAGATACTTCTCGGAAGTATCATAATTCTCCGAACTTGAAAAAATGCATATTTTGTGTCCCTTTTGGTATCTGGTTGGGACATATTGTCTATAATTAGGGTCTGGTGGTCAATCTAGCCAAAATTACTAACATTATCAATCTAGATCCTCCTAAGAGTGTGACACAGTTGTGCTCGATATTGGGACATACTCGATATTATCGAAAGCTTATTCAAGTGTATGCACAGATCACTGCATCGATGGACAATTTATTGAGAAGGATGCCACTTTTTGTTGGGATGAGTATTGTTATAAGTGTCTGGACGTACTTAAGGAAAAGATAGTGATTGCACCCATCTTGGTATTCCCAGATTAGTCGAAGGAATTCCATGTACACATTGATGCTTCATGTTGTTAGAAAATTAGATATTACAGATAAATGTAGCACATAAAATATGTGCAAAAAAAAACAAAGAAAACATATAAAACAAGAGAGACAAAGATATACGTGGTTCACCCAATTTGGGATACATCCACCCCAAACATCCATGTTGAACCCTTAGTTAGGGCGAGAGGAGGAGGTGAATAGGTGAATCAGTTTAACACATTCATGGAATTTTAAAACATTCCTTTAAACTAATTTACACCTTCATTTCAAGATCAACTTAATATGTGAGCAATATTAATTTGTGAGCAGCAAGTATCAAGTATATTTGTTAATGTAACAACAGTCTTAATATGTGAGCAACAAGTATTAAGAAGATTAGATAAACCACATCAACACATAGACATCATGCACATAGACAACAGATATAAGTGGAAACCCATAAGGGAGAAAACCACATCTTATTATTGTTGTGATGCAAAGGCAAGCTCCAACTCCCTCTCACCACTAATTTTATGTAGGCTCCAACCCACAGGAGGCTCCTACCTCGATTCTGCAAGCTACAACTTGCAAGGAAGCTCCAACTCCCATAAATTTTCTGCAGGCACCAACCTATAGGAGGCTCCAACCTCAGCCAGCTACAACTGGCTTCTATCAAGCTACAACTTGATATGGAAGCACCAACTTCCTCTATTTTCTGCAGGCTACAACCTACAGGAGGCTCCTACCTCAGTCACCTACAACTGACATATATCAAGCTACAACTTGATAGGGAAGATCCAACTTCCTCACTCTTTCAAAAACAAAAAATTGTTGATTTACCTGGATATAAACTTTGTTCTGTACCATCTTCATTGTTGTGCACCAGCCTTCATATCTACCCTAAATCATCTCTGCATTTTCTTAGATTCTCTATCAGCTCCTCCTTCTTCTCTGCCTCACTGCTTCATTTCTGCATTCTCTAACCTCTCTAAGCATATCAATTTGATATCATTTATAGATTTCACCTCATGACTGTTTTCATTCTACATAGAATTTGGAGTGAACAGCCATGACTCTTTGACTTCTGCCTTCTCATTCCTTTGTCCAGCTCATTCATAAAATATAACAATATGTACAAATTACAATATTACAGTGGGATATTTCTTTTCCTCCGGAGACTTGCCTTTGCATCAAAAACAATATAAAAACAATTAAAACATTTACATTTTCAGTTACAATCATAATTTCAGTTCAATCCATTCAGTTTTTGGCTCTCTATGAGTTTGTCTTTTCTGTTGCTGTAGTGTAATTGTTCTGCATATTCTCCTGCATTTTCATGCCTGTAAAATGTCTTGTGTCTTTTTTATTTTATGCATACTCTCCTGCTTTCTGTGTATGTACACCTGTCAAACCCACATTTTCATTCCTGTGCATATTCACCTGTTCACTGTAATTGTGCATCTGTTGTATATATAACTTCTTTTCTAGTTTAGTCCCAAATAAATCTCAAATTCTTGTGCATATTAAAAAGCCTCTCCATTCATTTTTCCTGTGCTGGAAATTTGAATAAATGTATGCGGTAGCTTTTCCATCAAAGGTTAAAATCTATGTTTTTAAAAGCTTACAATAAGTGATGGCATGCCTCCTTGCTAAACCCACATTTTGAACCTTTTGTGCATGTAAATGCATCTCAATTTTTGCTCCCAAATAAATCTCAACCAATCTGGGTAAACTCACAAGGTTCTAATTTCTTGTACTGGCAATTTAAATAAATAATAAGTGTGGAAGCTACTTCAATTAATGTTTTAACCCCATACAATGCATATCAAGTGCTCTTTACACCAAGACCAATCAACTTCAATATGGGTAATATTTATAAGCGCTTGTAAATCTTAAAGCACTCGGCCCCCACCTTTATATATTGACCATATTTCAGTAAATCTCCATGCATATTTGTTTTATGCATCTCGACATTAATAAACATTATATGGAACCTTCACAGTAACATACCAACGCCAACGTAAATTAACCATTGGGCCCTAGTAGTTACTTACCTTCCACATATAATATGCTATGCCAGCATATAAATTCAATTATACAGGGTTCACTTTATACATATCAATGCATACCATGCCAAGGCCACAAGTATATGCCTTGATGTCTATTGGGCCCACCTTTCGTTAATCCCCAATGACTATGCTAGCATTCCAATTCATATTGAGCATTAACCACCATTATATAACTCACACGGATAATTCCACTTATTAGGGTGAGATCTTAGTTTATACAACCACTACCATAATGTTTATTGCACCAATCTTAATAAACCAAGTTAGACAATCTCGGATTCCATTTGGCATTTAAAACTTAACTGGAATATCTGTTCGGGCCCACAATACACAACATACCTCTCCCATCTGATGGTTGAGAAGCTATCGCATTGTTTTGGGCTGATCCGAAGATAATCGCGCAACCAAACTGCCCTCCTTTTAATCGCTCAAAATCGCACGATGACGATGGGTCCCAGCATTAACTTACCCCTTAAATCTATCGGTTGAGACATCGTCGCATCGACTTCGGTGATCCAACGACCAAAAAAAAATGTTGTGTAACCAAACAACACGAGGTTTAATGTTCAAAAGTTATGCGATGAAAACGGTTTTACCAATATTGCCTTTTCCACGTGTCGAACGAGGACCAACATCGCGCTTGAATTGTGAAAACAGCTTACCACTGGAGGAGGCGTGCCATACTGCCAGGTTTACCCCCTCAAACCCGACTTTACTATTTATCTCACTGTTCCGCTTGGCTCTTTGACTCAGGGTTCCACACCATTCATTTTATCACGCAACTCAGTCTTATCTTTCGCAACCCCATTCTTGCTCCAGTTCCCTTTACATACTCTCGTTCCTTCAACATTTCCTTTTGATTCGATTGCTCAGTACTCATAACACCATTTCCTTCGGCTCTCGAATCCCCATGCAATTCCCAGGTTCATTTAGCCCAGCACCTTAACCTAATTCAATCCTGCTCTTTAATTAGAGACACTACGCTCCCCTTTCCGGTCTATTCCATTCTAGTATCAAACTCTACATTGAGGAATCAAATTTACCCTATGTCATCGACCCTTGCAGTGGGTGATGACTGCAACTCTCCTTCGCTTCTCAATGGAATAAATAGACCCTTCTTGAATTTATTCAAGTACAATATTGATTAACATCAATTCTTCTATCAGATACAGAGTACCAACTAAACTTGCAAATCACAGAGTTCTATTAACCCATAGTGCACGGAGGTTCAAGCATTCTCACATAGAACTAGTTTCGACAATGCACATCTGGTTCAGGAATGAACTCTTATATATATATATATAGATAGATGGAATCACTTAAATTCATCTCTAATCTGTTCTTCAATAGATGGCCTTTCTAACTATTTTGTCTGAGGCTTTTCAGAACAACACCGTCTGCAGCTCTTCCCTATGGCTCCAAATTACAATTGACAAGCTTCAACTGATTTTAAAAATTCCACTAATACACCATAACTCAGAAACTAAACCTCTTTATTAAAACAATATTTACTCTATATTGATTAGTGGCCTTTCTATCCTCTATATTGATCAGGTGGCCTTTCTATAACTGCCTCTGCTTCATGTATGTCTCCTTTGTGCTCCTTTTATGCTTTCTTAATGCTGCCTCTTCTACCTCCTTGCTTCTTTGCTGCCTCTGCTTCTTGTCTTCTACTTTGCCTTATTGCTGGTTCAGGTGCTACTCCTTTGTGCTCCTTTGCCATCAATTACAACATTTCCAACAATCCATTCCTTCCCCTATATTATCCAACAAGATGAAGAGATACAACCTACAGCAGATCCATTGTAATATCCTCTACTCTCTCTCATAGTCCCCCTTTTTGTTTCTCGCTCATAATACACATAGCATACACAGCTGCAATACAATACCCTCATACAAAATGAGGGGTTGTGTTCTAGGGAAAAAAAACCTAAATTAAAAATAACTTCTAACATTAGATCATTCACCTAATGAACAACCCAGATTGACTAAGAAATTACAATATTTTACAAGTCAATTTTACATCCATTTTTACCTTCGGGGGCGCAGCCCCTGAAACGCCTTGCCAAGGGGGGGGGGGGGGTGCTCCAAAGGGTTGCCACCGCCCCCCCCATGGACCCCCATGGTAGCGATTAAATGATGGGAGGCATTGTTGCGCCATTAAGAACAAGTGTCCAACATAGAGATACTTCTAAACAAAGAAGATAATTAGGCTCCACACCCAACAATCTTCCACTTGGAGAACGATAGTAGCAACTCCATTGCTACTTCATTTGCTGGATAATTACTCCACTTTGCACCTAATTTTTTCTCATTTTCATCATCATACTTGAAGACCAATTGAAATTGAGTAGAATCTCAGTTTCTCCCTCATTACAACTTTTGTTAACATATCTGCAGGATTTCGGTTAGTTTGTATCTTTCTGAGCTTCAATTGTCCATCTTCCAACACTGATCGTATAAAATGGTACATGATTTGTACGTTTTTAGTCCTAGAATGAAATTTTGAGTTCTTTGCAAGAGGAATGGAACTCTGGCTATCACTGTATAACTTTCCCATCTCACGCTTATTACCTAATTCATCCATAAAACTTTGTAACCAAATCATTTCTTTACTAGACATTGTAGAAGCAACATACTCTACTTCTGTTGTTGAAAGTGAAACAACACTTTTCATTTTTGAAACCCAACTGACAGTTGTTCCACCTACATTAAATACATACCTTATAGTGCTCCTCATGTTATCTCTATCACCTATCATATCCGCATCAACATATCCCTGTAGAGAAATGTTTGAACCACCAAAGAATAATGCTTGATTTGTGGTACCTCTCAAATATCTGAGAATCCATTGCACTACCATCCAATTTTATTTTCCTGGATTGTTCATGTACTTGCATACAACTCCCAATGCATGTGAAATATCAGGCCTTGTGCATACCATTGCATACATTAAGCTTCCAACTACTGATGCATATGGAACTTTAGACATATAATCCATCTCTTCTTGGGTCTTGGGGAACAACTCCTTACTAAGTTTGAAATGGCTAGCCAAAGGTGTACTAACTTATTTTTCATTTTGCGTATTAAATCTTTCCAGCACCTTTTTTATGTACTCATTCTGAGACGATGTTAATTTGCGAATTTTATTGTCTCTAGTTATTCTCATACAAAGGATTTTTTTGTAGCTCCCAAATCCTTCATTGCAAATGAATTTTCCAATTTTCTTTTGAGTACATTTATTTCCTGCATGTCATATCCTGCAACAAGAATGTCACCTACATACAATAACAATATAAATAGTTGCCATCATTTTGCTTTTTCAAATAAACACAATGATCAAAGTGACATCTAGTATAACCTTGATCAGACATAAACCTGTCAAATTTTAGATACCACTTCCTTGGAGCCTATTTTAAGCCATACAATCTCTTCTTTAACCTGCACACTAATTCTTCCTTCCCTTTGACCTCATATCCTTGTGGTTGCTACATATATATCTCTTCCTCCAAATATCCATGGAGAAATGTTGTCTTTACATCTAACTATTCAAGATGAAAATCTTCCACTCCTACTTAGTTCTGATTGAAGTCATATTAACAACAAGAGAAAATATTTCATCAAATTCAATATCTTTCTTTTGTGGAAACCCCTTCACCACAAGTCTAGCTTTGTACCTCTATTTTCCTCCTTCTTCCTTCAGCTTGTAAACCAATTTATTCTGCAATGTTGTTTTACCTGCACAAAAACTGACTAAGTCCCAAGTATGTTTATGTATTAAGGAGTCCATCTCTTCTTTCATGGCTAGCTCCCACTTCTTCCTGGTTTTGACCTGCATTTCTTCTTCATAACATTTGAGTTCACCAGAATAAGTCAACAATAAATAATATAATGAAGGAGAGTATTTTTTCAGGGGGTATACTTATCCTGGTAGATCATATGACACCACTTTCTATTTGAGGTGTATATTGATGTTGTAGTGGTTGGTGTTATTGTGGCTATTGAATATTATTATTTTCAAGAACCTTTACTTTTTATGTGATCTCATCAAGAATTGTGTATTTTTTCTTTCTTTTTTTTCCTGTTTCTTTTCCTGCAACTGATTCTTATAGAAGATCTTTTCATATTACATATTTTCTCCTAATGAATTTTGTGATTTTCATAATCATATAATTGATAACCATAATCATTAAAACCATATCCAATAAAGGTACATTTCTTTGATTTTTCCTCAAGTTTTGTTCTATTTTCTTTATTAATATGGACAAAGGCCTCACAACCAAAAGGCTTTAAAAAGGATTAGTTTACCATTTTACCTGTCCATGCCTCCTCTGGAATACCACCATCCAAGGAAATTGAAGCCCCTCTGCTTATTAGATAAACAACAATATCTACAACATCTACCCAAAATTTTAAAGGCAATCCTGCATGGAATCTCATGCACCTTGCACGCTCCATGATTGTTTTGTTCATCCTTTCCGCCACACAATTTTATTGTGGTGTTCTTGGAACTGTCTTATTTCTGTGAATTCCATGCTCTGAAGAGTACCTATCAAACTCTTTGCTGCAATATTCACCTCCATTGTTTGATCTCAGACACTTTAACTTCTTTCCTATCTTAATCTCAACCAAAGCTTTCCATTTCTTGAAAGTATCGAATACATCATATTTATTCTAAATATAATAAATCCAAATTTTTCTAGTTGCATCATCAATAAAATTAGCATAATAATGAGAGCCACCGAGAGATGATACCTAAGCAGGTCCCCATACATCTATATGCACAAGCTCTAATTTTTCGCTCTTCTTTTCTTTCCCAACTCTAAGAAATCTAACTCTCTTCTATTTTCCATAAAACAAATTCTCACAGAAATCCAAATCAATATTCTTCAAACCCGATAACAAATTTCATGAGTGAAGAATATTCATCCCCTTCTCACTCATGTTTATGAGCCTATGATGCCATAAAGATGCATCTTCTCCATAGGAAGTTAAAGCATTCACAGAGTTAGAAATACAATTGCATAAATACAATGTACCAACCTTTTCTCCTTTTTCTATTACCAAGGCTCCTTTAGTGACCTTCCAGGTTTTTCTAGTGAAAATTGTCACACAACCTTCACCGCCTAACTACCCTATTGAAATCATATTTTTCTTCATATCTGGAAAATGCCTTACCTCCTTTAATAACCATTGGTTTACATTATGTTGTTTCACAAGAAATTTACCCATTCCAAATATTTTACATAGTTTATCATCACCTAGACGAACCTCTCCAAAATATCCTTGAACATAGTCAAGAAAATATTTCTTACCAGGTGTGGCATGAAATGAGGCCCCTGAATCTATCACACAGGAATAACTAACATTTTCTAAAGAAAGAATCAAATCATCTTGTAACACATCACTTGTCACATTTTCTTCATGATTATATTCTTGTTGTGCATCTCCTTCTTTTCCCTTCTGAAATTTATAGTCTTTCTTCAGGTGTCCTTTCTTTCTCCATTTCCAGCACACTATCCCCGATATGGACTTGGATCTGCCTTTCCTTGATTTACTACAATATGCTGATATGTTTCCTCTTTCCATTTTCTTCCCCTAGTATCTACACTCAAATCATTACCTGATGTCTCACTAGATCTTTTCCATCGCATTTCCTCGCTAAGGATAGAACTGACACCATCATCAAACTTTAAAGTATTAGATCTGGAGATAGAGTTACTAATGGCCATAACTAAACCATTCCAACTTTCTGGAAATGAACACAGAAATAACAGAGCCCTAAATTCATCATCAAATTTTATCCCAACAGAACTTAACTGACTCGTAATCATATTAAATTCATTTAAATGGTCAGCAACAAATCCACCATTTGACACATTCATATTAAATAAATGTTTCATAATAAATACCTTATTTGAGGTCAAGAGTTTTTCATATAGTTTCGCCAATACATTAATTAACCCCTCTGTTGTTGTTTCCTTCGAAATATTGAAGGCTACCGACGTTGTGAGGCACAACAATATTTTTCCAAGTGTCTTTCTATCGAGAATCTCCCATTCCATGTCTGTCATACTCGACATCTTCTTCTTTTTTCCCCTCAATGGTAGGTACAAATATTTCTGATACAGATAATATTCCATCTGCATCTTCCATGTTAGGTCCCTATATTACTAGTATAGTCCCTTATTGTTGTTAGTGTAACCACCTTATTGTTATTATTCTACCCCTGTAACCCCCATTTCTTATTATTGTGCCCTTAAATTATTATTTTTAGGTCAGCTAGGATTACATTGTGGCCCCACTAATATTACAGTGTGGCCCCATGGACTCCTATATATAGAAAGGAGGTTTTGTAATCTGTATCATCCAAGAATTTTTCATTCATGTAATGTATTGGAGGTTTCCCCCTCGAAGTGGCTTATTTCTAAGGCATTGATATCTCTTTTCTTCTATTTTTGGAGCTGGTTTCACAACATTTGGTATCAAAGGTTTGGATTCTAGGTTTTTTGCTGCTCCAAATCGGTCATCGTGGAATTTTCGCTATAATTTTTTTTCTACGAAGGTTCAGAAGCTGAAAGTTTTAGAGTGTGAAGCAGAAATCCTGAGGAACATCATCGCAAAATTTTAAACCTTGGTTCACAAAATTTTTGGAGATATGATCTGTGGAAGTTAGGGCTTTTCGCAGGCTCTTGAATTTAGCCTAAACAGGTCATTGCAGCATTTTAACTATAAAGTTTTTTTCTACGAAGATTCAAAAGCTGAAATTTTTATAGAGCGAAGCCGAATTCCTTAGGAACATCATCACAAAATTTCAGAGCTTGGTTCGCAATATTTTCAGACATATGATCTGTGGAATTTAGTTCTTTTTCAGGTACCCAAATTTCATCGCAAAGAGTTTGTCATGGGAAATCCTCATAACTCTCTCTTTGAGCATCAGATTGGAATGATGTAAAAAGTGGCCACAAGTACATGGAATGTAGTTTCTTTCTATTAATTTTAGAGAAAAAGCAGTAATATGTGGCAAGTAGTACAAGTTCTCTCTACTGAACCAGTCCATAATTGGTTCATTGTGGGAGATTGGACATAACTTTACCTTGAAGAATCCAAATTAGGTCAGACCTGTTACATTTGAAATAAATTTAAAAGGGATACTACAAGGCCGAATTTCAGATATTAAAGATCCACTATTGTAGAGATAATTCAATTTCAATATAGAGCTCCTAAAAAGAAAGTAAAAGGTGTGTATTTTTTTCCCGAATTGAATAAGTCTTGTTTGAAGAATCAAGTTGAATTGATTCCAAGGGCATATTGTAGAATAGATATCAGTATTGGATTCTAAAATGGCCCCTAAAAAGAATTCAACACCCATTAAGCCTTTATAAGGCTCTATTATGACTCATGAAGACAAAGAATGGCAACATGACATATCAAAATTACAAGAGCAAGTGCAACAAATTTCTCTCTCGCAAAGAGAAACAAAAAATGACATGGAAGTTTTGAAGAAAGGCGTGGAAACTAAGATGGATGGTTTGAATAAAGGCGTGGAATCTAAGATGTATGGTTTGAGGAATGGAATGGAATCTAAGATAGATGGCATGGAAGCTGGAATGGAATCTAAGATGGATGACATGGAAGCTAAGATCGATGAGAAAATGGAAAACATGAAGAATGATCTAAAAACATACATGGAAGGTTTGACAAATTTGATACAAGAAATGTTTCCTAATGGTGAAAATATATTATAGGAAACTCATGATGAGAAAAAATAAATGTTAATAATGATTTCATAAACTCTAATGTTGGTGGGAAGAACCACCATATTCCAAAAATGGATATGAGGAAGTTTGATGGAAAGGATCCGGTACCATGGATACAAAAGATGGAGCAATATTTTGATCTCCATAATGTGCAAAACACACAAAAGGTATGCTTTGCAACTTTACATTTAGAACAAAATACATTTGTATGGTGTCGATAGCTTTGCTCCCGTAAAAAAATTGTCACTTGGTCAATTTTTATGGAGGAAATGATAGCACATTATGAGGATACAAAGAGAAACACCTTCTTTAGCCAATTGATAAATCTCAAACAAAAGGGTTTAGTGGGGGGGCACATTGAGGACTTCCAAAAATTGAATATAAGGGTAATTGATATTCCAGAGGACCACAGGATTGATCTCTTCATAGGTACTTTAAAGGATAACATCCAACATGAAATTTGTGTTTTGGAACCTGATTCATTGGAGAAGGCATTCAAGTTGGCAAGAAAATTTGAATGTAAAATTATAGCGATAAGGAAGCCTACCACTCACTTCTATAAAAAGGGAAGTTTTGTTACTCCTATATTTCCACAACCTACAAGGTTTACACCACAACAATTGGAAAAAAATAGAGAAAAAGGGCTTTGCTACAGTTGTGATATCAAATACACTAAAGGTCATAAGTGTGCTGAGAAGAAATTATTTTACATAGATTGTGAAGAGGAAGAAGAAAATGAACAAGAAGAGGATATACACCAGGAACCAACCCTATAAGAGGAAGAAATGAGTCTGACCATATTGTGTAATGCATTGGCAGGAATTACCACTCCTCAATCTCTCAATATAGAAGGACATATCAAGAAGAAAAAGGTAATAGTGTTGATTGATTTAGGTAGTACTCATAATTTTATTCATTTTAAGGTAGCAAAGGAATTGAATTGTTTCCTATAACCAGCACTAGAATGTCAAGTGATGGTTGCAAATGGAGGAACTATAAATTTCTCTGGAAAATGCCATAATATCAAGCTAACCATGGGGTAATATGTATTGAATAGTCGAGTGCTTTCCATTCCTATGGGAGGTGTTGATGTTTTACTAGGAGTACAATGGTTACAATCTTTGGGGACGGTAGCTTTTAATTTTCAAGAAATTTTCTTGAAAAATTTTTTAGAAGGAAAGGAAGTCAAATTACGGGGTATTGCAGGGAAGCCGAGAAAGATAATAAGCTCTAATGTCATGACAAAGCTTCTAAAGAAATAACAACGAGGTGTAATTGCACAATTATGCTCACTAGAAGTTCCAACTTCAAAAATTAAAATCATCTATTTCTGCATATCTCCAAAAATTCTTGGACAACCATTCCAAGGTTTTTGAAACTCCCAAAGGACTCCCACCTATTTGTGATCGTGATCATGCTATTCATTTGATTCCAGGAAGTGTTCCTCCAAACATCAGGCCTTATAGATATCCTTATGTCTAAAAGAGCGAAATTGAACGTATGATTGCAGAAATGTTAGAGGCTGGTATAATTCAACCTAGTCAAAGTTCTTTCTCTGCTCCTGTAGTATTGGTACACAAGAAGGATGGATCATGGTGCATGTGTCTGGATTTTAGGGAGCTCAATAAGCTCACCATTAAAGATAAATTCCCCATTCCTGTGATTGATGAATTACATGGAGAAATTTATTTTACCAAGTTGGATATTCATTCAGGATATCATCAAATTAGAATGAAGGCTAAAGATATTTCAAAAAAAACATTTCGAACTCATGAGGGTCATTATGAATTTTTGGTCATGCCTTTTGGCCTTACCAATGCACCTTCTACATTTCAAGGGTTGATGAATTCCATTTTCAAATCCTTCCTTAGAAAATTTGTGCTAGTAATTTTTTATGATATACTAATCTACAACAGGTCTTGGAAGGATCATGTTCAACATGTTGACAGGGTGCTCAAACTATTGCAAGAGAAACAATTATATGCAAAAACATCCAAATGTTGCTTTAGAGTACAAGAGGTGGAATATATGGATCATATTGTATCTCATGAGGGTGTTAAGGTAGACCCTAACAAAATTAAATTCATTAAAGAATGGAAAGTCCCCACAACCATAAAGCAGTTACGAGGATTTTTCAGGTTAATAGGGTATTATCGCAAGTTTATTAAAAATTATGGGAGAATAGCAACACCTCTAACAACATTATTGAAGAAAGATGCATTTTCATGGACTCCTGAAGCAACTAATGCCTTAGAACATCTTAAAGATTCAATGTGCCTAGCACCGGTCTTAGCTACACCAGACTTCACAAAAACCTTTATTATGGAATGTGATGCCCTAGGAAATGGAATTGGTGCTATTTTAATTCAAGAAGGAAGAACCTTTTCTTTTTAAGGTCGTCCAATCAAAGGAAAGTATTTACAGAAAGCTATTTATGAGAAGGAAATGTTAGCAATACTACATGCACTAAATAAATGGCCAACTTACCTAATGGGAAAACACTTCAAGGTAAAAAATGATCATGATAGTCTTAAACAATTTTTGGAACAAAGACTATCTTCAGAAGAGTAGCAAAAATGGGTCACAAAGATGTTGGGTTATGACTTTGAAATAATCTAAAAAAAAGGGAAGCTAAATGTTGTTATAGATGCACTCTCAAGAAATAATGAAGAGGTGGAAGAATTGCTTTGTGCCATTTCTATTATCTAACTAGATTGGATAACCGAAGCAAGGGATGAATGGAAGAAGGATGAAGAAGTGTGGACACTCATTCAAAAGTTGCAGCAAGATCCTAGTACATTTGATACATTTAGTTGGAAAAATTATTCCTTATGGTACAAAGATCGCTTATATCTTTGTAATAATTCCCAACTAAAACAAAAGATTCTTCTGGAATTGCACACTTCTCCTTTAGGAGGACACTCGGGATTTTTAAAAACTTACCACGGGGTGAAGAAAGATTTTTTTTGGGATGGCCTTAAATCTGATATTCAAAAGTTTGTGGTGGAATGTTTGGTTTTCCAGCAGAATGAAGTGGAGACAATTAAGACCCCAGGACTTCTACAACCTTTATCCATTCCAAGTCAACGTTGGGAGGAAATTTCAATGGATTTTATCACAGGTTTACCTAAGTCTGAAGGAAAGAGTGTCATCATGGTGGTAGTTGATAGAAATTTCAATGGATTTTATCACAGGTTTACCTAAGTCCGAAGGAAAGAGTGTCATCATGGTGGTAGTTGATAGAGTTACCAAGTATGCACACTTTTGTGCATTATCTCATCCATTTAAAGCAAGTACAGTTTCTACTACATTTATGGACACAATTCAAAAGCTACATGGAAGCCCAAGGGTTATTGTGAGTGACAGAGATCCCATTTTTACTAGAATTTTTTGGACGGAGTTATTTTCTTGTTTGGGTACTCAATTAGCTCATAGCTCATCTTATCATCCTCAATTCGATGGTCAAATTGAGATAGTAAATAAATGTTTGAAAAATGAGATAGTAAATAAATTTTTGGAAGGATATCTTCCTTGTTTTGTATCTGATAACAATGGTTCAAGTGGTTACCTCTCGCTGAATGGAGGTATAACACTTCCTTCCATAACGCAGCAAAAATGACCCCATTTAATGCACTGTATGGTTATCATCCACCATCCATCACATCATCATTAAGAGAAAATTTGAAGGTTCAAGCAGTGGAATATCACATCGAGCATCAAAAAGAAGTTCTCCAGCTTTTAAAGGATAACCTGAATTTGACACAAAATCGAATGAAACAACAAGCAAATCAACATCGCATCGAGAGAAGTTTTGATGTAGGAGATTGGGTATTTTTGCGGCTACAACCATACAAACAAATGTCCCTAAAGAAAGCTAAGAAGGATAATAAATTATTGCCAAAGAACTATGGTCCTTACAAGGTGTTGCAAAAGATTGGTACTATGGCATACAAATTGGAGCTTCCTGCTTCTTCGTGAGTACATCCAGTTTTCCATGTTTCATGCTTAAAGAAGGTTATAGGTGAAAATCTTCTAGTTCAAACAATATTTCCAGAACTTGATGAGGAAGGAAAAATCATATTGGAATCGGAAGCGGTCACGGAAAAAAGAACTCGACAACTACGGAATCGATCAATTTCGGAATATCTCATCAAGTGGAAGAACTTACCCACTGAAGATTCTACATGGGAGGATGAGAATTTTATACAAAAGCACCCAGAGCTACTCAAGCGTTGAGGACAACACTTTTTTTGAAGGAGAGGGGCATGTTAGGTCCCCATATTACTAGTATAGTCCCTTATTATTGTTAGTGTAACCCCCTTATTGTTATTATTGTACCCTTGTAACCCCCATATTGTTATTATTGTGCCCTTAAATTATTATTGTTAGGTCGGCTAGGATTACATTGTGGCCCCATGGACTCCTATATATAGAAAGGAGGTTTTGTAATTTGTATCATCCAAGAATTTTTCATTCATGTAATGTATTGGAGGTTGCCCCCTCGAAGTGGCTTATTTATAAGGCATTGATATCTCTTTTCTTCTATTTTTGGAGCTAGTTTGACAACATTCCACAACGGGTATTTTTGGCCATTAAATTTCTTGACCCTAAACCTACCATCTATCGCCATTACTCCCACTTGAACCAAGAACCCTTATTTCCTGTGAGTTTGTCATCCAAATATACCTTTGGCTCTGATACTAGTTGTTCTAAAATTAGATATTAAAAATAAATAAAACACATAAAATATGTGGAAACACAAACATAGAAAACATATAAAACAGGAGAGGCACAGATACGTGGTTCACCCAATTTGGGCTATGTCCACCCCAAACAGTCAATCCTTCCTTTATATTATCCAACAAGATGAAGAGATACAACCTACAACAAATCCATTGTAATATCCTCTACTCTCTCTCATAGTCCCCCTTTCTATTTCTCGCTCATAATACACATACCATACATAGCCGAAATACAATAATCTCATACAAAATGAGGGGTTTCCTTCTAGGGAAAAAAACCCTGAATTAAACATAACTTCTACCGTCAGATCATCCGCTTAATGAATGGCCTAGATTGACTACAAAATTACAATATTTTACAGTGCAATTTTACATTTTCTTTTAGCTTCAGGGGCACTACCCGCGAAACCCCTCGTCATGGGGGGGATCCAAACGGTCGTTGCATCCCCCCCTAGACCTCCTTGGTAGTGATTAAATGACGGGTGGAGTTTCCGCCCCGTTAAGAACAAGGGTCCAACATAGTGATACATATAAAAAAAGAAGATCATCAAGCTCCACTCCCAACATATGTATCGAATTAGGAGTTGTGTTAACGCAGTCAAGTATTAGATATATTGATCATCCAATTGCATTTTCAAGTCTTAAACTATCTAATGTAGAGAGAAATTATTTAACCACAGAAAGAGAAGGGCTAGCCATGGTCTATGCACTACAAAAAAACGTGTCATTATCTTCTTGGAGGATATTTTAAGATTTTCACAGATCATTCTGCTTTAAAATACTTGGTGAACAAGCCTGTGTTGGGGGAAAATATCTATAGGTAGCTCCTTTTGTTCTAGTAATATGATTTTGGGGTGATTGTGAATCCTGGAAGGTTGAACGCAGGACCATACAACTTATCGCGCATTGAAACTAGTGAAGAGCCAACTAATTTGGATGATAGGTTACCAAATGCGTACTTGTTCACTATTAAGGTATTTGATGATAATTTTGTAGATATCATCCATTTTCTAACCACTGGGAGTATGCTTGCTGAATACACAATCAAGCAGAAGAAATAATTAGTACTACGCGTAGCGGATTTCACTTTGATCGTACATCATTATACAAGATGGGAGCTAATGAATTTTTGAGACGATATATTCTTGAGTTCGAGATGCCTATCATATTGGAAGAAGCACATGGAGGCATTGCAGGTGGTCAATATGCTGGTAAACCGACTGCATAGAAGACCTTGAGGGTTGGTTTATGGTGGCCTGCTATGCACATTGATTCTAAGGAATACTATCATGTTTGTGATGTATGTTAGAGGACTGGAAGACCCTTGCACAATGACGATATGCCACTACAACCACGGGTCACTTTGCAATCCTTCGACAAGTGGGAAATTTATTTTTTAGGGCCGATTAACCCCCCAGAGAAGAAAAATGGAACGTGATACATCATCACTACCATAGATTAATGGACTAGATGGGTGGAGGCTCAACCTGTGAAATATTGCAGTAGAGATGACTGCGCACTTTATCTTTGAGAATATTTTGATGAGGTTTGGGTGCCCCAAAATTATGACAAGTGACTAGGTTATGCATTTTCTAAATGAGACCATTCAGGCACTGACAAAAGAGTTTAGGATACATCATCATAATACCACACCCTATCATCACTAGGAGAATGGAACCGTATAATATTTCAACAATATTTTGGAGAATATGCTCACGAAGATATGCAACGCTAATCAAAATGACTAGGATGTACGCGTACGTGCTATTTTATGGGCATATAGGGATACGTGAAAGAAGCTGACGAGACAAACACATTTTAGGATGGTGTACAGATAGAAGGTCATTATGTCTATGGAATATAGTGCCCCTAGTCTGTGTATCACAACCATAACCAACATGGTTGACCAGGACACTATGGAGGAGCGTCTATCGCAGCTTGTTGCACTATAGGAACATATATTCATTTCTGGTTTCCACCAATTGGTGTGTGAAAAGGCTTGGCATGGCCGGAAAATCAAGCAAAAGACTTTCTAAAATGATTATTTGGCATTGCTTTATGACAGTAAGTTTGTGCACTTTCCAGGGAAGTTTATGGTGCACTTTCTCAGATCCTCTATTATCAATGAAGTTACAGAAGTAGGTGTGGTGTGATTGGATAAGCTAAATGGTGAATTTATTCTCAGATATACTAATGGTAGGTGCCTAAAACCTTACAGGAATGACCTCATTCATGTGTGCACTAGCTGACTATATGACCGGAAGAATTTCCTAGCACCCCAGACAGTTGCAAGAGGGTCCAAGAATTTAAAGAGGTCTATCAATTGTTTTTTGTGAAATGTTTTTGCGATGAAGTTTGAGGAGGTGCATGTATCTTCGAAGCCAATGCAGAGGTTGCGCTAAGAGACTTTTGCAGTCGTAGATAGGCAAGAAACTAGTTGTTAGAACAGTAAATTTGGAAATGAAAACTTTCTTATCATTTAGAGGAGAAGGTAGCATGCATTTAAGGATGAGATTACGCCAAATTTGGAGTCATTTTAGCATTTATGGAGGTGCATCAATGGACATAAGGTCGTTTAAGTTGCGGAATTGCTATAAATACGGAATGAAGATCTACACAAGCTCCCTTTACTTAATGAGTAATTAAATTGAGTCATTCCCTCTCCTCTTGCTCCCTTTGCTATCTCTTATGTCAGAATCATGGGATCCACTCGAAGAAATTTCGTGTAAATAGGGTTTAGTACTTTTAATTCCCAAGGCTATCACAATGAATCAGCCTACCCTTACTGCATCATAGAAGAAGAAGAAGGGACAAATGTTAGGTACCCAGAAGTCCCAGCAAAATAAGACCCCAAAGACAAATTCAACTTCCCACACAGAAAGGTAGAAGAAAAAATGGAATAACATGGGATAATTGCACCATAAGTGGGGTTTTTGGAGGAATTCGACCCCTTATCACAACTTCCTACATATATTCCATTGCGGAAGCCATTAGTATATGTGTCCAGGGACCTTGATAAAACCAAGATAGTAATTCATACACCTCTACTTCTTGAGGATGTTTCGTTTGAGGATGACCTATTGGGGTGGGTCAAAGTTCTCTGAGCTTGTGCCATTGCAGTATTAACATAAAGTCCCATATGAAGATTTTGGCATCATCAAGGTGGAGCCTATGGAGTGGGCTATGCGACTGTGCAATTTTGGGATCCTTAACTTATTAGAAGTTCCCCATTTTGGTTGCAGCAATATAAATGATATATATATATATATATATATATATGCTAGTTGTTGGCTCTGGTGCATGACAACTATCTTTAGTTGGGAACGTGGTTCCCCATCGATTACATGCTCATCTATCACATTACGGGTTTGTCGTACCAAGGAGAAAAACCTCCAGTCACATTCAGAGGGAAGGGCGAGGAGAAGAAAATCGTGGATGATATGAAGGGAAACCTATGGGGTGGTTAGGAAGACATGGGAATTTTCCATCAACACCATCAATGACCCTGATATTATATTTTCTACCCAGGTGTTGGATTGTAAAATCATGTAAAGTTTCGAGAAAAGGAATTTCCAGCATAGATCATTGCATTATCTACGCAATGCACCAAGGGTATCAAGTATAACTGGGAAAAATATCTATCCTAAGAATATTTGGAGAGCATGTGGGAGGCAAGGGACGAGGGGAAATTATTCCATTATGCATAGTTGTTATTGCTCGTCACGCTCATTGGATGGAAGCCACCATCGCAATCACAATTCCCTACCATTAACCCTGAGCTTTTTGAGGCCACGCGATATGCATCACTATGGGTGACAAAGGATCCACCATGGGTCACAAAAAGTAATATTTTTTGGGTATTATTCCAGATGGATCTTCACCAGGTTTTTTGGCTAAAGCCATGCCTCTCACCGACTTTGTATGACCAGTACAAGTGCAGTGCATATTTCAAAGCCTTGTTCTAGAATGTGCACATCCGAGAAAAGGAAGACATGTCTGGGGTACTATACGACCTTCTTTACCTCGTCACAGAATACAACCTTGCTTGTGTAACCACCAACTGGCACCCCTCCTGGTTGGAGGCAGCAACAGATACCAGTGCCACCTCATCCACCCAACCCAAGCTAGTCGCAGTGAAGTTTTACATGAAGAACGATACTAAGAAGTTCACGATGATGGAAGAAACGGAAGAAAATCTGAAGGGCACTATCAAAATTCATAGTAACGAGGAGCTAGAGGAATTCGATGCAAACAGAAACTCAACGGGGCACGAAGAGAGGGACCTAGTTCCCAGGAGGACAAAAAAAGAAGCACAAAGAATCAAGTAAGGTAGATATTGAACCCCTCTTATTGATTAAAGGAGATTATGATGAGATTGGAAACACTGTGAACACAGTCACCGATGAAGCATGGAGAAAAATTGAAAAAGAATACATGACTGTCCTTGGTGAACTGCAATAGGGAATTTAGCAGCTATGGGTTCAAGCAAGTGAGATTCAAGAAAATTTCGTGTAGGTGAACTCGCTTCCATTCAGCACCCCGGCCGCAAAATCCACCACCGAAAGTAGAGTTATACATATACGTTGTAGAGCACTTCATTCATCACATCTAGTGTAGTGCACAATTTCTCGATCCTAGTCAGATATTGGAGTCAACATTGCCATGCTCCCTAGTTCCCACTTGCACGTGATTCATAGCACAATTACGGATGAGTTATAGTATCAAGAATACCATGCTTCGTGCACTAGAATGGAAGCAGAAAATTAGGCCGAGCAGTTACATCAGGACCAACAACTAGCCAAACATGTGCATCACGCTGCAGAAAGTCAGTGCGACAAGCTCGAAGCACTTATCACCTGACTCTGCACTGATATTCTAGGATTTTCGATGTCATCCGATGCTACACCCACCACAAATATTGAAACACTCACATCCATAATTAAGTATTTCAAGATAGAGATTGAGAGACTGTGAGATGACCTAGAATAAAATATTGCTGACCTACCGACCAAGTTACAATCAGAAACACCGCCAGAGGTCCAGGAACAATGAGTTATCATTATTTAGAAGGCAATGACCAGCATTACTATAGTTGTGGAGGAGTGCAACACTCTTTTTGAATATACTATGGAAATATGGACCTCCATCGAGGAGAATCCATTAGTTAAGAAATTGCAGATAGACATGCAGGATAAGAAACAATAGTTTTATGAGATTCGGGTCATTGCGCGGACCCTAATGCCTGCACAGAGATTGGAATCGCTGCAAGAAGGCCACAATATTCAAGGTGAAATAGATTAGATATGTCACAAGGAGTGGCTACTAGTTGCAAGGACCCAACCTTGGGCCGATGAAGAACTTCAATTAGTCTAGACCTTTAAGGGTGCGCTCAAGGGACTCATCCAAACTCAAGGCAGCATCATCTTGGTAGCGAATGGGCCTACCATAGAATAATTAGTTGGAGAGGCTCAAAATGCTACAATGCAGAGTATCAAGGCCATCAAGCCTCTGCACGAAGCCATCCAGGTGGTAAAGGCCAAAATGTAGGAATCTAGTGCAGAGTGACTTGAGGATGAGTCACAGTTTTGTGTTTGGGGCCTACTGGACTAGGGTCCCCTAGGTCAAGTCTTATTACTTTTTGTTAATTTTGATATAAAAGTGCAACGTACTTAAATTCAAGGGGCTTTGGGGCAGGTCAAAGCTCCTTAATTTTATAACAGGTAAAAGGGTAAAAAATGGGGCTCAAACCACTATTTGGGACTATGGTTTTTGTGCGTCCAAGTCTTATAAATAGGCATGTATGAGTCAAGTCAAGATATAATATGATATCTATTTCATGATTATGTAATTTGAATTGGGCACGTAAGTCATGATTTAGTCTGAGTAAGTAATAGGCTCCTGCGGTTGCATGCATCGAGACCCAAGTCATACGATGTGGTGGCGAGGACTCTGCAGCTCTGTGTGCAAGAGGAAAAAACTATTTTCATTGAAGATTTGCTTAATAAAGATAATGTTTTGCAAAATATCAGGTTTACTTGGATGAATGTTTTCTTATGTGCTAATTCTTTATGAGTTAAGGATTTTATTATAGATCCGTGGTGTAATTATTTTTATTTTACATGCATTTGTTTGGGTTAATCATATAATAGTAGATATCTATGTTTGCGTAATAATTATATCAACGATAAGGGTTTCCATTAAGGTTAGGTTTGAATTGGGTTAAAGAAAAATAGCACAACACAATAGTAATTAGATCCAATCAGATCATACCAGCAAGGGTTAGATCCACATCATAGTTCTCCTCTAGGTGCGGAACTTGGTTCTAGCACCCCCCCATGCTACTTCTAGTGAGACTTTGATCTGCGCGAGTGGATCACTACTGAAAGGGTCAATATTTTAAGGGTTTTTTTGGTTGTGCAAATACACTTTGAACCTGGGTCTAGACCCATTGAGCCAACAAATGGTTCCATTATTAGGACCAGGATCTGTTTGAGGGAGATTTGACATGGCGTCCAACTAAGAACGAATTGCGGGATTAGTGGGATAGAAAGGTGTGTGAGTTCGCGATCCACGAAAATTGGAACTCGTGATTATCTTATGAAGAATGAGAACAAAGATACATTTATACATAACAACATGAAATATTATTTTCTTCCTTCACAATAGAACTACACAAGTGGTTGTCTTGATTCACTGAGACGCAGACCTAATGGAAGGATGACATGATTACCAGGTGGGCTCCTGAGTTGATTCCGCAATTGGAAAAAGAAAACAATAGGATTACTCACATAATATACTATTGGATCGACAAAATTTTGGGTGGATTTTTCACGGATTTTTCTATTGATACCTTTGTGTCATACACTGAAGCTAAAAGAAGGTTTTCTCAAAGGTCCACGAGGTAATTTACTGTGCTCTTTGAAGTTGTGGATTAAAATTGTCTTGTTTGAAAATGTACTTTGTGCAACCACACTGAGTGAATTTTCATAAGAATTCAACCTAGTTCTACACATAGTGGAAAAATTTATGGAGAAGACCCGAACAAGCTCTTAGACTTACCCAACTCACTTTTTTTTCATCTAGCTTGGACAATGTTTTTCTTCTAAGTGTGGAATACGTAACTATTGAGTGGAATGACAATTCCTTCCATAGAAGGTACAATATATAAATCCATAGGTGTAGGGTTAATTTTTCTAGGAATAGTTTCAATGGTAGAAAATGATACTAAAGATGTTGAACCTTCAATTTTAGCTCTTTGAGTGGCTTCCCTTGCACCATATATGTTATAAGGAGTTATAGTTCTTTGAGTGGTTTCCTTTTCACAATACATCTTAGAAGGAGGCTATCGATTCACATATTTTTGTATACTAAGATCCATATTTAGTGTCTTATGATTATGTTCATATGTCTTCCCATCTATTTTCTCTTTTCTTTGTTCTCATTCCTTTTGTTTCTTCTCTAATTTGTTTTGTATATGATATTCCTCTTCTTGCTTATTTTTATTTTCTTTCTTTAGTTGGTCTTCTTTCTCCTACTGCTTTCTGAATTCATGTTCCTCTTTATTTTGTCTTTCCTTTTTTTTAAATTGTTCCTCATTTTTCTCATCATGTTTTTCCTTTTTATTATTATTTATTTTTTCACTATATTTATATTTTCTCGAAGAAAATTTATCTTTGGTTAACCCTGATTATGTGTGGATGGTAAAAAAACCTAGAGCCATTCCCTGTATCCGAGATTCCTCCTTTAAAAATGTAGATTCTTATTCTATTTAAAAATTTAAAAACTTGGTTTCTTTTCCAAAATCTTGAATTTCGTAAAATATCTTTATTACTTCCTCATAATCTCAATCTACTTGTAACATAATGTAAAAATATGAATGATCATGAATATATATCCCAAATTTTATTGAAGAGTATTATTTCTAGATGATCCCCTTGGGATCTATCTTCTTAAGGATCCTCAAACCAACATAATTTCTTCAAGCTACTAAGATTCTAGGAAAGCACCTTGGGGGTTTGCTAGTGAATATATTCTCATTGGAATGGGGAAATGAGACAAAATATTTTTCTAGTGTTTCTTTGTAGTAGATGCAATACCAATACCAATAGTCTGATAGGATATACCTCTTATCACTAAACTCTTAGGAAAATGCTTTGGAAAAATATGAAGGGAATATTGACAACTATATGCACCAATATAAGAATAATATTCTTCAATATGATGATCAATAATCTATTTAATTACATCCATATAATCTCGAGTGAATCTAGGAAAAATTTGATTCTTGAACACAACACGTAAAGGAATTTATTTTTTTCACATGACAACGATTATTTAAGTTTATATTTGAAAATTTGATCTAAAAACCAATAGGACAATAAATATGAAGGATATATAGTTCAAAATAACAATCTTAAAAAATTAGTTTATATGATGATACTTACCTAAGCCCATATTTTTTCTGCTACTTCTACCTATTCTTATACTTTTTTAAAGCTTGTAGAATATCAATAAGATAAAAAATCTAGAACAAAACATAATTCAAAACTTTTTTTATAATTCCTACTTGTCTTCTCCCTGGGCCTCTGGAAGATTTTTCCCTTTCTCCATGACTTATCCTTTTTCATTCATTCCAATAGCATTCATAGTCCCAATTCCACTCTTAATCTCCAGGCTACTTTATTATGGTCCATGACCTTATTTTCCTTCTTCCCTAGTGTCTGGAACCTCCAATGCTACCTCTTCCCTACCCATCATATAATTTTATTGTATAGCCAAAACTTCATCTAATTGGGCTTCCATTAATTTCCAAATTATGGGACATTGAACATGTCCTTGCATTGTTTTGGATGGTAACAATGTGCTGGTTTCCTCCTACCCACTTGTACTAGTTCCAGTGCTACTTAATTTCTCAGTGATATCAACCAAATGTTTCCTTTCAATCACATAGTCCTAGTTCAGGTGTATTTCCACCTTTACAATGTCTATCTTTTCACAAACACCACCCAGGATCATAATTGCAAACTTAACAAGCTATCCTCTCCTAATATCTCTCGATGTGTTTTTATGTTATGGACGCACAATTTTTTTTATGCCAGGGTTCTTCTATAAAACAGAGCCTAGCATATAAAATAGTACATGCTTCCTTCTTCAAGAAAATACTTAAGAAAACGCTTCATTAAAACTCCATTTGATTCAGCTTAAAATGTACATAGGGAAAAAGAGAGCCATACAAACAAAAACTGGTATATAATAACACAAAATTTCAATTCAAACTATCTGGCTGAATATTACAATGGATGGCCTTTAGACTCTCTTTCCTTTACAAAAATCTCAAACCATCTCTCTCTCTCTCTCTCTCTCTCTCTCTCTCTGTATTTCTCACTACCTTTTCATCCTCACACAATCCTCATATATATACATAAATATGAATTTATTCCACTCCATAATTTCCTCCACATAAATCTCAACTAAAATATAAATTGGATTTATCCTTTTTTTGGACTCAACTAAGTCCTGTTTAAGGAATTCCCAATCCCTATATTATCTACCTAATTAAACTCCAATCATATCATTAATTTATTAAAATAATATTTACAATAATCCTCACTTATATTTTTCTCTCTTAAATTATTAAAATAATTTATAAAATAATTAAAAAATCATCACCCCGCTAATTACACAATATTTTAAATAAAAACCAAGTACAATGTTCCTGCATCAGACTCCCCATGTAGAGAAGTTTCCATAGACTCTTGTCTAGGAGGTCCATCACTTTTCTGTAAGAATGTGACAACCACAAGTCTTGATGACTTTCTCCCTCCAGGATTCCAAACTCTGTTCTGTCGCTGGTCCTTCAAAGTATCAACTAAATTTGGTAACTCGTCACTCACTCTATCAATCGGATTCCATCGGCTTCTCCAACACTTTCTTTCGCAAATTCCTCGGAATAATTCCTCTTTGTTTGATGCTTTCATCTCTAACCGTGTTGAATACTCAAATTTTTGAAGTGAATAATAATCAAGAATTTCTTCTTGATCACAACTATAGTCATTGATTTCTTTTAAAGCAACAACCTCCTCATCCGGTGTTGTACCTGCATTCATCAACAAACTATTAGTTTTAAAAATATAAGACCTTTCGGCCTCTTTTTATGCTTCAAGCACCAATCTCCCATCATCAACTTTCTGGATTTCAACAGATCCTGTTTTGAATTGTTGGCTGCTTTCACCTCTATCCTGCTGGATCAATATTTCAGTCTCCTTTTTGTCTCTACGAAGATAATTTTCTTGTTGCCCCTAATCTTCCATCTCAACTCCAAATAATTTCTGCTCAATTTCTCTGATTTCGACATCATATTTGTTAATGTTGTTTTTTGTACTTACAGTCACATTATTATTTGAAAAGTTATAACATTCACTCAACTCTATAAATGTTAAAAACATTTCATCCCTATCATGCACAGTAACTGCAATTTCTTCTGGATCAGGTTTTGCAAGCTTTATTTCTCCCTCAGGTTCCTTAATCCATTGTTCCAAGAACTCAATTTCCATGTGAAATATTTCCATCATTTCATCACAACCTTCATTCCCAGCTTCATTATTCTTCTGGAAACCTTCCTGAGTTATCCTGTTTTCTGTTTCATCACATTGTAAAATTTTGTCAGCAATTTCATTAAACAAATAAATTTTTTTACCTCCTTGGAATATCTCTTCGGCATTTCCATTATTCTCCAGCCCTATAACAACTTCAACTAGATGTCTTACCCAAAACAATAATTCATGTATGATTTCTTCCTACTGCAACAAATCAGTACCTTCCTCCTCTGAAAGGAATTCTCCTTCATACTTCACCTCAAGAGTTTCATTCTTCTCTGTGACAGTTTCACTGGACTGTCCACCATCTTTCACACATCCTGCAAACATACATAAACTGTGAGATTTAAAAATGCAAGGCTCCATAGCCTCATCTGCTTCTCTCAAAAACACATCTTCAGATTCTTCTAAAATATTCCAATAGTTCAAGAGATCTTTCTCATTGATCTCTTCACCCAGAATTTCACCCTATTCTGGGCCACAAATGGAAACTTCCATTTTCAACTCAGCCTCTCTAAGTTCTTCACACGTTAACTGCACACTCATCATCTACTCAAGCTTCGTCAACTCTTCTTTCAACTGTATGTTTACATGTTGTTCCCTCTTTGTGTGTAGTATCTGCCACTTCACTTTCTTCCTCATGGTCCAGCCATGTGTCTGGTATTTCATATTCCTCTACAATAATTCCATCAACAATTCAAGGTGAACTATTATCTTAGCCTTTTCCCGCTCATAATCTTCATTAGTCAACTGCTCACATATGCCACTTACCTTGGCATTTTCCTTCTTCTTTCTTCTGCTGTGGTCTTCATCGGATCTTCTAAAATGACTATCACCAGTCATCTTCTCCTCCTTTGTGAACTTCATCTGTTCATGTGTGGATTTCATTCGAATCCCCTTTTCAGCAAGCCTTCATACTTTCTATTCAACAATGCAAGCTCTCTTCCTATGCTTGATCACTTTCAGTTCTATGTCTTGGAATCATCTCTAGGCAATTCTCTTGCTTCACTTTGCTGCAAACAACATTTTCATAATGTTTGTGTTACAATGACCAAAATCTTTGGGTGTCGGGCTCCGCCGATCATGCACCCAATTACATTCAGACCTTTGACTTAGCTTACAACTCTTTGACTTCAGACTTTACCCAACTCTTCATCTTGGATGAAAAATACTCATTCTTAACTCAAACAATCCAAACTTTCATTTGACACTAACATCTGTTTTGACTTGAAGGCTTGACTCAATAATTTTACAATGGTGGATATTTTGTCTTAATTCAAGTTATACAATATTCCAATGAACATCCACCCTTAATACATTTTATGATGTGAAATATTCACTCTCTCTCATACTCCATTCTTATGAAAACATCATGATTTTTCCATTATCATTTCACATGATACTTTAGTCTTTAACTTGAAATGAATTTCACTTTCCCAAGATTTATTTTATGGCGAAAATAAATAAACCATTCAATTTTCAACATTCAAAAATACTTTTATGAATTATCATACCTTATGCTCTCATTAAGTTTATTAATAAACCTTTCCCTTACATTTGCAACTCTCTGGATTCCACTCTTCTGTGCCATCTTTGTCACTGTGAATACTCGCATGCCTTTCATACCATAAGCTCTTCATTTTAGTGCAAACATTTTCCTGCACTTTTATGCACCATACAACATCAATTCACATCTCTTCACCTATGTACAGAGAACAAGCTATTCATATTTCAACCTCTTTAATGAATTATGTACAACTCGTACATCGTGTCCATCCTGAATAACACCTCCTTATATTCCACCACATGATGGTAAAATAAAAATTCTACAACATCAAGAAATTGGGTTTTCAATCTTAAAAACAAATCAAAAGAATTATCCCACTTCCAACTACAAGCTTTGGTCCAAAATGACTTAACCAAAACTACGAAGAACCCACATTATGCATAATAAACCCTCTCACATAAAAATGCATACTTCTTTTTATATCACCCAGGATAGCGCATTTGTCATTCATTTTCCATTCCTTTATACCTTCGCATTTGAAACATTTTCACTCTTTCATAACGTTTACAAAATATCAACTTCTCGAGTATGGCAAGGAAATTTAATCATCTAGATTTTAAAATACCTCTACTCAATGAATATTGATTCATTCAATGAGCACTTACCTTGAATATTCTTGTGGTTGAAATGATCCAACCCTTCTCTCGCGTATTATTTTAGGAATGCATTCAAGCCTCTACAGACTTTGTCTCCACACCAAAATTCGATGCAATCAACCAATTCACACTTTAGTATTAAATGTATCAAGAAATTATAATAAATTAGACTTCTTCATATGAGATTGAATTCCTGCTTTACTTTACTTTGAATGTGCAAGGTCCATTTTCTCCCCAGCAAATAAATCTCTTCCCAACAACTTTGTAACATAAATCTTTCCCAGCAAACAATGTTTGTAAACCTTCAAGGTATGCACAATCTCCCCTCTTAGCTTAAGCCAAGTTCCCTCATCTCAATCTCTCGGTTTTCTCCTATATTTCAATTTCTTGGCTTTGGAAACATGAAATCTTAATGTAACACAATATCCTTCCAAGAGAACTGTTACACAGTAATTTGCCACTGTCCCTGCAATCTCCCATCCCACACATTGGAGGGCCTCTTTTGTGACCTGTGAGCAGTGACATAATGTGAAACCACTTTCATGGCATCCCCCTTGACAAGGACAATCATTCCTCTGAAGAAAGTTTCCTTTGAAAAAACCTAAAAAATTGATCTTTTGGCCTTGGCGCGACTATCCAGTTCAACCCTCGTGCCAATGGGGAAAATCCACTAAAGAGGGCACGCCAACTGGTGCTCTGTCCCAGTTTATTGCTCGCGCCAAGCTTAATAAGGATTATTTTTTAAAAATAAATGGCAGAATTTTGATTTCAACAAACTCCTGAATGAGTCTCTAAAATGAGTTGGGAGGCTTGGCTCTAGATCTCCATGTATGGGAAGTGGTTTTCCACCTATCATAGAAGCTTCCTTGAGGATAGGGTCAATCCCATGATTGTAGGGATCCCAACTCCCCTTCCACCATCTATATAAGCTTGCCATTTTCCCTTAGCAAGCTAGTAGTCCTAATAGCACTAGAGAAGAGTTGAAATCATAGCAAGGAGACTATCGCTAGACATCTTTTGAGAGCTAAGTCGATGAGAGAGAGCTTTGCCCATTTCCAACGAGCTTCATTGAGACGTGCTCCGCTGTCGACCTCGCTGAAGGAAGATCCAGTGTCAGAGCTTTGGGTTGTATCTTCCCATTGTTATTATTAATGATAAGCGAATTTGATTATGGTTTCATTCATGTGTCTTTGCCTTCGATGCAATGAATTACATCCTCTATGACTAATGTATGGTTACAAGATTTAGATTCTATGATGTGTATCATTGTGTTTCTTCACATGTGTGCAGGTGTTCGGACGTGTTAAGCAAAAGGATTGTGATCTTCCAAAGCGGAGGACGGGAAGCTTCATCCTTTCTTCGATGACCATTGTGTAGGACCTGAGGTAGGCAACTCAATGTGTTTTGTCATTTTTGTAACTAGAGACCTGCGTCACTGCATGTCTGATTGTTTCTAGACCCGATCTGAGCTAGTAGGGATCACCTCTGTCCGCAGAGGGGATTTACCTCTCCAACAAACTGGCGACTCCACTGGGGATCTTTATTGGAGTTTTTCTTGTCTCTTTCAATTGCGTTTGGCTTCTGTCTGCTTGATTTGCTCTTCTTTTCTGTCACTTTCTGGTGTAGAACCTATGTTCAGCTCCCACCATACCTAATCTACTCTTTGCTTGCTCTTTTTCATATCTGTCATTAGTAAACTCAATTGGCACACTTTTTAGCCTGAGAGTCGCACCAGCTGGCGCTTGTTGCTAGTTAGGCACTCGCACCAACCCTGTTTTGGCGCCAGATACAACCAAACAGTCACGCCAACTCTGTTTGGTGCTAGGGTTTACTTTTTTTTGAGCCCTCTGAGTCTAAATTTTGGTTTTGGTGTTGTTTTTCCAACTTTCTGAGTGCTTTGAAGTCCTTTTTGACTGTGTTTGACCTCCATCCTCCAGTTGTTTTACCTTTACCTTCATTTTTACATTCTAGCCCTAAGGCATCTAGGTGCTATCGTGTGCTGAGCCTCCCGTAGGAGATTTTGGTTTTCTCTTGTTCAGTCAACTTCATTTTTGCTTCCTTGCATTCGTTTGGTTGGTTTTTATCATATCATTGTGTAATCTGAGTGATTTCTCTCTTTCTCATTCAAGTTTCGCTTTGTCTCATTTCGAGCCTAGATCACATGGTTCGTATGAGTTTATGTTGGGATTCATCTTTGATTTGAGGGATTTATCTATCAATTTGAGCTCTAATTGTATGTTTTGCACTGAGTGAAATTGCTGGCTTTCACTCTTTCGTTATCATTTCTCAAATTGGTCTCTTTATTAGTTTTTCATTTCGTTTGGTGCATTTCGCTCTAAAACATTGAAAATACAAAAAAACAATTCTTTTGCTTTTTATTAGTTAGTGAAAATTGAATTTTTTTTTGCATTATTAGTGTTATATAACTCTAATGGAAAAGCTTTTAGTATCATTAGCGTGCATTAGAGACACTAGCAGTTGTTTTGTGATCATTTTTTTATTGTTTGAAAAGCTCTCAACCTTCTTGTAGTTAGCTATTCATCAAACAAAGTGATATATTGTGACATGTAGTGTGCATTTAGAGGATTTTTGAGACATAACATTTAGTAGGGCCTGAAATTGAAACGTAATTGAAGATCAACTCTAAAATTTATTCAATTTACCTTAAGGAAGCATTGGAACATTAACGAAATATCTAGAGGTCTAGGCTAGTGACATGTTCCGACGTCATTAAACCTAGTAGTTATCGTTTGCCTCTTGGCTTTAGACAGCACTAGTACAGACTTGTGCTCCTCGTACCATCGTGTATATAAAGGGAGACCCCACTAGGTTGCTATCCTTTATCCGTAGGAAGCCGAGGCTACCGCCTTATACCTGTGATACACCGGACACAGCATTTAGGGAGATTGCATGCACGTACGTCAAGTCCTTGGTTTATTTCTCTTTCATTTTTTAACCAAGGTGTATATTTTATTTCACGGATGTCTAGTACACCCTTTTGCCTAGAGTTCCAGAGTAGCCATTTTGATCTTTTCTGACTCATTGAATTTGAAAGGATCATCAAGCGCTTGTCCTTTCACGTTTGTTTCCAAATTGAAAGAGAGAGAGTCACCTTTTACTCATTTCTCGACTCTTAAAACATGAAACGGTAAAGTTTCCGAGTTTCAATGTGGTAAAATTAATCTCCTATGATCACACGCCCTTTTAGAGATCGTTTGTTGGCCGTTTGATTGTTTGCCTTGGTTTTTTCCTTTGTGCTTTTGTCTTGATCTCTTCCTCTTTTCGTTACTGTCACAGTGGTGGAACCCTCAATTTCGTCTACTAGTAGTCCTTACACAAATGATTCGTCAAAGGTCTCTCAATCCTTTGCTGAACCTCAGCAGCCTATTGTATCTGAGTTTCCCAACAGGGGACCAGTTCTATCTGAGCTTCCCTTTGGTGGACCAGTTGATTTCAATTGGCCCTTATCCAACGCTTGGTTTGGATTTGGAGTAGGGGAATATTTCCCTCCTCTTACATCAGGTTTGCCTTTCTTAGCTGTTGTTATACCTCCTAGCCCTCGCCGTCTTTTAGAAGATCTTGTGGTAGGGTCGGATATGGACTCACCCAGTCCTTCTCCTAGTGAGGAAATTCCTACATCTGGTGAAGATTATGAAATTTTCCCAGAAAAAAACCTCGAGTATTCTGTCATGTCTTTGCCTGGTCCTTCGCTTCCAGCAGGATATAGGTCCTTAAGTCAGATTGTGGCAGTTGTGGCCTCTATGGGAGTGTCAACTCCGTCCACGAGGCTGGTTTTTTCTTTGTTAGGGATGTCCCCATCAACACCTCTCACGTCATCTCCTCACGTCACGTCAGTACCTGTTAGGCATACCATCTGTGTAGCCACATCTACACCCGATGTCACTACTCAGTCCACCAGGACCTCATAGCTTCCTGAATACATCTACATAGCATCTGCTATTCTGAAGAATATCTCTCCTGAGGAGTATCGGTTGTCTTTACAGCTGTCGAATTCCGAGGTTGGTCAGTCCTCCCAAGATACCAACCATCCTTATTTTTCCCATTATGGACCCGATGGTACCCCTATCTATTTTTTTCCATATCAGTATGATGAGTAGGGAAACCCTCTATGTTTTCCTTCTCCAGAGGCTTATCAGTATGTTCATGGTTTTCTATCTGCCCAATCTGGGCAACCTTCTATTCCACAAGGAAAACCCTTCCAAGGTCAACCTTCGGGCTAGCCTAGTTATCTATATGACCCGCAAGGACAACCCTTACAGGGCCAACCTTCAGGCCAGCAGGGGTTGTTGTATGGTCCGCAAGGACAATCCTATGACCCTCAAGGTCAACCTTTACAGCCTCACTCTGTGGTCCAACCAGGGCAACCTCAAGGATCCACAGGCCAACCGGGGTATCAACCTGGGCCGTTGTACGATCCTGGGGGCAAATCCTCCCTTCCCAACCTATGATGCAACCTCAGCAACCTCAGTTTCCCATCAGTCCAAATGTTGCATATCCAGGACCATATTATGGTCTTGCCACAGGTCAGCCTAGTTATCAGGCACAACCTGGCCCCATCCCACCATTAGGCCAATCAGCTCAGCTTGGCCAACTTGGTGTCCTTCACCAGCCAGGTCAACCTATTCAACCAGGACAACCTGTTCACCTAGGTCAACCTGTTCAACCAGGGCAGCCCGCTTAACCAGGTCAACCTGCACAGCCAGTCAACCCTGCTCAATGCCGATTTATTCTACGCCACAGTCGAATTCGCCCATATGCCCAACTTATCAGGCTCAGCAGGGTCCCACTTACCAACAGCCCGCTTGACCCCAATGCAATTATTACCTCCAAGGTCAGTCTCGACTGGTTTACAACCATCCCCTAGGTTCTGGTTATTACCTTCAACAACTAGGCTATACCTATGCTCAACAGTCAAATCGATACACTGCTCAAACAAGGCCTACATATAATCAGGGTCAGTACCCTGGTTATCAACCCCCTTACACTGGTTATCAGTAGCCGTATCAGCCCAATTATACGGTTAACACCCCCTATGGTCAGAATCCTCCGAGACAGAACCAATGGGGGAAAAGTTATGTTCAACCAGGGTGAAGTACAGGTACAGGTCCTTATCGACAACCTAGCATGAGTTTCAATCCTCAGTTTCCTTTCCTTGCCACGTTGGAATTTCTGGATGTTTCTAAATTGACCAATGATCCGATTCTTCACAATCCATATTGGCCTTCGGTTCTGACCAAGGTGCCTGGTGACTATCCTAAACTTGTGGGTAAAGTTGGAGAGGACCCCAAGCTCATGTCATGACCTACCATCTGTGGTGTTCTTCGAACTCTTGGGTGGATGACTCGATTTTTCTGCGTCTTTTCCAACGCACTCTTACCGGTGTTGCTGCTAAGTGGTATATAGAACTACCCTGTGGTATCTTTCAATACTTTAATACGTTAGCTATGGCTTTTCTGATACACTTCTAGTTATCAGTTCGTTACGAAGCTGGGACGCAACTCCTGAATTCTATCAAGAAGGATAAAGCCAGTCATATATCTTATCATATTCATGAGTGGTGACGTCATCATCGACTGATCAAGTTCGATATTCCAGATCAGCTTCTAACTCATTGGTTCAATACCTCCTTTATTAATAAGATCGCTCAAGATATTTCTATGGGGGCATGTGTAACTGAAGAAAAAACCATCGCTCATGCCAAGTACCTTGATTTGGTGTACTCTCAGTCTGGCATGCTATATGATATCTTGACCGATGCCCCGTGGCCAGGGACCTCTAAAGCACCAGCTACCCCATCTATGGATGGTGTTATTGGTTTTGTTTCTTAGACTTCTCGGAAGTCCTCTAATGGGAAGCAGAAGTCGAATTCTTCCAATAATTTTTCTCTTCCCGCCCCTCCAGATTCTGGTAAGACTGCGGAGGTCAACACCGTTTAGGCCAATCCTACGGAAAAGGCCTCCAAAGGGAAGAAGAAGGGCAAAGGAAAATCCAAACCCGATGCCCTGAAACCAGAGTCTTCTAAACCTCGTGTTGATGATGGTTCCCAACGCAAACCGAAGTACCCCTACCTCATCTGCGAAGGAGATCACTACACCAAAGATCGTCCCCAACGATTTGAAGTTAGTCAACCTTTGAAAGGCTCCAAAGGGACTCCAGCAGTTCTCAAAGAATCGTTCCCATCTCAGTAGACCCAAATGGTTGAACAGCCTTCACCATCTGCACCATTTGGGTCCCAAGTTTTTATGATGAATGGTGCTGCACCTGTTTTGATTGCTACGTGTTCGAAGGATTATGCTGGACCATGCCAGGCAACTGGGAAGGAAGTCGTTGATGGCCCACCTCCCCTACCTATCTTTGGTCCTTTATAAATTTAGAAGCCCAGCACTGAACCCATTGTAAGGTCACCTTCTAAAGGTGTTCTGCGAAAATATTCCTATAATACAAACGCTCGTGCCACTCAGCACTACAGCATTGTTGAGGATTTGGCACAGGCGCCTTCCACAATTTGGAAGTGCTTCAAAGTTTCCCATCGCAATGGAAAGCTCTGTTCTCTGCAATCGATGGAATTGATCCTTCTGATTCTAGTCTTCTCACCTTCGACCTGGAAAATTTTGTCCCCCGACTTCCGCATCAAATTTCTCTCGTTATCCAAGTCGGTATCAATGGCCTCAAAATCCACATAGCCATTGTGGATGAAGGTGCTTCCACCTGTGTTATGTCATCTACCTGCGGGAAGGCCGTTGGCTCTCCAGCTCTTACTTCATCTCCCAATTCCCTAGAGTCATTTGATGATAAGGAATCCAAACCCCTGGGTGTTCTCGAGATTTTACCGATCACGTTACAGGGTAAGATAGTCAACATAGAAGTAGAAGTGGTTGACACCAAGCTCAACTACAATACCCTTCTTGGTCACAGCTGGACTCACGCCATGCTGTGAATTTCGTCCACCCTCTTCCGGCTTCTAAAGTTTCCTCATCAGCACATAATTATCACTGTCGATTAGTTGTCTTTCTTCACCTCATCCTCTGAGAACAACGTACCTTACGTGGATCAAATCCCCAATCCCCCTGAAATTGTAGGACCCGGTCTTTTCAAGGACCCTATCCTCATGGGTATTTTTCCCACGCCACCACTGCACACTGTTCAGGTTAACATGATCTCTAGGTCAGATGATCCTTGGACCATCCCTTCGCTTGAACAAGTGACCTCTTTTGGGGAATCGATGCCTTTGACTCTAGTTGAGATCAATTACTGCAAGATCGTCACTACATCGGATCATCCTCCTTCTGAACATGCTCCTTTGAGCATGGCTCTAGATGTATATTCTCAATCCCCTTGGCTCGGCGATGCAGATTCACCCGATCCTTTAAGATAAGTCTTCCCCTCTGATGAAGCTATCATTGAAACGATGTCTCTTTAAGATCTGTCGTGGAGTGATGGACATCATCATTCCTCGTTCATGCCTGGCCTAGGGGCAATGTCTAATTGTCTAGAGCGCTTTTCATCTCAGGTTCCCACTCCACCTCTTCAAACACCAATTTTGACTCATGAGGTTCTTTCAGAGGGAAATCTGAGTAACATCACTCAAACCATGCCTATCGACGTCTCTGTTAAACCAGGGGTAGCCGAGAACATTCACGTGGGAGTTACTTGTTCTCCTGAAGATATTCAAGTATACATGAGCCTTTTTCGTGAATTCAGAGATGTTTTTGCATGGTCCTATGAAGAGATGTTTTGGATTGATCCCAATATAGTCATGCATGAAATTCCCACCTATCTAGGTGCGAAATCCGTGCGTCAGTGTCTGCGCCCAGTGCGTCCCCAAAAAGCCACAGTTATAAAGGTAGAAGTTGAAAAACTTATTAACGCGGGCTTTATATATCCAATTCCCCTCACAGAATGGGTTTCTAATATTGTCCCTGTAGATAATAAGTAGGGCACTATACAGGTCTGTGTTGACTACCGAGACATCAATCGGGCCTGTCCTAAGGACAATTATCCCACTCCTTTTATAGATCAGATAATCGATGACTGCGTAGGGAGTGAGATATATTCCCTCATGGACGGCTTTTTGGGTTACAATCAAATTAATATTTTACCCGCTGATCAACATAAGACCACCTTTATCTGTCCGTGGGGCACTTTTGCTTACAAGAAGCTCCCGTTCAGCTTAAAAAACGCTAGAGCCACCTTCCAACATGCTATGTCCTATGCTTTTCATGACATACGTCACATTGTTCAGCTATATCTAGATGATTTTCCGACTCATTCAACTCAGCGCGAGGACCATCCTGAACACCTCCACCATATTTTCCTCCACTGCAGACGTTACAATATTAGGCTCAATCCTCACAAGTGCATCTTTTGTGTGGATTCTAGTCATCTTTTGGGTTTTATCGTCTCCAAAGAAGGAATTCACCTTGACCCCCTCAAGGACGAGGCCATCATTAACCTCCCATCCCCATCCTCGTTGCATCAACTTCAGATTCATCAGGGGAAACCAAACTTCTTACGTTGCTTTATTCTGAACTATGCAGAAGCGGCCAAGAGGTTTAGGTGACTTTTGAAATAGGACGTTCCCTTCCATTGGGATGAGGTTGCTCAGAAAATCCTTTGATAAACTTAAAACATTGCTTGTCAACACTCCGTTAATACGTCCTCCTGACTATCATCGTGATTTCACCCTTTATTTGGTTGTCGCTCTTAGCACGATAGCTATGGTTCTATTACAGGTTGACGACGACAGAAATGAACATGTAGTTTACTATCTGTCTTGGAATATTCTCGACACTGAAACGCACTATGCCCACGTCAAGAAGTTGGCACTTGCCATGGTCCAGGTTTTTCAGCGGTTCCACCATTACATCTTGTTGCGTACGGTAACCGTGATTTCTGACTGCAACCCCATGACATACATCTTATCTCAACAATTGCTGGGGGGCAAGTACTCCAAATGGATTGTCATCCTTCGGGAGTTCAATTTGGAGTTCACCACCGCCAAATCGACAAAATCATTGGTTTTTGTTGATCTTATTTGCTCTCTCCTAACAGACTCCGTTCCATCCCAATCTGAGGATCACATCCCAGATGAAACAATATTTCTTATCAGCACTTGTGATCCACGGTAAAGTGACATCATCATGTACCTTCAGACATCCACTTTTTGGTCCGAGTTGATGAAGGATGCTCGACATTGCATTCGGAATCAATCTCAACCATATCGCATTGTCTGAGATACCTTGTATCGTGTCAGAGTTGATTCTGTGCTCCGCCGATGCTTGACCTTGGAAGAGGCTGAGAAAGTTCTGAATGAGTGTCACAGTAGCACCTGTGCTGGTCACATGTCCAGATATGCTACCGCCCAGAAGATTCTGCATGTGGGTTACTTTTGGCTGTCTATATTCAAGGACTGTATTGTTGCAGTTCGAAAATGTCATGCATGCCAGTTCTTTTAGCACAAGATGTGTGTGCCACCCCTACCCTTGCATCCTGTCATTACCGTAGGCCCTTTTTCAAAATGGGGCATAGATTTTATGACATGTAACCCTCACTCCGTCGGGGGGCATGCTTATATAATCATTGCCATGGACTACTTCACTAAGTGGTCTGAGGTGATGCCTACATTAGCTACCGATGGTAAGACAGCCGCTCAATTCATTTTCAACCATGCAATTACATGTTTCAGAGTTCCTCAAGACATTGTTACCAATCATGGCACTCATTTTGAGGATTACATGATGGAAAATCTGACATCAAAGTTGGGCTTCTGTCACGACAGCTCAACGCCATACTACCCTCAGGCGAATGGCCAGGTTGAGGCCATGAACAAAGTACTGGTCACGATGCTTCAACGAACGATTGGTATTCACAAATCCAATTGGCATCTCCAATTGTTCTCAGCTCTCTAGGCCAATCGAACGTCTGTAGAGAGCACAACCAGATTCACACATTTCCAACTAGTGTATGGTCTAGAAGCAACTCTCCCGGTTGAATGTGAGATTTCTTCGTTGAAGTTGGTTGTGGAATTACTACCTGACACTTCCCCGAAGGAAGAACGTCTCATGTATTTTGAACGACTGGACGAAACTCGCCGCTTGGCTACTTTGGTCATCGAAGCACAGAAAAAGTGGGTTAAAACCCATTTTGATCAAACGGTTTCTCCATGTTCTTTCATTGAAGGGGACCTCGTCCTCTTATACGACCAAGAACACGATAAACTTGGAGCAGGAAAATTCCAACCCATGTGGCATGGGGCTTATATCGTCAAACGAGTATTAAAAAATGGGGCCTATGAGCTAATCGACTATGAAGGTATTCCTCTGGCGCAACCTAGAAATGGGTTGTACCTCAAGAAGTACTACACTTGAATTATTCTTGTGTGGTGCGTGTACATAAGTGAGTGATTTCATTTTTTGTGCATGTGTGGTGTGGTATGATTTGTAAGCGTCTTTCTGTTGATTAGGTCTTCCTGATTGTAAAAAGATCCATCCATAAATATATATATATATATATATATATATATATATATATATATATATATATATATATATGTCGAAATGTTTGCAGTTTGTGTGCATTGCATAAAATTCAAAAAATATACATGTTTGTTTTAATAATAGCCGGAGACAACATGTCTCTAAAAAATGAACAAATGAAAATCCTAGATGACTAATCAACCTGGTGCTCATGGTAGCATGTCACTACCCACACCAATCGCCTCAATAAACGATGAAGGCGACTAGGCACCCCCACGGTGTGCCTCTGATAAGCCAATGGGACATCTGCTAGATGAGCATAATCTGGGATCCCACGGGTGATTCCCTCCAAGTTCTGAACTAGCTCACTCCCCTGGCCACCCTGGCCTTGAGGGTCATAGGCAAGCGGGTTCCTCCGTGCGATCGGCGACATCCCGGCAGACCTCTCTAGGCCAACATCTACATACACATAGGATTGTTTGTTAGGACATGAATGTATACCCAAAAAATCATAATATACACAAAATCAAAAAGAGTCTTACCCAGCTCCTCATCCTAGTCTTCTCCCTCCGGGAGTGGAATATTTGGGTCTCCCGTGAAGTCAGTACCAGCATAGAGCCAGTCCTCTATGACGATCAGTTGTCACCGAAGCCATACAAAGAACTCGAGCCTCCATCCCATTTGCTGGCCCCCTCTTTATCTGGGCATGAGTGTTGCCCATCGAGCCATCCGTGGCTCCCTCAATGGTGGCTCAGCAACTATCGCCCCCTAGCCCTACAAGATTGGCAACCGTTCAAGGATGAACGATACCAAGATAGATCTGTACCCAAACTGCTTTAGTTTGGCCTTCTTACACTTCGTCAACTGTCATTTGATGTTCATTGTTACAGCTGTGGCCCAATCAAATAGTGTAGGGTTCATGCATTCTGATGCTAAGAGGAGTTGTTTTTTAGTAGCCTCATGAGGCGCCTACGACCCCGCAGCCCACGTAATGGTATGGAGCACAACCCTAAGTGCTAGATCAAGAACTGTATGGATTTTGACTTTCCCGCTTCCTAATCCTGTCTGTGCCCCCGGGCACACTCTTTCCATCACCATTGACATTTTCTCCCCTGAGGGCCTAGTACCTATCATGATGAGGACTGGACCTCTTCAAGACAATCCAGTTATGAAGTAAACGTCAGATACTTCGAGCTCCAACACTTGGTCTCGAAGCCTAAACTTCTCTTCGTTCTCGTCCCAGATACTGATTAAGTACTGCAAAAATTCAGGTTTTGCCCTGAGACATGGTGTCAAGAAGAACTTTTTTAAGCCACAATCCCGGAGGGCGTTCATACATGCCTCATTCTCCGTGGCCATTTTGTCTTCTTCACTATGATTCCTTTCTTTCCATTCTATCACCATTGTGACTGTGTATTTGCACCAAAATGGTCACACACACTTCATTAGATCCCTTGAACTCTCAAAAATCCAGTTGATTGGTTCATTTTTTGTAAAAATTGAGCGGAAATTTAGGTTGTGCCATTGGCCCGACCCCTTTGCAAAAAGGATCCAATTGGCGCGGGTCCATGCCCGATACCCGTGACAATTGGGCGAGCCCTAAATTTGAAAATATCCCCTCAAGGATCCAAAATCACAGTGGAATTCTATAAAAAATGGATTTAAACATGGCTAAGGAAAGCGCCTCTTACCTGGAAAAACCGAGAACTAAAATGGTGCAATGGATCGTCCACGATCGTCACCGCAAGTTCGCACAAGAAAGACTCACTGTTGCTCTCCACAAGCGGTAAAAAGTAAAAGTAAATATTTTTTTAATATTTTAGGCATATTTATAACTTTTCAAGATCAAATTAGGTTTTGAAGCTTGTTTTTCCATTATTTTATTATATTTTGTCAAAAAATGGGTTTTACGCTTGCTTTCGTGTGCAGCAATAGGCTTTCACACGACTAGGACGACGATACGAGTTGTATTTTATACTTTTTTGGACTCGTTAAAAACACGAAAAAGTCACTATTGGAATCATCTTTCAGCTCTTTTTTGACTCTCTAAACATGAAAATATTGTCGAGTCTCTTGTCGTTTTGATCTCGTTAAGTTGGCTGCGAAACGAAATCTACCCAGTATACGCTTACCTCTTTTTCAGGCTGGGATAGATTATTTACGAAAAAAGAATACCCTAGCCTATTGCAACTAGGAGGTTTTCTCAAACATAGTTTTCTACCTTTTCGGATTTGAGGAACTATCTACAAAAAGGGACTGTTGGATTTTACTTTTCCACTGTCTTTTCAAACTCTCTAAACATGAAAAGACATCGAGTTCTTCCTTTGTCAGACTCGTTAAAATTTGATGACATTGGATTTTTTCGTAATGACGATACTCGAGTTCCTCCTTCCTAGGGCCCGTTAAATGTACTAGGTTGGATTTGTCCGAAGGACAAACTTATATCACAAGCATATGCTATCCCCTTCAAGCTTGTTTTCAAAAATAATTCGGGTACTCACCAAAAATGGTGGGGAAAAAATGAAACCAGTATCATCATTGTGTCAGTGTATGTCGCTCTTGAACATGGCACTTGTCTGCATTCATGTCGGGTTGGGGAAATCTCATCTTGTTTTCTTCTTGCCTACATGGGTTTTGGCTGTCATTTTCTGACCTCTCATCTGCCCTTTGCCTCATCGTCATGACCTCAGATCTTTTGATGTCAAATACTTCCAAATCCAGTGTCATTCCGTTGATATGTTCAAGATAAGTTGACCTCTGTAGTGCTCAACCCTCCTCTGATTCTCTACTGATCCTGATTCACAAACATTATGTTCCTCTGTCTCATGTTGATGATGTGGGAAACACTATGGCCCACCTTCAATCAAGGTCACTTCCTGTCGACTTCATCTCATTATCTAGGAAGCTGATCTAGAGACTCTCTTTAGGTACCTTGGAGCCTCCATGCCTCAATGGCAATTTCTTCGCATTCAATGCATGGTTTTCATCATTGGCCTTCGATCGAATGATTTTGTGGGTGTTCAATTCCAGCTCACTGTTAACATTCCATGGATTCTACCTATAATACCTTGAGGGCCATCGTCATTATTGGTGGTTCCTCTCACGTCTGTTAATGGCTTTTATCATTGTATGGTAATCAGACGATGTTCTTTCATGTTTGACTTCAGCTCACGTATTCACATGCTAGGACTTGTACTCTGTTCGGGTTGAGATGGAGCGCAAGACCCTAGGTTTTGTCTGATGGAATCCAGGCTATGGATTTTGTGGATTATCATGATTGGTTACATGACTCATTGATTGGATGGCTGCGACCATACCTGAGTCTGCTTAATGATCCTTTCTGGATGGCTGCATCCATACCTTGGATCTTGAATATTGTATACTCTATTATGGATGGCTACACCCGTACCACATATCATGTATTGGAGATATCAGTTGTATTTGGCTATGCAGGTTTTCCGACAACAGTGTTTTCAGTTGGGCACATTCTCATAAAGAATTTCACCCCTCTCTCTCTCTCGGGCCTCATGCTTTAGGGGGCATCTGTTACACAATAATTTGTCACCGTCCTTGCAATCCCCCGTCCCGTACATTGGAGGGCCTCTTTCATCACTTGTGACCAGTGACATACCCAGAAACCACTTTCATGGCACCCCCCTTGACAAGGACCATCATTCCTCTGAATAAAGTTTCCTTTGAAAAACCCTAAAAACTGATCTTTTGGCCTTGGCGTGACTAGCTAGTTTAGCCCTCACACCAATGGGGAAAATCCACCAAAGAGGGTGTGCCAACTAGCGCTCTGTCCAAGTGTATTGCTTGCGCCAAGCTTAATAAGGATTTTTTTTTAAAATAAATGGCGGAAGTTTGATTTCAACAAAATCCTGAACGAGTCTCTAAAATGAGTTGGGAGGTTTGGATCTGGATCTCCATGTATGGGAGGTGGTTTTCCACCTATCATGGAAGCTTCTTTGAGGATAGGTTCAATTCCACAATTTCAGGGATCCCAACTCCCCTTCCACCATCTATATAAGCTTGCCATTTTCCCTTAGCAAGCTAGTAGTCCTAATAGCACTAGAGAAGAGTTGAACTCATAGCAAGGAGACTATCGCCAGACAAATTTTGAGAGCCAAGCCAAAGAGAGAGAGCTTTGTCCCATTTCCGACGAGCTTCATTGAGACGTGCTCCACTCTCGACCCCACCGAAGGAAGATCCGGTGTCAGAGCTTTGGGTTGTATCTTTCCATTGTTATTATTAATAATAAGCGACTTTTATTATGGTTTCATTCATGTGTCTTTGTCTTCGATGCAATGAATTACATCATCTCTGATTGATGTATGGTTACAATATTTAGATTCTATGTTGTGTATCGTTGTGTATCGTTGTGTTTCTTCGCATGTGTGCAGGTTTTCGGACATGTTAAGTGGAAGGATCGTGATCTGCCAAAGCGAAGGACGGGAAGCATCATCCTTTCTTCGACGACCATTACGTAGGACCTGAGGTAGGCAACTCGTTGTGTTTTGTCATTTTTGTAACTAGAGACCTGCATCACTACGTGTCTAATTGTTGCTAGACCCAATCTGAGCTAGTAGGGATCGCCTCTGTCCGTAGAGGGGATTTACCTCTCCAACAATTACATTCTCCAAAAATGTACATGAACTATTTGCAAAAACCTTACGTCGACCAATCCCAGTGACCTTTTCTTACGCTGGAAGGTGGTATCGTGGAAACACTGGATCAATACCCTAAATATTCTGTTGGAACCGCACCTCTTTGACAAGCCCCACACATGCCTTTTTAAGTGCATTGATACGATTGGCTTCCAAAAATTGATGTAGAAAAGAAAAATTCCACTTTAAATTTTATATAGCAAATTGTTCAATTTTACTAAGACCCAGATTTACTCTCCCTAATGATGGAACTGATTCCTTCCTCACCAATTAATGTGCAACTCTAGATTCCATACTAATGAAAACATATGACAATGATCTATATTGCAACTCTTTTTAATTCTACAAACTTCATTCCAAACCCAACGGAAATCCTTAAGAGATCATTGTTATATAAAAAATAATAACAAAATCGAATTTATGCATTTGGAATCCATTTTAAAAAAGTTCAATGTGACCTTGGTGGTTAAACCCACGGTTCACACAACCCAACACTGGCCTTTCAAGCAATTGAGACCACGGAATCCTCAATCCACAGTCAATACCCATCAATGCCTCTATCAAACATACGTAACCAATTTTAAGAAGATTCAACTTGTCGTGCTTTGTTTTATGTAACATATGTTACATAACTTAACTTACGTAGTGATGCTGCTTCACATATACCGCGGTCTTATGATATCATACCTGTGTTAAAAAATATTCTGGATGTCGTGGACTCCACTTATTGTATCATACCTATGATATAATAAATCATTGCTCACCCATTGATGCATGTTGTGCATCTTGTTACGATCGCCTGCGTGGTGTCTATGGGATTATGTCACCGCTTAATGCTGCTATGTTGTGGTGTCTATGTCATAATATTGATACTGATATCGTATGCCAATATCCACCGCTTGATGCTAAGATTTCATGTTGCCTATGGTATCATCGCTTGATGTTGCCTTCACAACAATGTATCAAGGCTTGCACGTAGCCTCCAAGAACCCACAATCGCACACCAAATCATAGAACTGTGATCTATTTTTTTCCTTGTTTGGACACACCCTCGGTCCTGCAATCACACACTTATATATACAACATATATATATATATATATATATATATATATATATATATATATATTATATATATATATATATATATATATATATATATATATATATATATATATATATATATATATATATATATATATATATATATTTGCAGACTCAACATGCCACAATATATTTCAATCAACTCTTTTTCTGGAAATTCGACCTTCTCTCCTCGCTCACAATAAGCAATCAAACACAACAGCCTCAACATAGGAGAGACTCATCCTCCAACTCATTTCCTCGGCTCTGATATCAAATGATGCCAGGGTTCTACTATAAAACAGAGCCTAGCATATAAAAGAGTACATGCTTCCTTCTTCAAGAAAATACTTAAGAAAACACTTCATTAAAACTCGATTTGATTTAGCTTAAAATGTACATATGGAAAAAGAGAGCCATACAAACAAAAACTGGTATATAATAACACAAAATTTCAGATTCAAACTATCTGGCTTAATATTAGAATGGATGGCCTTTCGTCTCTCGGCCCTTTACAAAACTCTCAAATCATCTCTCTCTCTCTCTCTCTCTCTCTCTCTCTCTCTCTCTCTCTCTGTATCTGTATTCCTCATTGTCTTTTCATCCTCACACAATCCTCATATATATACATAAATATGAATTTATTCCACTCCAGAATTTCCTCCACATAAATCTCAACTAAAATCTAAATTAGATTTATCCTTTTTTTGTCTCAAGTCTCGTTTAAGGAATTCCCAATCCCTAGATTATATACCTAATTCAACTCCACTCATATCCTTAATTTATTAAAAGAATATTTACAATAATCCTCACTTACATTTTTCTCTCTTAAATTATTAAAATAATTTATAAAATAATTAAAAAATCATCACCCCCCTAATTACACAATATTTTAAATAAAAGCCAAGCAGGATGCTCCTGCATCATTTTTGGTATGATATTTTCTCTTTTTTGGAAGCATTGACTTGTGATAATGCAATTATTGTAATTTTTAAATCTGTTATTCATCCAAAAATCGACATATATCTTATAACAGTATTCATATAAATTAAAATTTGATTAGTTTATTTGTATATAATTGTGGGGTTAATTTGTTATATTATCATATTTTGCATCTCTTCATTATAATATTTAATCATCCATATATTTTATCAATGGTGTAACAATTCATAGTGGCATTGGATAACACAATAAAATAAATTAAAATGTGTTTTATTATATATCAATAAGAGACTCTTTGTCATACAAAATGGGATTGTTATTGGTAACCCCTTGTCTTTCAATGGGGACACTATGTCCATGACATTAAACAAAATGTATGATTTTCATAGGCAATTATTTCAAAAAATAAAATAGGTTGCATTGATATCCAAATAGATCATCATTCCTTGTTGGAATTGTTGTCAATTCTCGAGATACTTTCATGACTTGGGTTATTTGGAGGAATTCTTTGTTTATTGCATCAATTGTTTGCATCTTCTTGATCTAGTTACATTTGCAAACATAAAAATAAAGTGTAATGAGTGTATCTACATTGGTGAGAATAATGAAATTTGAAATAAATAATCTACATCAATGTAAATCAAATAGAAATGTACCATAGCAAGAATTGAGTCATAAACGGTGCACATGGTTTCAAAGCCAAGTCTCGTGCCGTGTTGCAATAACTCTTCTGTTGGTGTAGTTCCATACTTTTATTCCTACATGTTCTAAACCCCATTATAAATCATAGATTTCATATAAAGGATTTTTTTCGTTCTATTAATTATAACCTCAAAGAAGTAAAACAACATAGATACTTACAAATTCCACAATTAATTTTTTGTATGCCAACATATGCTCACAACCCATATTTAACACAATGTCAACCAATTCTTCAGATGGCTCTTCTTTATATGTTAGAACCTATTTGAAGACATTCAAGCATGGTTGTTGTAAAACAACTTAAAATGTACAAAATTGAAACCTTGAGTTGTTATAAGGAAATATTAACATTACTCACAAAATTTGAAATGAACCATTTTCTTCCTGGTCGTCCTATTTTATGTTTTGAATGAGTTACATTTTGTTTTCTTTACTATAAGAAAATACTTTAAAAAAATATTTATTGTTAAATTAATTTTTTTTATATGTACAAAGTCAATCATGATTACATACATTTGAAGCACGTTGTTTTTTAGATGACTCCTCCCATGATGCAATTATGTAAATTTATTTAACCATCTCCTTGTACACTTTTTTGAACATTCCTATTGGCATGTTTTGCATATCAACTCATTGATCATTTGGGATTTTCATAATATTCCTAAAAAAATAACAAATTTTTTTTATATTGATATATGAAAACTAAAATAAAATAAAAAATGATAATAGTAAATGAATGGTTTGTAGTAATATATACATATAATTCTAAAAATTATTTTAATTAGGAATATTACCTTTTGAATTATAATTTTTTGTTGTTGTGCATTTTTTCTATTGCAAGTCTGACATGTCTCATTGACCATTTCTCTGGAAACACTTCCTGTAGTTTATATATAATTTGGTTCTTAGAATCATTGGATTGATTTTTTTATTATAAGTGGAAAGTACAACTATACGTTTGCTCCACTACATCCCTCATAGTTTTGTAAACAAAAAAAAAACCTTTCATTATTCTCCAACACCACTCTAGATGAGTTAAGGACCAATTCATCACCATTTACATGTTCTATAATTTTCCTTTTCTTAGAAAAACATTGATATTTTCCTTCGTTGTTGCTCCTTATAGAACATTAAACATCTAATAGATTGTTTGAAACTTGTTATATAATATTCTTAATTATATTACTAGCGAAAATTCAAAACAAAAAAAACTCATATTGAATAATATTTTTTCATTCACGCGATTCATCCTTCTGCAATTTTCCTATCAGGATTTTTATGCTCTTATGCACTAAGATTAAAAATAATCTTATCAAACTTCTTCATTTTGTGGCTCTTCATGAAACACACTAACCAATACATATTAGTTAAACTTACATATAGGTCAAACATATTAATTTTGTAAAGAATTTACAAAGAGCTTTCCTTCTATTCTTTTTTCAATGTGTTATCATTGTGTCGATCAATATTTTTGTTACTTGACACCTTCTGAGAATTTTTTTATCAATATAAAATTTATACCATTCAATTTAGAAGACATTAAATATATTTTATAAATAAATCAAATAATTTTCATTCAAAAAGAGCTCTGGTAACTGGTGTGTTTATTTGAATAAACACACCAGTGTGTTTATCCCATTAAACACACCGGGTGTTTAATTGTTTAGCACCATGAGAGATTTTTTTTTTCAAAACAATTTTAAATTATGATAGTGCGATTTATAATTCTAAACACATTGCAATGATTTAACAGTGTTATTTGGAAGAGGCATGTCAATGCATTATGTTACACCAGGAACAACGATGAACATACTAGACAGAACCATTAGTGTTATAATATACTGACGCATTCTATTATACAGGGCACATCGGTGGATTATATTACATAGGGTGCATTGCGAAACACATATCCTTTTTTTTTAATGGAAGAGACTGGCAAGTTTTTTATCTAATTCAATAAGTGATTCCCCTAATTTACATGTTAAATGCCCTATATATAGTAAGAATATAAACCCATTAAATCTAAAATTCCTAAAATGAAAAACCCTAATTATGAAGTCGTAGAGGAATTTAAATCCTGAGGTGAAATTTTGCAGGGAGAAGGAAGGGTTTAAGGTAAGTATTGATTTTTTTTCTAAATTTTAACTAAATTTAAATAGGAACAGAGATTGTAAAAAAATTTACTAGTAAAATCAATAGTAATTTTCTTTATTATACAGGGTTTAAAAAAAAAATTTGAATTGTGAAATACAATAGAAATTGTAAAAAAAAATTAACAGTAAAATTTAAAATTTTTGTTATCCAGGGTTTTGAGTGAATCACCATACTTTTCAAATTATGATCTTTCTACAACTCCAAAATATTTTTCTGCTCCACAGTGCTCCTAGCATGTCACTCTTGCAAATGAACTCTCTTTTAATTAAACCCTAACAAAAATTGTAATTTTTTTTCTTAGCAAAATAAATAATAAAATTTAAAATGTTTACTATGTGGGGTTTTGAGTAAATCACCATACCTTTTAGCTTCTGATCTCTAAATAATTCTACTACTCCAAATTATTTTGTTTTTGCACAATTCTCCTGGTATGTCTCTCTTGCAAATCACTCCCTTGAAATTTGGGAAAAATAATGAAAAAGTGAATAATTTTTTACTGTTGAAAAGACTTCATGAAATTAGATTTTGAAAAAATAAATTGCCACTCATTTTTTAATTATAAAAAAAAAAAAAAAAAAAAAAAATTTGCATTTTTTTTCAATCTATCCAAACATCAAAGCGTTTGATATTCAAGCACATCGATGTGTGTATAAGAAAAGTGCACTGACATTGTCAGGGCACCAAATTTTTTCAATGCGCCGACATTGTGGTAGTGTATTTGGTGCAAGGGCATATGAAATACACTTTTCTTAGTAGGCTGGTTGCTTACCTACATAAGAGTCACAAGTAAAAATGGTTTGTTGATCGTTAGTGGAACAAGTTCAACATGTAATAAGCTAGGTTAGAGAGGAAACTTAGCATACTACATAAACAATAAAACAAAAACAAAACAATATGCACAAGATACAGGCTCGATATAGAAAAAACTCTAATAAATGAAAATAGAGAGCTTCTCCCTATATTAGGTGTTGTTGGTGATAGAATATAGAATTTTAAATCTCTTGTTGTGGATCCTTTGAGCTATGGCGCTCAAATATCAAAGACAAGGAGGTCTCTTCCCCTCAAGTTTTCTACAAGCTTCTCTTCCCTCTCAAAGGATGGTAGATCGATGAACGCGTGGTAAACTCCTCTCTCTTGGACTGAGATGTTGGGTGGCCAACAACTGAATCCCTCTGATGTTGGACTACACAGTGTAGTTTCTATGGGGTAATTTGGACAGCATAGCAATGTGTCTCCTCTTCTTTTTCTAAAGTCTAGCTCTCATAGACTATTTTCAAATTCTCTCTCCTTCTCTTGGCCCAATATGGAGGGTCACACAAGAGTGGAGGTAGGATTGATTTGTGAGTTGAATTAAATCCTCGAGGTGGCTCAAATATGACTATACTTGGTTGATAATATTTTTAACCAAGCGTTCCAAGTGGTCCGGGATGGTGAAATTCTGTCATCCCCACGACTGTGTGGCTATGGAAGAAATAGTCGCACTGTGTGCGAAAATTATTTATTTCTTGTGCGCTATCCATAAATTTGTCCTTTGACCTTAGGAAGAATTAAAATTTTTGGTTCTTCCTAATAAATTTTTTCTCTAGAAACCTTTATATTTACCTTCTTCTTGACATTTTTAATGTATTTTTCCATTACGATTTTCCAGTGCTAACATTTTCCCCCTAATGTATGAGGTATAGGAGGAACTTTATAGTCGAAATACATTATGGTTTCTTTTTTGTGTGATCCTTTTGAGAGAGAAAGAGAGAGTGTATCTTGCTTTGGAACGGAGTTAGGATACTCCTTGTTTTAAGTACAAAGGACACCATGTTGTTTTGGAACCCTGCAAGAGATAGAATGAATAAAATATTTCTACAAGGTGGGCATGTCACATGCTCGTGATGTTTTGACTAGTTATGCTTATCTAACAGATAATGGTTTTGTATGCCACTTTTGGTAGTGTCTTGTTGTTGGTTGCTAATGACGGTTGCTGACACCATTGGGGGTGTTTTTATTTGAAATAAGGTTGAATGTGGTTCCCACATGCATAATTTTGGTATGGAACGTTTGTTTAGAACAAGTTCTCATTGTATGCATGGGTCTTTGACTGTTGGGGACTTTCCTGTGTAAGCATTGCTGAAAGAGATGCTTCTCAAGTCACGGGTGTTCGACGAATTTTGACAAAGTGCAACGGTTATGAAGTACGATGCCATCTTGGAAACAAAGTCTTATGTTGAAGTTGAATGTCAATAGGATCGATGAAATCAATTGGAAATGATGATTCCCATAGTGACATCCGAGGATGCCCCTATTGAGGTGAGGAATCATCTAAGGTACTACCTCCTTCTTGGAAAATATTTTTTGAAGTTGACAAGAAGGAAGTATCAACTGATCGAAATGATTATTGTTGTGAGGGATTAGGATTTTTTATGTTGCAAGGCATGATTTTATGGTTTAACTCGGTATGATGATGAGAAATCACTATGCTGATGATGGTAGTTAAGTGGCCCAAGGTCAGAACTGTAAATTTGAGTGGCGGCAGTCATAAAAATTTTTGGTGGGGAAATCCTTGGAGTCGGTAGGACATCCAAGGTGGGTGTATTGTTATTATGATTATCATGGTTGGGTGCGGTAAAGAGTGCGCGACTCGAAATAGGGATGATTAGGGACTACTTCCAGATAAGAAATGTAAATAGATGGGTGGGAGTGCTCTCTTAAAACAATCTGTGTACACTTGCGAAAAGAATATAAAATGGGTTTGGATGTACAAGCACGGAGATAGGTGCCCCTAAAAATGTAAATGATCCTTCACTATGGTGAGAGGAGTTTTTTTTAATGAGGGTGGGGTCCCCATTAGTTGGTCTCGGTGTGGGTTTGGTGAGGCAGATGAAAAATTTCGCAGATGGGATATGTTGATTGGGGTGTGATAGGAAAAATGTGAAACACGGTGATGCATTTTTTTCTAATCTGCTTGTGAGAATGGTAGCCAAGGAAATGGGCTTTAACATGACATGGGTAAAACTTGACTTGATGTATGATGGATGAATGAACATGACGTGCTTCCCAGGCTTAGGGTTTTATGGCCATGGCTCTAGAAATTTTTTGTATGGTTACATGAGTGATGGACGCCATGGAGGTTCTACCGACCTGCAAGGGTTTTTATCATGTGCAAGGTGGAGTGATGATAAACATGGTCGGGCGAATGAAACCTATGTTCTATCTTTTTGAAGAAATTATGTCAGGATATGCAAAGCTTCTTGGGGAGCCTATCATGTTGGGGGTAGAATGATACCTCATCTTGTCCCTTTTTCAGCTGGGGAATATGGTGATTTGGCATGTTTGTAATACCTGCAACCAATACCCTAAGTAAAAATCATTTTCTTAATACAAACATATTTTAAATAACTTGAATGTAAAACAATAAAAGAGGGCATACCTAAACTATAGTATGGCGGACATTGTGCCTAAAAAATAATTTTTCTGAGGTGTGGATTTATGGGGCCTGGTTTGAACATGATGACATGTTGATCATTGTGTTTCTCGTGGTTTTGCAATTGGGTACTATGAGCTCCAGTTATGGTCTATTGAAAACTGAGAAAAGGGTGATATATGGGCCAATATGGTTCATTTAAACTCATTTATTTCATTTGAGGGTCTGAGGTGAGAGTTGAGCTCATGTTCCTGAGATTCTATTGTCGTTGTGGTCAGCCTGAGTACCTGGGATTCATGTTGTTAGTGTCAGGTAGGACCATAAACATCCCGATTTTCATTTTTGTCATTTTTTGGCGCATGGGTGATCTCTAAAAATATGGATTTGTAAAGATTTTATACCCATTTTTGGGTAAGACCATGCGGGCGATCAAGGATAACCCACACGGTCCTCACGCAAAAGGTAAGTTTTGCGCGAGACCCTTGTGGTTGGGAAAAATTATGTGCAATAAACTACTCCCGTGTATCTACTACAGATGTGTGGTCACCACACCTAATTTTCTTACAGGCATGGGGAAAATCATTTTAAAAAAGAATACATATATATATATATATATATATATATATATATATATTGGTGAAAACTAATTTTTGGTGTTTTCTCTGATGGTAGTATGTTGTGCAGGAGAGTGATTGGCCTTATCTCTGCACAACAGTAGCCCAAGACCCCCATGCTCATGGGGTCCTAGCTTAGTATGGTTTACGAAAGTTCTTAGAGAACAACATACTGAGGTCCCATGATCACTTACTAGGCTACCTGGTCTGATGATGGAACAGGAGATGACGCGTTATGGTCCTACGTCGTAGGGATGTCGTGATCTAGCCGGAGACCGACATATATTTTATGACTGGCATGTTGCCTTAGTAGGAGGCCCTTCCTTATCCACTCCCTCCTGGGAGAGTGAACATCCATCATTGGGTTGAGGATGAGGAGCACTGCGGTCCTGACGCGATCACTCAGGGATGTACCTGAGTGAGATCTGTCATCAACCTGAATGAGAGAGCTACCTTGGTAATGATATTTCCCCTATCTGGGTCAACAGAGACCCATTGAGTGTTGGGTCCACATGTTTCAGTTTTGCTTCGGCTTTAGGATGATCACTTTTTTGACTGGACTCAGTACGTTTACCAGGGCATGGTCACTCAACTGAACAAAGCCCAGGGGGGGTATATTAAGACTTTAGATTATGCCAGAATCCTCTGTAGTATCATGTACGATAGAGTTGTGATGCTTTGGAATTTTGTGGCAGTGCCCCTGGGTCCTTCGACAGATCCTCGGATGCATCGGTTGGCACCTATGATGCCCCCTTGTGGTGGAGGAGAGGCAATATATTATTGGGATGCGATGGTCAAGGAATAGTTCGAGTTGAACCCACAGATGTTCCTTGACTTCTCGTATTCAGGGATGGATTTCTAGGGGGATATGGATATGGGTCTTCCTACAGGCTATGCATGGGATCCAACAAGTATGTATTTTTATGTTTTCTGCATTTTGAGGATTTTTACTATGTATAGATCTATATGTATTTTTATGGTGACACTAATAGTTTTTTTTGGTCTCTCTTGTAGATGTGGGTTCGGAAAGGTCTCCTACTGCTTGTTTGGTGGGTCACCAGCCTAGGAGGAGGGACTCGCTTGGGGCTGGTGAGACCCAGATTGGGAGACAGGGTGGTGCAAGGGGTCCCTCAAGAGAGGGTAGCAGTAGTGCAGCTGCCAGTGGGGATTATGCTCTTCTTTCCCATGCTAATTTAGTCGAGGCACAAGTGGAGACGATCAAGGAGTTGTTGGCTATTGTCGACATTAGAGTGTTGGTAGTGGAGGCTTAGGCTGAAGTTGGTGATGCTCATGCTGCAGGTCTAGCTGATTCGTAGATTTGGTTAGAGAGGTTTACCCAAGGCATGCTGACCAGGGGTTTTAATGACCTGGATGACATATGGCTGAGGATGGTGATGGCTCGAGAGAGGGTGCATTGCCTGACTCTGCATAGGGTATAACTTAAGGTTGTAGTTGCTACTCCTATATTAGGCGCAACAGGTGCTTCTGTGGGTCCTAAGAACCCACCAGGCGGAGCTCATCCCTAGAGATTTTTTATTAGGGAAAGCACCCATTATGAGGATGCTTCCCTGTATTGATGACATTTATACTTTTGATTTACATGATGGTTAGTGACTTGTTTTGTATTCTGGGACCCATGCAATTTTTGATGTATATATGTGAGATGTATATTTTTTTCGGCTCTTATGATGTTTCTATTTTTATTGTTTGGTTTACATATGTTGATGATGGATATTATGCACATATGATGGATATTTATGCTTTTATGCCTTTTCTTTTTATGGATGATGGTTTATACAAGATGCATTCCAGTCTAGGATATGGTTAGCTATGCGATCGACTATCTGATTTTGATTTCTTTGTCTATGTGTAAATGTAATGTGATCAAAGTGATGACTCAACTGTCGTGCATGCAAGTTATTACACAAAATTTTGGTCATCTAACCTATGACTATTATATGGACCAAAGTACACCATGTAAGACTAATTTTACCCTAGTAAAATTGCTTTCACTATGAAAAATAACTTAGTAATCCATAATTTATAAGTCGTTTATGATCTAAATTGGAAACCCCATGAGGAAATATTGATAAATCCCTATTTGTTTGGTTTCGGTCAAGGGATAACTAATTAAACCACAGTTTAATTAATATTCCTGGTCATATTTAACCCAAAACAAGAAAATTAATTAGATAAATCACTATTTATCTTATTATTTTCGAGGAATAATTATTTAAAACATTATTTAAATAATATTCCTTGTTAAATTGGACTAAATCATTTATAAATAATTGAATAAATTACTATTTATTTAATTGTTACTCAACCATATTCTTAAAATAATAAATAAATCATTTATTTATTTATTATTTACAAATAAAGGGATTTTACCATATTCAAATTATTCTTCCCTCCAGCAAAAATAATAAAATATTCCATAAAAGTTGGATCTAGATTTGGTTAATAATATTTTAATTATGCACCAATATCTATACTAACTTAATATTTTTTTATAAATAGAAGGTTTTTCCCATTCATTCATTACCTTTATTGCCTAAATATCACTCTGGATCTATACTTTTGGTCTGACTTTGACCCTCCATCATTGTCATATTTTTCTACCTTTATTCTTGTGAGCTCCCCTTGGGTTCCATTTTTGACTGGGTTTTCTACATCATCAAGAGATAGAGATCTTAGATCTGAAGCGTTGGGGACATACAAGAAGCCATCCCATTGAGGGGGGCTAGTAACATCGTTCTATGTTCCCATCCTAGGTGTCATAAATATAAAAATTCTTTAAAAACATTCTTGTCTTGTCTATTGGATGCATGGAGAAACTCTTGCTTTTATTTGTTGTTTAATGTCTTTAACTACATAGATCTGGATTTATGTATCATTTATTTTGATCACTAACTGAAAATCTAAGGAATTTGACAACCATATTTGATGTTAGGGTTATTTTTTATGCACAACTAAAGTGATTTTTTTTGTATGCTTGTGATTAGAATTCACACTAACAACTGGAAACTCCACAAGGGTTTATAATTATGGCCGTTGTCGTTTTCCAGATCCCTATATAAACAATTGCTTCAACCCCTAGGTTTTTTCTTCCTCTTCCTGTTTTTCTTTTCTTGATGTTGTTTTTAACCTTTAAAAACCTAAAACAGTAAAAATTCTAAATTCTGTGTGTTTCTGGGCCTATTACGCATGTGGCAAGTATTAGTCGCAACTGAGACGACACTTTTTTTTGAAACCTGCTCCAGAGACGGTTGAAAGTGTAGGTCACACTTTTTGGACCAAAACATGTGACCACAGCTCTCAGGTAGTGGAAAACTGCCAGAAAACTGCGACCTCAGCGGAAAACAGGTCAGAAACTGCAACCTGAACCTTTTGCGAGAATTTTTCTATGATTTTTCTAGGTTTATTTGGGCTAATGTCCAGGGTTTTCTGGCCTCCCTCTCCACCCATATTAGACCTATACTTGATCTGTTTTACTCATCGAAGTATTAACCAAGCCCCTTAGGGCTTCAGTATGCTTCCACCTTCTTAGGAGGAGTTTAGCTGAAGCACGTCGTCTGAGATTTCAGGGTGTTCAGCCATTTTACAGATCTGATCTTGTACTTTCAGATCCATTTTAGATTTTCTATTCATCCATCCAAAACACCTCTTTTTAGTTTTTCTTTTCCTCCTATAAGGTCCCCTTTATTTCCCTTCTGGTTGTAGCCTTTCGCCACCTTATTTGCAGCACTTTTCCCTCTATTTTTTTATTGTTTTATGAACCTATTTCCAATAGATCTAACCTTTAGATCCATGTCCCTCTTGAATTTTTGATCCATTGCCCATTTTTGTGTGTTTTGACTATATTTTTCCCACCCATAGACTAGTTGTTGGGAAGCCCTCCTCCTTGGGTTTAAATTGATGCAAGTTTAGATGTTTATTTTCTGTCATATTCAGTTTACTTTACTGTTATTTTTAGATTTATTTATAGTTGTACAACACCTTTTTTTATTTTTTCTCTACACACATATGTGTTTAGTTAAAATTAACACACTTATCACATACACTCACACCCTAAGTGAAGAGTGTCTGGTTTACACCACCAGAACAAGACTATAACACTGTAATCAATTGATCCTGCACCTCCCTGCCCTTGTTTTGACATTGTAATCAATTGATCTTGCACCTCTGTAATATCCCAAAAGGGAGAATGAAGCAATACTAAAACACAATATGAGAACTGTAGCAAAGTAAACAATAAATCTATATACACATCAAAATGCATAGAAATAGCTGAGCCATTTTATTATATTGGAGGTGCAAAAGCAAGTACAACAGTGCTAAAAATATGAGACACTCAAGCCAGAAGAGTAGCCTAGAATGACCCTGCAATGATATCCCAAGAGGGACTGCGTAACTACTGCTCTGCTGGAAGGTAAACTACGATGTTCCTGTTGCAACTGTAGGGACTGCAACTTCCTATAAGATAGAAAGTCAGATCTAGGTAGAATGGGAGCTCCGATGATGCAAAAATTGTAAATATGGGCTCAATGATGGATTCCCAAGATAACCCAGGAGCGGTTTCTTAGATCTTTAAGTCTAAGACAACTGTCCTTTAGGGCTTAACATATATGTTGCTGGGAATGCAGATCTGAAGCTAGAGCTGATAATATGATGACTGCAATGATGTACAATCAGATCTATGCAAGAAGGGCTGATCCCTTCACTAGATCCTTGGGCTAAAAGCTCAAGATCTAGCTCCTCCAATATCCTCCACTAAAAATAGTTGTTGAATGAACAACATCTTTAGAAAAATGTGTTATTAGAGAGGGAGGCTCAATAAATTGCTGCTAGATATGTCAAATCAGCTCCTAGATGATGGACACAATAGATTCAATGTGAGGAGGTTATCCCTCAAAGGATTTCTAGTTGAAATACAGGAAAATTCCTTCCTCCAATAGATCTCCAAGACTGGACTGCGCAATCCTTTAAGGGATCGCTATTACATGGAGGTAAAACCCAATGACCTGACTGTCGGATGTATATCTATTTCTCCCGAAAGGCTGGATCTGAAGTACAAAGTGGTAGGATGAATCCTTTGTTGGTTTCCTAGCTAAATGCTGGAAAAAACCTCTTGAAGATGGCATCAATGCCTGATAAGGAATGAAGAACAATCCTCTTTCCAGAGCCACTCAAAGAAACAGGTGGGATTCCCACTCGGGAACACCCTGTGCTAAATAGCACTGCAAACTCTACTAAACAACCCAAGCTTGCATAGAAATGTCCTAAGTTAAATCTAGATCTAAACAAATCAAGAAATGAATAATCCAAATCATGCCTTCCATTGTGCCTTCACCTTCATTATATGCATGAGCCTTCCATAGCCTGGGCCCACTCCAAATCTGCACTGTACATGTGGAAAAAGTCTCCATGTTTGACTGCGTTGTTGATCCATGTGCTCCATCATGTTCATATGGGGTGATCACCCTCTCCATCATGCATGCATTAAATGCACCACTTCCTCCACTATCTTATCATAAGTGCTTCATGATCTTCTTTGAATGCACTATGAACTCAGTTGACCTTATCAAATATCCTCATGATTTTATATTTGAGATCCATGATCTTATTTGACTGTGTCATCCTCCATGATCTATCTCATAAATGAGACATGATCTCCATAAATAGAGTTTCTCCACTACTCCATGTTCTAGATATAGATCTAAAATATCTACATACACACATTAAAAGTGGATTTTATTCATATTTGAGGTTTGTAGGTCCCTCCACCCTTTTATTTACTTAATTTATTAAGAAAATCAAGGACTCCAATATTCCAAATATGATGTGGAAATTTGGGAATATTATAGTCCCCCCACCCCCCGGAAAAATGTTGCTTGTCCTAAAGCAACTCCAAAAGTAGATGCAAGGCATCTATTCCCCTCCCAATGGAACCCACATAAGGAAGGCTTCCTCTATTTGCTGCAATGTGTTATGCATGTTTGGTTCCAAAGTTGTCTTTCAAAAACATATAGAATAACCTCCAACTGTATGGTTAGATGTCCTCCTTCCATCATGAAGTACCAAGTGACAACCATATGAGTTCCAACTTCATCATTAATAAATTAGACACATAAAATAAAGTGGCTCTTTCCACAAAGAAAAATCCCCATCTCACAATACATCTCTCCATCCCATGCTTCATGAATTTTATTGAGCATTGATATGCTCTCATCCTTAGCCATGTTGGCCTTGTTGGATCCAAACATCATTCCAACATCATGCAAAAGAAGAAAAGGAGATATATGGGTAGAAAAATATGTCAAACCATATTATCCTAATAGTAACCATCGGAGTAAGGCCCTTTGCTACCATCCTCCATCTCCTCCATGTAAGATGGACAAGCCAAACTCCCCCAAAAGCAACCAAAGAAACAAGAGATATTGTTGCTTTCTCTCCTCCTCATGTGCATCATGGATTAAAAACATACTAATGGACATATGGGATGTCACATCAGCCCAATACAAAGAAAAATCATAAATGCACAACATGAGAGCATCATGCCAAGCCTTACCCAATATAAAACACATAAACATAGCTGATGTCATGTGGTGGCAAATCTCTCTCAAGGGAAACCAAAATGAACATGCATTCTTTTGTTGCATTCTATCATTGATACACAAGGCATGAATCAAAAAAATATGAGCTATTGGGTGGTAACCATACTCACCTAAGAGTAGCCAGCGCAACCATGCCTCCTTCTTCATTTCATAAGTGTTCTTCAAGGCATGGATCAAAGAAATAAGAGCCTTTGGGTAGTGACAAGAATATCCCAAGGGAAACCAACGTAACCAACCTTGTTGGCCCATGTCATAAATCTGCAAGTGGTCATGCAACCCCTTGCTTATCATCCTCACCCACTCACCCCAATATGGATGATGAGTGATGTGCTACATAAATATGGTATCCTCCCTTTGTATAATACTATCTTCCCCAAACTGATGAAGAAATTTGCACTTCATGAAATGTTGAAGTGCACCTCCAATGAGATCTCTTAATGAGATTTTCTTTTCACCAAAGGCCCTCCAAAACCAATGAAGTTTGGATCTGTTGTAGGTAGAATTTTCTCTTTAAGATTTGAGGTCGTGTCCATTGAGAAAGAGTCATCTAGAAAGGAAAAAAGGTTCCTCATCTCAAGATGTCTACCATTTGTCATCTTTACCTCCATTTCCTCATGAGTGAAGCTACCTTCATACTGCTCCAAGAATGATGGGGCCTCTTCTTTTTCACAACTACTAAGTGAGAGCGTTGTAGATCTGCAGGGTAATACATGTGTTGTCTCAAAGCAAGGCACAATACAAATCTCATAACCAGCTATTGTGCATAGGATCTTACTCATCCCATTTTTTGAAACTCTACACTTAAACTCAAAGGGTTGAATGTAGCTCAACAAGGATGAACTGGGATACTTATTAATCTCTTCCTTGATTAGATCAAGTATCCTCTGCATTGTGATATATTGCTACTTCAAATCAGAATTTCATTCTAACCCTTGGTTATGCATTGGCCCTTAAACAATATGTGATGAAAGTTCATGCATACCTTGGATCAACTGATGTGTGGGAACCTCTTGCTAGAACACAAGAGTTCCTCCAACCAATACAATAGTGCCTCCAACTACTTGTAAGAGTCATGGATTATTTTCTCCAAGTGTACCAGTGCTAGAATCTTCCTCCTTTCCCTCATGCATCTCCTAAATCATGCATGGGACTCTATATGTCAAGAGCTCAAGACTATCTTGCAAATATGCAAGTGTCTCTTCTCTGGATGCAAGTATTTCTGCAGCTGGTGGTGAATGTAGTGATCTCTTGTCCAGAGTCACTAGATTGACATCCTCCTTTATTTCCTTAGGGAATGTCACTTTGTGACACATCTCTAGTTTTTTCACATAAAACTCTTCCCTCAACTTGTGAAAGAAATATGAGTATTTAGTCACCTTTGCATGTTCTATGTGACCAAACCACCAATCATTGGCTTCACCTAAAAGATGAAGTGCTACAATTTTAAAAGCCTCTTCTTCAGCTATAGCATGTAGCCTAAAAAATGCATCTAAACCCCTCCTCCAAGCTTTAACAGTGCTTGAGGAAGATCCATCAAATGTAGGCAAATAGAATCTATTATGCCTCTTTCTTCTATTGCTTCTATAGGACCTTCTTTATTCTTTAATTTTGAAGAATTTTTGGAGAGTTAGCTTCTCCTTGAATACTCTAGACTGTGCTTTGTACTCTTCAAGATATAGACTAAGAGTCTCATGAGTCTCAATTTCATTCCTTTCTTCATTTCTACACCTTTCACCTTCTCCAACGAAAGTGGGCATAGTGGATTTATGAAGAGATCTAGGATTCTCCAGTTTTCTTCTTTGCTAATCGGAAGTGCTTGGATCTTCCTTATCACATATTCTTCTTGGATCTTCTTTCTATCCTTCCTTCTTCATTGGATTGACCTCCTTGGAGAGATATTTCATGGATCTAAAGAAAGGAGTGGCATAATTTTCATCCTCCATGATAGATCTCATCTATCTTCTTCTTCTTTTGATGTAAAAGATGAAGTGTCCACAAGCTGAGATAAAGATCATGCTCTGATACCAGTGTAATATCCAAAAAGGGAGAATGCATCAATATTAAAACACAATATGAGAACTGCAGCAAAGTAAACAATAAATATATATACACATCAGAATGCATAGAAATATCTAAGCCATTTTATTATATTGGAGATGCAAAAAGAAATCACAACAGTGCTCAAAATATGAGACACTCAAGCCACAAGAGTAGCCTAGAATGACCCTGCAATGATATCCCAAGAGGGACTACGTAACTGTTTCTCTAATGGAAGGTAAACTACATTGTCCCTGCTACAACTGTGGGGACTACAACTTCCTGTAAGAGAGAAATTCATATCTAGGCATAATGGGAGCTCCGATGATGCTAAAATTGCATATCTGGGCTCAATGATGGATTCCCAATATAACCCAGGAGGGGTTTCTTAGATCTGTAAGTCTAAGACAACCTTCCTCTTAGGGCTTCACATATATGATACGAGGAATGCAGATCTAAAGCTAGATCTGATAATATGATGACTGCAATGATGTACAATCAGATCTATGCAAGAAGGGTTGATCCCTTCACTAGATCCTTGGGATAAAAGCTCAAGATCTAGCTCCTCCAATATCCTCCACTGAAAATAATTTTTGAACGAACAACAACTTTAGAAAACTATATTGTCAGAGATGGAGGCTCAATATCCTTCTGCTAGATATGTCAAATCAGCTCCTGGATGATGGAAAAAATAGATCTAATGTGAGGAGGTTCTCCCTCACAGGATTTCCAACTGAAATACTGGAAACTTCCTTCCTCCAATACATGTACAATATTGGACTGCGCAATCCTTGAAGGGACTTCTACTGCATGGAGGTAAAACTTGATGGCTTGAATGCTGGATGTAGATATGTTGGTCCTGAAAGGTTGGATCTAAAGCACAAAGTGGTAGGATGAATCCTCCACTAGTTTCCTAGCTGAATGCTAGAAACAACCTCCTGAAGATGGCACCAATGCCTGATAAGGAATGAAGAAAAATCCTCTTTCAAAAGCTACTCAAAGAAAGAGGTGGGATTCCTGCTTGGGAACACCTTGTGCTAAACAACATTGAAAACTCTTTTAAACAACCCAAGCTTGCGTAGAAATGTCCTAAGACAAATCTAGATCTAAACAGATCAAGAAATGAATAATCCAAATCATGCCTTCCATTGTGCCTTCACCTTCATTATATGCATGCGCCTTCCATAGCCTGGGCCCAATCCAAATCATTGTTGTACATGTGGAAAAATTATCCATGATTGACTGCATTATTGATCCATGTGCTCCATTATGTTCATATGGGATGATCACCCTCTCCATCATGCATGCATTAAATGCACCACTTCCTCAACTATCTTATCATAAGTGCTTCATGATCTTCTTTAAACGCATTATGATCTCAATTGACCTTATCAAATATCCTCATGATTTTATACTTGAGATCCATGATCTTATTTTAAGTTGTCATCCTCCATGATCTATCTCATAAATGAGACATGATCTCAATAAATAGAGTTGCTCCACTACTCCATGTTCTACATCTAGATCTAAAATATCCACATACACACATTAAAAGTGGATTTTGTTCATCTTTGAGGTTTGCGGGTCCCTCCACCTTTTTATCTACTTAATTTATTAAGAAAATCAAGGACTCTAATATTCCAAATATGATGTGGAAATTTGGGAATATTACAACCTCCTTGCCGTTGTTGGTCTCTCTTCCTTCTGTGATACGTGTTTGTTTTCCATCATTGCGCCCTGTTGGCTCGAGGGGTCCCGACCTACGTTCGAAGGTTAAGGTTTGACAACAAACCCCTATATTACTAGCCCTTTCAGCAGTGACTGCTTGCGTAGGCCAAAGTCTGACCCGAAGCAGTATGGGAGGGTGTTGGAACCAGGTTTACGCACCCTGCGAGAGAGCAAGAAATTCAAGTCGGTCCGCAATTATCAGATATATATGGCCTGAGGTCGTTCGTAGGAGTTCCAATAAATAACCAAAATACAGTTATCGGATCTAATTAACAGGCTCACATCCACGTGCGTACTATCAGCTATAATCACAGAACATTATATTCACAACAGATTAACAAATCACAGATGCATTTACCATAAACATAGATAGTTCGTAGCTTAGAAATAGATCATATAACTCAAGTTTGCATAAACCATAATAGATAACATCAAATATCCACAATAATTTTGCACATCTATATTATTACCCAAAAATCCTCTTACATTCCCAAATTACCACCTGCGCACACAGCCAGCAGGGTCCGCACATAGTAGGACAGAGGATCTCCACGCACACAGCCAGCAGGAGTCCTAACCCAAAAAACCCTACCATAGATCTAACAGTTCCTACTTAGCATTAATCTCTATTCATTCCCTACATATGACTCAAAAAAATTTCATCTATTTATAGCGTTTTAGCCTATGCATCCAATGGTCCGCAAAACGTTTTTTGCGGACTCCTGGTCTACCCTTGACCCATTTACAATGCGTTAGGGGCTTTGACCCACCCCAAAACCCCTGCGTTAGACTTGATAATACAAAATTATACAAAAATGGACAAAATTCATAGCCTTTGGGAGACCCTACTCCAACAGTTCCCCAACACAATCTTGTGACTTGTCCCGAGTCACTGTGCCGATGGGGCTTCAACCCACGCTTGCAATACTCTGATCGCCTCAGATAATGGAGGCAACACGTTTTTACTTTGGATAGCTACATTCTGTGCAATGCCAACCAATTTTTCTACTAGTGGTCCCTCAGTCGCGGCGGTAACACTTTCCAAAGGCTGGTTCAGTTTCTTAATAGCAACATTGGCATCCAGTGACAGTTTGAGAGCTCCATCTGCCCATGGCTTCATGCGGTCACGCAAGGTCTTCTTCTTTTTCCGCAAGTCCTTGATATCTGCCTAAAGCGCTTGGCTGGTGCATAGTCATTTTAAGTGCTGGGCAAGCATCAAAGTGGGCAAGGTGGCTTCGATTGTCTTGAACTTCTCTTCTTTTTGCCACAGGTCCTAGTTGATCACTCACAAGATTGGATCGCATTGGACCATAGTCCATAGCTGCATGGCAGTCTCTAGTAGCTGGGATCCCTGCATGATCTGCCCCATGATGACATTCGTGGCTGCAGTGACCAGCGCAGTTTTTTGGGCCCAAACCTCCAGGGGTGTTTCGGGCTATAACTTAGCCTGCAGATTTGCGATCTGCTGCTCCATGCGTGTCTTAACCACTTGAAATTAATACTGGGAAGCCTTGAGTTCTGCGACCAGTATTTCTACTTTTTCCTGAGGGGTGGCTAAGGCCAGGATCTCTACGGGAACATCTGCACAAATTCGGTGAATTGTGTTCTCGAGCTCTGTGTGATTTGCGGTGGCAAGACAAACCTCCACCTCCTTTGCAATGATGGTTTTCTCCGCTATTCCTAGCTAATGGTGCACCTATTGGTCTCTATGGTGGATTTCCTGAAAGAAAGTAGTGTGGAGGCCATGCAAGACCTCATGGGGTAGCCAAGCTAAGTTCAACTGGACTTCTGCATTGGTTTGGACTTGGGGTCCCAGATCGGATGGATTGAGGACTAGAGCTGCACCAGGGAGACAACAGAGGTGGCTGTCATCTGTAGCGAGTGTTGTGCTACTAGCACTGGAGGGTGGTCATACCAGGGTCACAATGATCTGGAACGTGTTTGCTTTTAATTGGAGCACTTGCAGCTGAGCCTGAATTGTGTTGACTGTGGCCCACTATTGTTCTTCTAAGGCACCCCACCTATCCTCTACAACTAGAGTGATAGCATTGGTGATTTGTTCCAGGTCTCTGTCAGTCAGTGTGATTGTTTCGTCGCATTCTGCTCGCTGAGATCGCTTCTTTTTGGGGGGTGTTCTGACCGGCTTAGTTGTGTGCTTATTGTTGTGGGGGGAGGTAGGCCCACCGGTCTCCAAACCTTCTGTACCCAAACCGGTTTGTGCGTCCATTCGGGTTTCTGCCTCGACGTCCTTTTACAGCTGCGAATCCTTTTGAGTGGTCACACTAGTGTCTTGTCAGGTATTCTTGACGACAGGGGGTTTAACTTGGGATGTGCTAGTGCTTCCAACACCCTTTGCACCAGTTTTGAATCCAAGTTTCTAGTTGGGGGCTAGAGCTCAATGAAGTTGTCGATTTCTTCATCCATTACCATGTAGGGAAGCGAAGTCCAGGCTTTTTCTTTATGCGCTGTAATCTGAACATTTTTTAGAGTGACTTGGAATGCGGCTATGCCCTTGTATCTGTCATAAATGGATGGGGACAACCACGGGTAGTAATTAATAGCTGCGGATACGCTACTCTGAAAGAGGACCTAGAACACCTAGTTGTCCTCAAGTCGTTGTGAACCCATGGAATCCCACAAGTGGGCATAGCGAGCCCCTTTGCAAACGTCCAGGGTAATCTCAAGGAGGACAGACTCTTCAGGAGCTTCCTAGGTAACCACTGCTATAAGAAACATAAACCAAGAGTATCAAAAGGCACAACCCTGCTCCTGGGACTCACGAACGTTAGTTAGAAACTCATCGCACAACTATTGCGCCCAGTTAAAAAATACCCCTTTCATACATTGGCCGGCTAACCGAATGACATAGGCTAGAACAGAGGTGACCTGAAATTTCCTCATCATTTTACATGCTAATAGCATGGTGCCCAACTGCGTACCTTGGTCACTGATGGTCTTGATGATAAATACCCTAGTATTATGGTCCACATGATACTTTTGGCACACGAACTCAGCAATATCCACCTCATATTTCTTACCCACACACTCCAGGGGGTTCAGGCTACTCATGGGAAGACCAATGATCTGATGCACGAGCGCAGCGTCAATCGGGATCCTGTCCTAGATCCACAGACATCTGTCATGAATTAGCGTGAGAAATTTTCGTGTGTGCTGGTCTATTACATTGTAGTGTCCAAAGTGGGGCATCCGAAGCATATTTAGGAGCTCAAACCCCGCCAAAAAATGTACCCAGTGTTGGGGGACAACTTTGACCCCATCATCGCCATGAATTGTATCAACGTACAATTCAGGTGCAAGCTTGGGGAAGGCCTCAAAATTAGCCAAATCATGGTCGTCAAACTTAACTTCAAGAAGGTGACCAAAAGGTTCACCTATAATACGAACATCCCCTAGGGTCAGCGGCATCTGCAGGTAGGTGATAAAGCCATCAGGGTTCTTTGGCGTGTGCATTGAGGCCCTGTGTGGTCGCATCAAGAGGGGCAGTCAGTTGATCAACTCAGTGGGCTAGGCCTCCTCCAACGTAGCCCTCGGGGATTTCATGTTTCGTGGGGAGGTACGGGGCTTTCCTGCGACACATTTCATAGGCCTCAGGGGCTTTCCTGAGCCCTGAGCTTGCTCTTTTCCTTTCCAAGTGGTAGGGCTGGGTGTGGAGAGGATTTCTTCAACCGCAGATTCGACCTCCACCACTTCCTCAATGTCTTGGGCTACTGAGGTTACTGGATCTGAGAGTTTGACAAGGTTTGTGTCCATCATTCTGGAGTGAAATATGAATTCATGGTTGCTACTATTAGAGGGGGCAGGCTGCTCAGACATAAACGAGATGCTAGCAGCATATAATTTCTTACAGCACCACTTTGTCCAGGACAATCAGGCTAAATACAAGCTATTTGAACAATAGAGAACCTTTGTCTGATCTATCCACCTATTTTATAGCCTTAAGTACCACCCAACAGTAGGGTAGACTTCACGTGGGACTTACCATCAAGTAAATGGTAAAAAATCTTCCAAAATCATCGCATTAAATGCCGCTTGTTCGCTCCATCCAACGGTAATTTGTTGTTTTTACCTGATTTGACTATTTCAATAGCTAGTTTTCGCACTCGTGATGCGCTCAGGGTACCCCTGCAATCCCAGCGTACCCCTGCGCCCCGAGAAATCCTCCCGCAATCCCACTACACTAGATTTATTATGTTGGGATTCCTTCCAACTAAAATTCTGTGTTGCCATAGCCCAACCTTCCAGACCTCTTGTGCCATCGTCGTACCTACGTAGTGACCCTCTGCTGCATCTTCATAATTTACGTACTTCAAGCCATCGTTGCATAGTACTTCATGAGATGTGATGTTGACGAAGTCCACAACTCAATGTGCCAGCTCCTTTCTTTATCGTATCGAATATTTTGCAAGTACAACGCATGTGGTTTGGAATAGAGAGATCTCGGTAAACTGTGCATCCACACCCCTACTTGTGAACAACTGTGTATCGGGGAATCCTTCCCTACCCATCTCAACTCGTGACTCGTGATCCCGCTCAGAACTTAACTTTCCTGGCTCGACGATGAATTCAACGTCATATTCTTGAAGCAGTTGCCACATGTAGACTTCCCCCCCAACATAGTCACATTCTGCAGGTGTTCTAAAACCCATTGATCTGCAAACATTTTATAGTGGTGTCCTAATAGAGGGTGTTGATACTCCTATAGTTCATGGGTTAGGGCCAACCCTTCCCTCACCGTGGTGGGATAATTGCATTCCATACTCGAGCTTGTCCAATTAGTATATGTGATTGCATAGTCACTTTCCCTGGTGCCAACCTGTGTACTACCTACTTCACGGGTGATTCCTTGAGTAACCGTATGAACTATTATCGCTGGAGTGGGAGAAGCAAACATAGGTGTAGTGACCATTATGATTCTGAGTTTTTTGAATCTCTTTTGGTGCATGCCCTCCCAACTGAACAAAATATCATGCTTAAGGAGTGTGCGCATAAGTTCAGTGACCAGTGCATTATCTTCGACTAGATTTTCTATAGTAGCCCAAATGTCCCAAGATCTCGCATAGCAGCTTTGGAGTCCTGGGCCTTACATGTGGGACTGGTGCAGTGAGTGTATTATTGATCTCCTCCCCCACCCTCTGTGTATGATAAGGTTTCTATTCTTCCGGCTGCGCATCGGAGTTGAGGGTGACGTGCGTACCTCCCAAGTTCTCTGTGACCTGCTTAGTTTCTGAACACTTATCTGGATGCTCCGTGTTTAGCTCCGTCATCTCGCCTATGTCCCCACATCCCAGCAGTTCTCACTCGTAACCCTCTTGGGTGGTACTGTCGTATGAATGTTTCGTGGTTTTAGTGGTTTCGTACTAGCCGCCTCCTATATTGTAGGTATCGCAACTGTGCGTTCCTCCCCTGTTGCTACCATCGAGACCTTGCACGGATCTGTGTTGAAATCTTTTATGGTGGAATTTTTGGGCTCAACATCATCATGTATCTATGCTTTCCATGTGGGGCCTCCTCTTACTTCGTTGGGACTAGATTCGCTAGGCACCATGGTGGCGAGAGCCTGCAGATCTCCCTCAAGCACCTCCAATCCTCCTGTTAACCCAAATGTCCCCAAAAATTCATCTCTTAGGGTTTCCCACTGGCAGGTGCATTTTCGTAGCTCTACATCAGGATACCGAGCAATAGGAATTAGTCCCAAGGCATGAAAAACAAGTGAACCCATTCTTCTATAGTATCATCGCACCATTTCTCCATCCAAGAGGAGTGTTCACACGGGTTTCCTGGGCCCTAGAATCCCTTGATGCGCACATCGGTTGGAGGTTCAAACCGCAGTACCATCATATCCCAACATTCCTCCCATTCCTATAACACCCTCTTATGTGTGTCCCACCAATTCGTAGGTGTTGCGCACATAGCTCGGTTAAGATCCCATAGCCTTCGTTCTCTGGGAACCTTGGCTTCGAAGGTTCGCAAAAAGTCCTTATACTATCAGAACCATCAAAGCAGGGTAATTCTCTTACCTCGGAAGATAGATATCAGAATTATCTGGTAATCTGCAGGCAGCGCAGCGAAGAGACTTCCTGCAGCTGATTCTGCCAATCTTCTAACTCTTCGTCGGAGTCAGAGACACATTCATTGTGCTTCTCCCAGCAAGGCATATCATCGGCCATGGGGTTGATCTAGTCTTCGTCCTCCATAGTTAGATTATAGATGTGATCCATCCCATCTTCTTCGTGTGCTGGCTCAATGTACCTTTCTCCTTCTGTAGGGTCAAGTGGTATGATCACCTAAGTTCCCTCTCTTTCAAACACCATGCTTCGTTTCTTCAAGTTGATAATTCCACCCATATCAATGGCCCAATCCAATCCCAGGAGTGCTTGGTAAGGGTTTGCATCTTCTACAATCTAAATAAATTCAAAATCAACCCGTACCTTAGCCCCAGCAATATCTACGACCATTTTTGACAATCTCCCCAATGGTATGATCTTCTGTTGATTATCCATGCGCAACTGGATAGTAGACCATTCCAATTTAGGTTCTCCCATTCATTTCCAAGTGTACTTAGGTAGTACATTCACATCAAATCATAGGTCTATAATTACATGGTCCATCTCATAATCACCAATCTGAGCGGTTAATCGCATTTCACGCCCAGTGCGCCTCTTTTGCCTGTAAATTTTGTGCACATCCTTAATCTTTGTGGCCGGGACTTATTTTTCTGTGCAACCGTCAAGTAGGGCTTGGAGGTTTTCTATCGCTTGCTAGTTGTGCAGCAGCTTCATGCACGCCTACAAGAACAGTTTGACCTCATGTTCGATTCCATTGTTTTGAGCCAATATCTTGCTTCGAGCCCAATCTTGTCGGGCTACGATAGAGGTCTCTATCTCCGCCTGGGGCCCCACGCCTTCTAATTCAGTAGCTACTTTATGGATCAAAGACTATGTCTCCACTCTTTCCATAGAACCTTCGATGGCCGTATTATTTCTTGTTATTATATTAATGCTTGGATCCTCCTCACGAGGTTTTGCTTTCACTCGTTGTAAATTTTGTGTAGGATTCTACTGTTTTTCTATACCTTTTCCATCAAAATCGAGCAATCCTTGATCACATGGTTGAATTGTCTACAATATCTGTAGGATTTCTGAGTTGGTTCCTGCAGTCCCATACAAAGTGACCTATTTCCCCGAAATTATAGAAGATTAACTGGCCTCTACCTCTGCATGCTCTTCCTCCTCATCATCCTCCCCTACCCCTGGCTGGGGACCCTCCTATTCCTGCAGGGGATCTAGGTGATGAGGGGTCTGATTGTACCCTATATAGGTTTCCCCAGTCGATCATCTAATCATACGTTCGGAAATTTTGTTCATCATGTCCTACATACCTACAAAACCTACACCACTACTATTTTACTTTAGGGACATATGAAACAAGGCGAGGGCAGTGGTTGGTATCGTGTACCCAACAACGCGGCAGTCATTGCACCATAGCATTAGCCCACTCGATCCCGCAGCTTCCCTAGGGCAAAGCGGGCTAGATCCCCCGATCTGGATGTAGTCTGCTAGCAGCGGATAGTTATCTTTGGTATGGCCATTCACCCTCCATCGGATGCACCATCTTTTGGGGCTAGCCTCTGTCCCTCGCTCCTTTTGTAGATTCTGAATCTCCATGTGCATTACTTATAGATGGCCTTGTATATGTTGTACTCCTAACTGGGTATTGTCTCTTGGCACAGCTTCCAGCTTCATGGAAACCTCTAGGGCCTTCTCTTGTGTTTCAATAGCTTGGTGACCCATAGGTACACATAGGTGGGGCAACAACATAGCAATGAACCACTCCATGTGCTACTTTTCATCATGCTGGAATCCTCCTTCTCTGATAACTTTCTTTAATTCTTGATTAGATTCCCATATGGACTCAGACAATCCCTGCTTGAAATCCTTCAAGTCATTTACTCTCTAAGAGTAGGACTTAGGTTTCTTGAACTGATGTTTCAACGCATTCTTAATTTCCTCGATAGTTGCATTTGCATGTTGGTCAATGTATCCCATGTACCAGTCCAGGGCTATCCCTTCAAAAGTAAGGGATAATTGTGCCCATTTCACCGCATCGTTTACTACATTCTGTGCAGTCCATACCGATCCTGCGACAAACCAAAACCGATCCATGTCCTCATCGCCCACGCATTTGAAGTTAGGTAGCTTCATGTGCGCAGCCATATCATCTTTCGGTGGGGGTGGAGGTGAGTTTTTACCCCTAAGGGGTTCGACAGTGGCGTTGACAACGGGCTATGTGTAGCAAAATTTCTTACTAGATTGTAGATAGATCGATCCCCCTCTTGGTTAGTTCTGTAGTACTTACCACTGTGTGTTGTGCCCTCACTCTGGTCAGATCTCATTCACTCCGTATGGCTACACAAAATGCTTTTTTCGCACAAAAAGATCTTAATTAGTAATGGAAAAGTCTTCAAAAACTTACCCCGGAACCCCTTGAATAACCTTCGCTCCGATTCTAAGTAGGATAAAAATTGATCAACTGTAAATTTAGTCACAAATCCTCCTATCACACTATCCACACCGTGATCTACCATGCGAGTAATGGTGTTGTCAGTTTCTTCCAGCTGCCGGATCTGTTCTGGGGTCCACTGGGTGACCCGCTCATCCTTCCAACACTTCTAAAATTCGACTAGCCTTACGAGCCACTCCTAGAGCTCTATTGCTATTGTTACAAAGAATATCTCGTAGATCTTTGTGAAAATGTACTTATTCTTCCACTCTTCAGTGGTCAAATTTTTACTGTGAATTCCTGAACTTGTTTTTCAAACCATTTCTCGATTTATTTTCTTTTAGGTTTCCAGTATGGCCTTGGCATTACCTGGTCCCTCTCAAAATTCTCCCAGTTCCAATAACAAAACCATTTTTTGGCTCGAGGGGTGCTAACCCAGGTTTGAAGGTTAAGTTTTGACAACAAACCCCTATACTATTGGCCCTTTCTGTAGTGACCTGCTTGCACAGGCCAAAGTCTCAACCGAAGTAGTATGGGAGGGTATTAGAACTAGGTTTTCGCACCCTAGGAGAGAGCAGGTAAGTCAAGTCGATCCAAAATTATCAGATCTGTACGGCCCGAGGTTGTTCGCGGGAGTTCCAATAAATAACTAGAATATAGTTATCAAATCTAATTAAAAGGCTCGCATCTACATGCGTACTTTTAGCTATAATCACAAAACATTATATTCGCAACAGATTAACAAATCATAGATGCAATTACCATAAGCATAGACAGTTCGCAGCTTACAAATATATCATATAACTCAAGTCTGCATCTACCATAGTAGATAACATCAAATATCCACAATACTTTTGTACATCTATATTATTACCCAAAAAATTTCTTACATTCCCAAATTACCACCTGTGCACATAGCTATCAGTGTCTGCACACAGCAAAATAGAGGATCTCCGCGCTCACAGCCAGCAGGATTCATAACCCAAACAACCCTACCATAGATCGAACAGTTCGTACTTTTCATCAATCTCTATTCATTCCCTACCTATGACTAAAAAAAGGTTCATCTATCTACAGTGTTTTAGAATACTCATCCAATGGTCCGAAAACTGTGGTTTTCGGACTCCTGGTCTACCCTTGACCCATTTACAATGAGTTAGGGGCTTTGACCCACCCCAAAACCCGTGCTTTAGACTAAACAATACAAAATTATAGAAAAATGGACAAAATTCATGGCCTTTGGGAGACCCTGCTCTAACAGTCCCCCAACACAATCTTGTGACTCGTCCCGAGTCACTATGTCGGTGGGGCTTCAACCTACGCTTGCAATACTCTGATCACCTTGGCTAATGGAGGCACCAAGTCTTTACTTTGGACAGCTACATTTTGTGCAATGTCGACCAATTTTTCTAATAGTGGTCTCTCAATCGCAGTGGTAACACTTTCCAAAGTTCGGTTCAGTTTCTTAATAGCAACATCGGCATCCTGTGACAGTTTGAGTGCTTCATCCACCCACGGCTTTAGTCGCTCACCCAAGGTCTTCTTCTTTTGCCATAGGTCCTTGATATCTACCTAGAGCACTTGGATGGTGCGTAGTCATTGTAAGCGCTGGGCAGGCACCAAAGTGGGCAAGGTGGCTTCAATTGTCTCGAACTCCTCTTCTTTTTTCCGCAGATCCTGGTCGATCCCTTGCAAGATTGGATTGTGTTGGACCTTATTCCATAGTTGCATGGTAGTCTCTAGTAGCTGGGCTCCCTATGCGATCTGCCCCGTGATAAAATTTGTGGTCACGGTGACCAGCGCAGTTCACTGGGCCCAGACACAATCCCCAAGGGAATGCACCTAACATGGAAACCTAGCAATAGGGCACTCATCCCAAGCAGGATAGGCATGTTCACATGAACAAACCTTATTCTTGTTGTAGTTTCTATGGTTAGTACACCCATGGTTTTCCTCTTTTACCTCAAATGTGTCAGATGTGGTAAGCTCAAGTAGCATCCTGAGGACAGCAAGCCTCCCCTTCGGTTCCTCCCAATGTTGCACCTATACAACCAGATTTGTTTACCAATACTTAAACCAAGCAAGGATCTATGGCTACCCAACCCCCTAAAAGTCTAGCAATCACTGAACCTCCTCCATCTGGTACCTCTGATAACTAGATTCTAATGATGAAATCTGACTAACCCATTACCTTTGACCTCAACCTTCAGACTCGGTGCCGTAAATACAACAATCCCCTGGCTACATCTGCCCCCGAGCCCCCTTCTTTAGGTCCCATAGAGCCTCTTTCGACACCCAATGGTCCTTTACTGATCCCTCAGCCTAAGGTAGAGGTTCATACCAAGATCCCCAAGGGACCATTACACCAAAACACTGCTTTTGGTAAAGCTGCCCATTCATATAGTATAGTAGATGACTTGGCACAATCCCCTGCTGCCATATAAACACTGGAAGTCCTCTAGTCATGCACTTCACAATGAAAATATATATTAACTTCCATGGATGTCTTGGATACTTCATATGATAATTTGATTGTCTTCGATGTTGACTGGTCAGAACATCCTCCCCTTCTTGCTTCTGTCACCTTCCAAATCCCTGTCAAGATCCAGAATGCCAACTTCTCACGTTGTATCATTGACGAGGGGGAATCCACCTATGTGATGTCCGCTTCGGTTTGGCCCCTTCCACTATAAACCTCTGAGTGTGGGATGGCCACTCTTCCCATCCCCTTGGCATGTTCCACATTTGTCCTATTACTCTTGCGACCAAGATTGCTTGTGTTGACGTAGAATTCATTGATGCCCCCTTAGACTACAACATTCTATTAGGTTCTAGCTACACTTATGCGATCTCTATTGTCCCATATACAGTTCACTATAAGATGTGCTTTCTCCGTAATGGAAATATTTTCACCATCAACCAGCTGACATATTATGAACCAAAGTCTCAGACCTCCCCTGAGTCCATCATCTCTTCGGTTTCCAATAAAAAAATATTTGAACCTTCGACCAGTGTCTCACCCGGGGTCTACAAAGAATCATCTTTTCTTGGTTCATTCCCTAGTCACCCTCATCCTATATTTGATCCCAGCTCATTGAACGTTTTCATGATGCAATTGTCTCGGTCTGACCTCAAATGAACCAGTTCGACTAGTCAGTAGCCCCACCCCCCACAACCTGCTACTAGCACCTCGACTCAGCCTTCAGGACCACCTCCTCAAGGCCCCTCATCTGTAGCTGGTATCTATGAGCCTATCTATCCTCCTGGAACCGTTCTTCCTAGCCTTAACCATCTCGTAGTTGTCTCTCCTGGCCATTACCCCTCCGGTCAGATACCGTTTCTAGCTCCCCCTCCTGGAGTTTTCTTGGCATCTGTTATGGCTACCTTGTCTCTTCCTAACATGACCCTAGGGATCCTATCCTAATACATTGATCCCCCAGCCACCATCTCGCCTGGTCAGCCCAAACCTTATCTTTCTTTGACCCCGGTCCAACCAGTCACCATGACCCCTCCCTTTGCTTTTGTGCCTCGGCCACCTCAACAAGAACATACTCCTATTGCGAAAGTCTAGGGTGAGGGGGGAAAAGCTCGCAAGAAGGCACCTAAGGACAAGGCTGCCCAAACAACCACTACTCCTCCTCAGCCTCCAAAGTGTACCCCCCCATGTGCTTTGTGTGATGCTATCATACATGCCACCCATCATTGTTCTGAATTGCCTCGTATCAAGCCCATGGTTAATGTCGTGTTTCCTGAGTCTAAGGTCCCTGAAGCCTCTATTTCTTCCTCAACTACAACCAATAACCCCAATATTATTCAAAAAAACCACCCCTATGCTTTGTGTGATCTCCATGGCCATTATACCCACCTTTTTCCCCGCCTCAAGCATTATCGAGCCTCTTTGGAGGTAGTTCGGGAGTACGATATTGAACAGAACCAATCTGCCTCTCCCATCCTCACGCAGTATGCTTCAGGCCAGCATAAGGATACCTCTTCTCCCATTGACATTCCCCCTCCCGATGTCGAGATGACAGAGTCTTCGGCCACTATCCTCTACCTATCATCATCCATGAGACCCACAGTGGAAGCTCCCTCTAGGGCTTCTCCTTCTGTTTCACTTGACCTCCCTTTAGTGATCACCCTAGGCTCAACTTTAGTGGATCCCTTATCTGCTTTTTCTTTTGTCACCCCCCATGATGATGCACATGTGAACCTTTCTTCTCATGATGATGAGTCGAGTATATTTTCCATGTCATGTGGTTACCCCTCCACTTGTCAACCCATCTTTTACTGTGATGATGACATCATGGAAGTCTTTTCCACCCCTGACTTCATCTTTCCCGTCCATAAGAGGAATGGCACCATCCTTGTCTATTGTGACTTTCATGACCTAAGCACAAGCTACCCCCCCGACAGCTCCCACACACCACCTACCTGTCAGTGTGCAGGCAGTAGACATCCTACCCAGAGCACTCCCTCTAGCAGTGTTTCTTCAATATCTACCTTGCATTCAAGTTGCCAACATTTTTCATCATCCTCTCATTTGTTGTCTTGTGGCACCTTTTAGATGGACCCCCTGTCCACACCATATATTGGTTATGCCCATGGTGCAAGTCGTTACTCCAAGAATCTAGTCTCGACAACTTGGGATATTTTTACCCCTTTGCATTCGCTTGTTCTCTCTAATGGCGTATGAATTGAAACTACCACCAATAACCAGGCCGAATATGATGCAATGAGATTTTTATTAGTCGATTTCCTTTCCCATCACATCCTTCACCTTCATGTTTTTTTAGACTCCCTGCTTCTCGTTATGCAATTTAATGGTGTCTAATGTGTGCATAATATTGTCCTTTTTAGAAGATATTTACGAGTGAAGCTTTTGATGCATGAATTTGAAATCATTACATTCAGTCATGTACCTAGAGCACAAAATCACTATGTATATAGCATTGTAAATAATATTCTAGATTGGCATTTATCACAGGCATTTCACACAAGAAAATAACAATAAACCATAAAATGATGCAGATCCATTATATGTGTCATTCAAAATGTTTTAGATTCCATCAACTCTAATACATATGACATGCCCATAGCATGTTACAAAACTTAAATCTAGGGGCAATACATGCCCCTACATCTAATCACTATTTGGAGGATCCCAAGTCAATGGCTCGGCTCCGATAGCTCGTATATTGTGTATCCCTTTTACATCCATTGCCATGTGCCGCATGACCCCTTTCCACACCGAGTGCAGACCAATACATGGCTCTATGTACTGGTCATCAAGATCCTGCCATCCACTCTCTGAAACACTGGTCAATAGCCTCTCACATCTACGATGTATTTCCTCTAGGAGGGTGACTGCATCCTCATTTTGTGGACCCCTCAACCCACCAGGTGTTGCAGCTCCTAATATTGCAGGTCGCCCCATGTACCCAACCGATTTCACCAGCGTTGTATCTGCATACCAAAATATGAATGAATCAGTACCATATACAATATTCTGAAACTTTAAAATGCACATAGCATATTAGCAACTTGTCACTTACCATCGGGCTCCTATGCTCGACTTGGTGGTAGTGGCAAGTCTGGGTCCCCATGATAACTCATCCCACTATAGGGATAGTCGTCTATGTACAGTGGCATCTAATCCCAATGAGAAAAAAACTTGTGTCGGAACACCCACCTAATTGCCCCACCTCCCTCTTTGCACAGTAGCCGTCCCCAACGGTGCATCCTGGGCTCTCTCGAACCCCCATCCTGGACCTCTATACGAGGCTGAAGTGTTGGGATCTTCTCAAAGAAGATAGAGCACAACACTGTGCCATATACATATTCATGGTTCACTTATCGCTTGCATAGAGACAACTGTGGTTTAAACGACGACAACATCATTTTGGGCCCACCCATAGTAGGTCCCAAGCAACACACTCTCAACAAGCATGATCTAACCCCCAATGATGTGGTGGAGTTCCTGGTTGCCCATGATCCGTAGCATCGATGCATCCATAGCATAGGTCTCTAGCCTCTCTAGATCCCCGATGGGTATCCGTGTCCCTTCACTTGGAGTCCTAGTTGAAAATGGTGCTCCACAAACTCCATAATGTTCTGCCCCCATGGTGACACTGGCTATGTATTTCTGACCATCCCAAGTGGTGGGACATCAGTCAGAAAATATATATCCTGGACCATTAGCTCGATCTGGTGTCACTGCGCTATAAATATCGCATGATCTGGATCCCAACAGATGAAAATCCGGGCCAACAAGGGATCTCCAGCTCTCATTAAAGGGTTCTCCACAAACTTCAAGACCCCAAACCTGGCCAATGCAATGCGGACACTCTGATCCTCTCAGATCTCCAACTGTAATGTGTCCAGGTCTCTCTATCTCTAGTTGATCCTCAATTCTGCCATATTTGCACAAAACCATCATATTTATTAGTGTACGAAAATGAAAGACTACATTCAACCATAAAAACCCAGCTCTCAGCCAAGAAACAGCACCAAAATCACCCTCTCTTACAGGTCACACCTTTGAGGAAATTCCTGGGATAGGTTGTATTTTTCTGCCAAAAACCTACTACTTGGGTCACAGACATTTCCCTAAAAAGTGTGAGTCAGCCGTGAAGAAGAGCAAGGTTTATTCCTAAGCTCTGGGTGCCTAAACTGAAATTTTAATCCACTGAATTGAAAGAATAGGGTTAGGCCTCTTACCTGCAACTGACGGATCTCGATTCCAACGATCGACTTGTCTGCTACGATTGCCGCAAGATTTAGGGCCTTTTATCCTCTCTATATTCACCACGGCTACACTTGCAAATGAATAAAATTGTAGGGAAAACACATTATTAAAAGAAAAGCCCCAGATTTTTCTTTTTCTAGCTGTGACCAAACTGTATCCCAATTTGAAAAATCATCAACATTGTTGGAAATCTCTCACTGAGCTCTCAAATGAGTATCCGTTAGTTTTTTGTGATTTGACACTTCACCCGGACACATTTTTTCCAAGAAGGGTCACTTCACCACTCCTCAAAATCGAATTTCTTCACTTGCACCACTAGTACTTGGAGCACCACTTTGCCTTCATACTTTTCCATGCTCATGCCGATTTTTTCATGAGTAACCATATTGTACTCATGTTTTTATAGTCCCCATCGGCCCTGTTCTGTGTGGTAACATCATCGAGTCGCCCTTAGGGAATCTGAATTGAGTCATCATCGAATTCATGGAGTCTATCCCGAGTCCCTTTGTATCCCTCTGTAATCCTCCATCCTTCATTGCTTTGTTCCTCCCTTGTGTCGCACATTTTGGCCTTCAGTCATACTGTCCCCTAACCCCTCTGGTGTCGGGACAGTAGCTGCCAGGTCATCCATGCCCTTTATGCTCTAACAAGGGAAGTCGTCATCCAACTACTCAGTACTCCCTATTCCACCATCATCCCTAGTGTCAGTATATCAGTCGCTCTAGTATTATCCCTCGTGCCTTAGTTGAGGATCCCTTATTTCCTTGCCTATGGCAGAATTCTTTCTTTCAACATCAACTTATTCATTCTGTAAGATAGTTTTAGAAGGTGGTATACCTTGGTTCCAGCTTCCACTATTGCTTAATGCCTAGGATCAGGAAAAGGGACCCTTTATCGCCCTTTTACTTGATTTTTTCTAAGTCCCAACTCCTCATAGCATGATCAAGATCCATATACTTGATGGTTCAGTGATGCAACAAATTTTACCAGTGATTCCTGGGTGTGTGTGATATGTTTAAGGCCTCATGAGGGGGTGGCCCTTCAGGTATCCCCCCACATGCTCGGATGACCTCTCTACTACAGCCTTGGATGAAGCTCCATAGATTTTATATTTTTGGCCTCAGTCGCTTGCAGTGGCTCTTTAGTTTTCATGTATCATTCATATTGTTAGAGCCCTTTCCTATTTTACAGGGCCTCTTTGCTTGTACTTGTATCTCATGTACTCAGATATTACTGTATAAGTCTTGGTTGTTGTCCCAGGCACAGTATGTATGTGGGATCCATTATCATGTTTTTATCTAGCTCATGTTTATGCTATCATGTACTATATATTTCAGTCTGTTTTTTACCGATGCATTATTCTTTGTACTTTGTTATCTTGGTGGGCATAAGTATGCCTCCCCTGCCTCATGTAGAACAGGTACTCACTCATAAAGAGACTTTTTGCACCAGTAAGTCTCGCCTCCTCAAGGTCTTGTCCTCTTGCGCTTTAGTCTACCTTATATTTCTCTGTCTCTAACTCTCCTTTCAGTTTCTATTGATTGAGCTCTTACAATGTACTTTAGTCATACGATTAGCTCCTGATACTCGCATGCTGGGGGGAAATCTGTTACACCAATTTTTGGTCATCTAACCTGTTACTATTTGATGGACCAAAGTACACCATGTAAGACCAATTTTACCCTAGAAAATTTTCTTTCACTATGAAAAATAACTTAGTAATCCATAACGTATTAAGTTTTTTATGGTCTAAACACGAAACCCCATTTCCCGTCCTAAAGATGGATCCCCGTTGGGATTCGAAACGTAGACAATTGTTTTATAATACTGTGGATAATCCGGTTTTTGAAAATAAATTAAATAAATCCCTATTTGTTTGGTTTTCCTCAAGGGATAATTAATTAAACCACGGTTTAATTAATATTCCTCGTCATATTTAACCCAAAATAGGAAAATTAATTAGATAAATTCCTCGTATTATTTATCTTATCATTTTCTAGGACTAATTATTTAAAACATTATTTAAATAATATTTCTTGTTAAATTTGACTAAATCATTTATAAATAATTGAATGAATCACTATTTATTTAATTATTACTCAACCATATTCTTAAAATAATAAATAAATCATTTGTTTATTTATTATTTAGAAATAAATGGATTTGACCAAATTCAAATTATTTTTCCCTCCAACAAAAATAATAGAATATTCCATAAAAATTGGATCTAGATTTGGTTAATAATATTTTAATTATGCACCATTATGTATACTAACTCAATATTTTGTTATAAATAGAAGGGTTTTCCCATTCATTCATTACCTTTTGTTGCCTAAAGATCACTCTGGATCTATACCTTTGGTTTGACTTTGATCCTCCATCATTGTCATATTTTTTTCTACCTTTTTGCTTGTGAGGTCCCCTTGATTTCCATTTTTTTCTAGGTTTTATATACCATCAAGAGAGAGAGATCTTAGATCTGAAGTGTTGAGGACATACAAGAACCCATCCCATTGAGGGGACTGGTAACATCTTTCTATGTTCCCTTCATAGGTGTCATAAATACAAAAATTCTTTAAAAACATTCTTGTCTTGTTTATTGGATGCATGGACCAACTCTTGCTTTTATTTGTTGTTTAATGTCTTTAATTGCATATATTTGGATTTTTGTATCATTTATTTTGATCACTAACTACAGATATAAGGAAATTGACAGCCATATTTGATGTTAGGGTTGTTTGTTATGCACGGCTAAAGTGAGATTTTTTTGTACGCTTACGATTAGAATTCACACTTACACAAGTATTTCCTAAATAGGTGTGAATCTCGTACTTGAAAAGCTTGATTTAACTGTGATACAACTAACTGGGAATCCAGAAATACATGTAGATGGTGAATGCCCTAGTTGGAGGCATCGCTCAACAGCCTGATGACTACATCATATTATTATTGATTATTGGTAGCTGATCCGATACATACTTCCTTGGTGAGGAATGGTGACTAGTTAGAAGAGTTTATAAACCAGGCAGTTGTTGCTATATTTTGTGACCACCGATAGACTCCATCAGCAAATCCAAAAAATTGGATGGGGGGATGATCCATCTGTGACAAAAGAGAATTTTTTAGAACAAGTCCATGATAATTGTGATCATCTTAAAAATTTATGATACATTCATTTTATCTCTAAGGCTTAGACTTCCTGCCCTATGGGTGGAATGTTTTGAGGTAGAGCCCATTCATGGGATTAGCTAGGCATGTATTGTTAGGATCAGACATAATGTATGCTCCTTTGAGGAGGCAGGTTTTGATTATGTAAGGACCCTTCCATAATGTTTTGATTCTCGGGTCCTAAGGCTTCTTTTGCAACGTCGTAGCGGAGGACTAGCTCCCCCTCTAAAAATGAGCGAGGGGTGATGTTTCGATTGAATGATGCTTTTAAAATTTTCTCATGAGCCTCATTATGTTGGAGAGACTCTCGTCGATGAGCTCTAACGGTATCAACCATTTCTTTAAAGGTTGGGTATCATTGAGGAGTTCGATAGCTGCGTGTAAGTTGGGAATTTTGCATTCAATGGGAAGCACAACCTAAACTCTGTATACCAATTGGAAAGGTGTGAATCATGTTGAATATTTAACCCTTGTGAAATATGCCCATAAGGCTGAAAATACCATATGGTGCCAGTTAGTTTTATGGTTGTTGACCATACGTTGTAACATCGTTTTGAGTACTTTGTTAATAGCTTCTACCTGACCATTGGACTGGGGGTAATATGGTGACGTAAATTCATGTGTAAATCCTAGATGATGGGATAGCTCCTGGAATATTTCATTCTCAAAATGCTTTCCATGGTCAGATACTAACTCCTTAAGTACACTGAATCATGTGATGACATGGTTTAAGAGAAACCGAGCTATGGCTTCTACCATGTTTTCATATGTAGGCATGGCTTCCACCCACTTGGTGAAATAGTTGACAGATACAATAATATATTTTTGGTTTCCAAGTGACATAGGGTTGCAAGTTATAAAGTTGATTCCCCATTTACAAAAGGGACCTGCTACAATGATCGGGTGTAGAGGAGCAAGAGATTCTCTTGCCCTGTGGGCGAAGCGTTGGCATCACTCACACATTTTGACTGCTTGAAGACAATCATGGAATAAGGTGGGAAAAAAATAACCAACCTGCAAGAATTTTTTGGTAGTGGCCATCCCTGATAGGTGTCTGCAGCAAGCCCTACTATGGCAGTCATTTAGGGCTTTCTCAACTTCGTTGTGTGTGAGGCATCGACCTAAAATAGTGTCAATATCTCTTCTATAAAGGATGTCCCCCATGAGAAGGTACCAGGGGCCTGATGGCGTATGCACCTTCGATCGTCACGGGTGAGTTGTGGTTTGAAATTTTGGGTTTGAAAGAATAGAAGGATGTCGTCGTACCAAGGATCCATCGTGTTCACTAAGAATAGATGTTTATCTGGTAGTGAGTCATTAACTGGGGATCCTTGAGTCAGACTTGGAAGGTCCGTGATGATCTAAGCTAGGATTAATGCTTTTTTACTCTTGGGTAGTTGAACTAATGGTTGAATTCCTGTAGTATGACTACACATTGAGCATACTTATAATTCATAATATGGTCGGTTAGCAGGTATCGCATGGGGTTGATAATTGCTATGACTGTTGTAATCCTTAGGATGATGTAATTCTAAGCTTTTTGTACTACATGTACAAGGGCTAGGGTAGTTTTTCTTTCTTCTCTTATTTTAAAGTAGGGACAGATAAGTTCTTGTTGACGTAATAGATTACATTCTCTTTATTATATGGTCTATCTTGGAATAACACCCTAGCTATAGCAGTGTCTGATGTTGACAGATATAAGGTGTAGTCTTTGTCATAATTGGGTGGGTTGATCAAGGGGGTTGAAGGCAAGGTGTCTTTTCATGCCTCAAATGAATTTTGAGTCTGATCGTCCCATTTATACAAGAACGTCTTGTTAGGTAAACTTGACTCGGGATAGAGTCAAAGTTGACTAGGGTAAATATTAGTGGTTTTGGGGCACATGGTTTTGTGCACCCATGGTTTTGGCCCATGGTATTGCATGTAATGGAGCTTATAAAAGGTTGGGAAGACTTCATTGTGATGTAGGCCTGGAGGTGAGCGGTGAAGGCTCACTTGGCTGGATTGGCCAGGGTTTTGGCCAATGGTTAATGAAATTTCATTGGTTGGGTTTTTCCCCGGATTTGGGGTTTTCCCGGTTAAACATTATGTTTATGTTTATGATTTTTTTCTAGCCTCTTTTATGTTTATTTATCTCAGTAAATTCTATATTATTTCTACGGTAATTTCCTAACAAATGGTATTAGAGCCAAAGGTTTTATTGGCCTGGTGAATAGAGAAATAAATGCAGAAATAAATAAAGGTTTTTTTGTAGATCTCCACATACGGAGCATGGTGTTGTAGAAGAGAATTTATATCTACATAACTCATTGGAAGAGTACTCTCACGATTGTAATGTGTAGGAGCATGTTGATATGGAATTTAATTTCTTTGCTGCATGGTGAAACCACCGAAAGGAGATCAAGAAATTTTCCTTAGAAGGTTATGGGAACCACTGATGTGAATACGCTGGATGTTGTACGAAATTTGCTTAAATGTGTCAGATCAGATCCATTGTGAGAGATGGGCCTGTCAGAGTTCTGCGAGCGCAAAAGACACAAGATGAATCGAGTAATTTTTTGCATCGGTTTTACTGGCATGCAGGAGCTTGGCAGCTCTACGAGAAGGAAAATTTGCTAGGCCATTTTTGTTACGAGGGGAGTGACGGGTGCTGACAACAGTCAAAACCCGTTCTGATTTGAATTTGACAAGGAGATACTTCTTTTTAGTGTTTTGAAGAAATCAAAGCCATGGCGGAAGACATGGACGTGGACACAAAAGAAGTAACTGGCATCGAGGACGAGGATCTATTCAGGGCTGCAGAGGGTGGAGATTCAGAGTTATTCGAGAAGCTCTCAAGGGACGAGGTGGAGCTTAACAGAGTGAAATCAAACATAAATGAGGACGCGCGTTCTCTCCTCCATGTTGCAGTAGCTACAGGCCATCATCAGGTCATTCACATATTAGCAGGTCTTGATCCATCTGTAAGCGGCGTGAACAACGGTGATGAGGAAGGGTGGACTCCACTCCATTCTTCTGTGAGCAATGGGCATGCTAATGTTGTTGAGGCATTATTGCAAGTAGGTGCAGATGTATCTGTAGCAAACAATGGTGGCCACACAGATTTGCATTATGCTGCTAGCAAAGGGCAGGTTAATATTTCTCAAGTTTTATTCGCCAATGGGGCCAACGTTAGGCGAAAGGACAAGTTTGGTTGCTCTCCATTGCATTGGGCAGCAAGTGTAGTGCACCCAGAAAAATGTGAACTGTTGATAGAGGAAGGTGTAGACATTGATGCCACTAACAAAACAGGTCAAACATCTCTTATGTATGCAGTAATCAGCAACGAGAAGCAGGTTGCTTTACTTCTAGTAAGGCATGGCGTAGATGTCGATTGCGAAGACAATGAAGGTTATACAGTCCTTGGTCGAGCTTCAGAGGATTTTAGGAAAACACTGATTGATGCTGCCAAAGTCATGCTTGATGGTTGATGGTGGATTAATTAAAAAAGTTATGAACCATGTATCTGAAGAGAATTCCTAGAGGACTGGCGGTTACAGAGGCTGGTGACCAATGTAATCCGATAGATGGATTCTTTTTATATGGAAATTGACGTACAACTGTGATGTCCTCTTTGGAGAGGACATCATGAGTGAATGTAGAGAATGGTCATACAAAGAACAGAAACAATGAATATATATATATATATATATATATATATATATATATATATATATATATATATAATGATAATGGAGTTAATTTTATTACATGTAAATGGGCATACTGCTGTAAGACCTGGTATGGCATGCGTACCCCTGGGTAATCACTGGTAAAGTCTGGGTTAGACCTAGGTGATAGGGGGGATGTAAAGTTAACAATTACCCTGGATAATAATTTGAGGGGGAAAGAGCTAGAGTGAGCAGGGTTGTCTCATCTAGCAAGTTTGGTTGGATTTAGTCAATAATCCCCAAGTCAAGTTTAAGGGGGGAATTGTCAGGTAAACTTGACTCGGGATAGAGTCAAAGTTGACTAGGGTAAATAGTAGTGGTTTTGGGGCACATGGTTTTGTGCACCCATGGTTTTGGTCCATGGTATTGCATGTAATGGAGCTTATAAAAGGCTGGGAAGACTTCATTGTGATGTAGGCCTGGAGGTGAGTGGTGAAGGCTCACTTGGCCAGATTGGCCAGGGTTTTGGCCAATGGTTAATGAAATTTCATTGGTTGGGTTTTTCCCCGGATTTGGGGTTTTCCCAGTTAAAAATTGTGTTTATGTTTATGATTTGTTGCTGGCCTCTTTTATGTTTATTTCTCTCAGTAAATTCTATATTATTTCTGTGGTAATTTCCTAACACGTCTTGGCAGAGTAGGCATGGGAAACCTTGCATGAAAGTGGCATAGTGGGGGACAAAGCATCGTAAGAAGTTGGCTTTCCCTGTAAGCTTTGAAGTTACTTGAGATTTTTAGTTGGTGGTACTTATTTTATTTCCTGGACCTTGATGGGATCAACTCTGATCCCTTGTTGGGATATGATGAATCCTAATAGTCTACCCACATTAATGTAGAAGATACACTTGAGGGGATTCAAGCATAGGTTGTAGTTTCGGCACCGTTGGAATACAAGTCGTAAGTCCTCTAGATGGTCACTTCGTTTCTTGGATCATACTACGAGGTCATCTAAGTAATCTAATATGAGGTGAGCCAGATCATGGAAGATATAATTCATGGCCTGTTGGAAGGTGCCTCCAGGATTTTTAAGACCGAAAGGAATAACTTGATATGCAAATGTGCCCCAGGGGGTAGTGAGCATCATCTTGTACCGATATATGTGCCGGATTTGAATTTTATTGTACCCTGAGAATCCATCCATGAAGGACAAGGCCTTGTGACCAGTGCATGCATCAATTAATTGGTCAATAAAAGGGGTAGGGTAGTTTTCGATGGGACAAGTTGCATTTAAATCTCAAAAATCGGTGTAGACTCGGATGGTGCACTGTTTTTTTATGACGAGTATAGGGTTGGAAACACACGATGTGTAGGCAATTGGCTAGATTAATCCAACTTTATGAAGCTTTTCAATATCTTGTTTGATTACTTTTGCTTTGGATGGGTGTAATTGATGCTGCTTTTGGTGGACTGGTGATACATCAGGTCATGTGTCAATGTGATGTTCTACGATGGTGGGGCTTAGCCCTGGAATTTCCAAATAATCCCATGCGAAGATATTGATGTACACTTGTAATAAGTCTATATAGGAAACTACCTCTTATAGGGAGCATGCTACCCCTAGAGATATTTATTCGGTTTTTGCTGGTTTTCTTGAAATATTCACCTTAATGGTTGGTGAAATATTCAACATATTCCCTTCTTCAAATGGATCGAGCACTGGGATATGGTTTTTGACCCAATATGCCTTCCCCGATGAAAGGAAGTATTTGGACTCAATGGCATATATATCCTGGGTTTTGGGGTTTCTAGGCACGAATGCTTTTTTTGGAATAAAAAACAAGCGATGATGCATTGAGTCCCACGTACAATCTGGTTCTGTCATGGCCTCTAGAATATCTTCATCAAAGTGAAACAAGATTTCTAAGGGGGAAATGGTTTGTGTGAGGCTGTGAGGAATTCGTTTGGGCCTAACAGTGTTGGTTGAAAAACATTAATGTGATTTTGTGGTTGATGTCATGAAACCGAACGAGGTTGACAGGGTGCAAACGGGTTGGTTTTGCACCGTCGAAGGTACTACTACCATTGTGGTATTTGCAGTGGTCTTGACACCAAGGAAAGATGAGAATACAACATGAGTCATGGTTCCCATGCATGATGAGATGAATCATATATGGTGCCATGTGTCGTCAGTGTTATATGGTGGGAGAATTTTTGTTATGGATTTTTTTTTAGAGAAAAATCGTGCTTTTTTGGTGGTGTAATGGGGGTACACGCACCTTATTTTACTTGAATATTGTCTTGAACGCAGAGGTGCCAAAAAAATTTCAGCATGGTGAACATCTTTTTTTCATGGTTATGGCTCGTGCAAATGGTTCATGGAGTAAAGGTACTTATCAAGTAGATGGTGTGAGAACCAACACTACTCTTCATGCCAAATGTGGATGCTTGGAGATGGTTGGGCATTGGTCCATTCTTGTGCTTTGGCCACCTCCGAGTCTTTGGTATTGGGTGGTGTGGCTCCTTTGGGGAGTCCTGAATCAATTTTTCTCTTGCTGCTCGTAACCTTGGGAGGTATTCACCATTCATAGTGTGATGAAATTGTGAGCATATCTTGTAGTAGCAGCATGTGATATTCTCTCAATTAGAGAGATCGATATGTGGTATGGTTGTGACCATGCGAAGACTATTGGTGAGTTTGTTGATTTCCTAACATTGATTTACCATGTGGTCCTCTCTATCACATAGAGCACATGTTGTTCTTGGATGGTTTCGTGCCCAGCTAAGATGATTCATTTCCTTAGCTTTCCTAGGGCTTTGGTGACGATGGGGGGGGAACCACATTACACTTGGTTGCCTAGGTTTGAAACTGGTTACATCTAGATATTTGGTGACCAATGAGCGTATGACGTCTAACATGGGTCAAAATTGCAGGATGTAAACATAATGTCAAGCGTGATGGTTGTCTTGGAAAATAAGACAAGGTTGTTTCTCTTTGGTTTTCCACTCCCTTTGGACCACCTGAGTTATTGGGTACCATTTTTGAAATGATCATAAATTTGGGCATTGAGCGATCAAATGTTTATGTGTGTCATGAAATTCATAGGCTGGGATTAGTCGTGGAGGGTGGTTGGCAGAGATAATCTACCCCTTTGTTGGTCATTTTTCTTTTGATATGAAGAGGATGGACCTAGTTGCCTCATTCTCTTGAGTTGTTAAACTTTCTATTGAGTCTGAATCAATCTGTCTTCTGCAGCGAGATGATTTATGGCTTGGCATAAAAAAATTAACATTGAACGGAAGTGGGGGATGTAGGGAAAATGATGAAATAGGTGGTTATCTGAGCACACTCGGAAATAATACTGGACTTCTTGTAGGCCTTCGTAGTACACCAGGTTGACCGGGTACAATCTTTGAAATAACTATAGAGTTTCATAGTTAGCGATGAAGTGATCTTGTTCAACACAGAGTGCGCAGAGCTAGACTTGAACCTGAGGATGATTATAGGGAAGTGGTGGTCATTCAAGTGACCATCTCTCCTCTGACACATACAATATGGCCCTCGTTTCTTTCATTCCTTGAGTTGTAGTGCTACTTGTGGATTCTGTGTCTATATCAGCTAATTCAGGGTTTACAGCGATGAAGTGTTGCATGAAATCCAACACAAACCAGAATCGACTGATGTGGGGACAATGTCAGATGTGGTGGTCGCTTCGAAAAATCTGACGCGTATGTCTTCTGTACTAAACTAAGTTTCTTTGGGCGACTTGCAAAATTTTATAACAATGTTTGAACGCCCTTAACTCAGGGCACTATGTGATTAAGTGATCAGGCTCGTCACATAGTGCACAAACTAGGACATATAGTATGGCCTCTGTTTTCCATCTCTGGGTTGTTAGGGTCACTATATACGAGCAAGATGTAGGTTCCTCTCATACATACAATATGTTTTTGGGTTCACCCTTGTCTATTTACATGGATGGTGGTGAGGGGTTCTCCTAGTAATATTGTTTTAGGGCTGGTAAGCATGATGTCAGACGGCTTTAATTCACGTGATCCTAGATTTTTCCAAACTGATTTGGACGTGATACATGTGGATGCTCCTTCATCGATGATGCATTGGTGTATGGTGATGTTCTAAACCGAAACCATTATTTGGAAAGTGACTAGAGAAGGAAGTCGTAGGCTTGCCTTATCTAGGTCGAAAACCATTAGGCGTGAATCAGAAGGATTGATTGCGCATAATGTGGAAAGTAAGGCTTTCCATTGTCTTGGGCATGATTGCAGATGTTACACCATTTTTTGGTCATCTAACCTACTACCATTAGATAGACCCAAGTACACCATGTAAGACCAATTTTACCCCAAGTACAATTGCTTTCACTATGTAAAATAAATTAATAAAACACATTTATTAGGTTGTTTATGGTCTAAACAGGAAACCCCAAAGGGAAATATTAAACAAATCTATATTTGTTTGATTTCCCTCATGGAATAATAAATTAAATAATAATTTAATTATTATTCCTGGTCATGTTTAACCCAAAACAAAGAAATTAATTAGATAAATCCTTATTTATCTTATTATTTTCTAGGAATAACTATTTAAATCTTATTTAAATAATATTCCTTGTTAAATATGGCTAAATCACCCATGAATAATTAAATAAATCATTATTTATTTGATTATCTTTCAACCACTTCCTTAAAATGATAAATAAATCATTTATTTATTTATTATTTACAAATAAAGGGATTTGACCCAAGTCAAATACTCTTTCCCTCCAACAAATATAATAAAATATTCCATAAAAGGTGGATCTAGATTTGGTTAATGTTATTTTAATCATGCACCAAGATCTAGAATGACCCAATATTCTGTTATAAATAGGAGGGTTTCTCCTACCATTCTTCACCTTTTGTTGCCTATTAGATCACTCTGGATCTATACTCTTGGTCTGACTTTGAGCCATTATCATTGTCAAATTTTCCATTATTTGTTGTGTGAGCTCCCTTTGAGTTCTATCTTTGTCTAGGTTTTCTACACCAACAGGAGAGAGAAATACTAGATCTGAAGTGCTGAGGACTTCCAAGAACCCATCCCATTGAGGAGAATTGGAAACACCTTCTTTTTTTCCTCCCAGGTGCGCTTAATACAAAAATTCTTTCAAAAATATTGTTCTTGTCTTGTCTATTGGATGTATGGAGCAAAACCTTATTTTTACTGCTTAATGTCTCTTTATGCATAGATCTGGATTTTCGCAGTATTTGTCTTGATCAACTAACTGCAGATATGAAGATATTGGCAGCCATATTTGATGTTAGGGCTATAAGTTATGCGTAGCTAAAGTGGTATTTTTTCGTACACTTTGACAAAAGATTCATACTAACAACTTGCGACTCCACATGGGTTTTCAATTACGACCGCTGTCATTTCTCATATTCCTGCATATCCAGCTACTTCAGACCCTAGGGTTTCTTTTCAGCTTTTTTTTTCCTATTTTTATGTTGTTTTTCACCTATAAAACCATAAAACATTAAAATTTCAAATTTCCGCGTATTTCTAGCCCTATTGCGCAGGTGACAGGCATCAGCCACAACTGAGACAGAAACTTTTTTGGAAATCTGCCGCCGGGACACCCGGAGCTTCAGGTCACACTTTTCAGCCCAAAAACTGTGACCTGGACTCCAGGTCACACTTTTCAGCCTAGTATATTCGGCCTGCACAGAAAACAGGTCAGAACCTGCGACCTGCCAGTTTTTCTGCTATTTTCCTGCAATTTTTTTTGGGTTTTTCTTAAGCTTCTGTCAGGGTTTTCCAGCCTCTGTCTCAGCCCGTCTAAACCTGTTTCTGATTTTTTTTTCTCATCTAAGTGGGAACATATCCCCCTAGGGCTTCAGTACCCTCCACTTTTGGTGGAAGATTTTTAGCTGTTTCAGGTGTCTGATTTTTTAGATTTTCAGCCTTCCCTTTTTTCAGATCTGATACCTCCTTTTCATACCCCTTTTAATCAGCTCTTCTCCCTTTCAAATCGCCTCCTGTAGTTTTGTTTGGATCTACCTTTAGGGCCTCCTCCTTGTCCCTTCTGCTTTTTGCTGATTTCCTCCTTTTTTACAGCCACCTTGCCTCTGCCTCTTGGCTGTGTTCTGAACCTCTTTTCAACAGATTTCTCCTTTAGATCCCTGTCCCTCCCAACCTCAGATCTATTGGCCTCTTTTTAGTGTGCTTTGACTAGATTTTTTCCCTCTTTTAGACTAGTTTTGAGAGACCCGCATTTTTGGGTTAGATCGATGCATTGTTAGCTGTTAATTTTCTGTTATTTCAGCATTATATACTGTTCTCTGCAGCTTTATTTTCAGTTACGCAGCACACTTTTTCTTTTGCTCTCAAAACTTTTGGGTTTAAAAATTAAAATTAACGCACGCCACACACCCACCCTAAGCGAAGAAGAGCCTGGTTAACACCACCAGGCAAAGACTTTAAAACATTGTAAAATCAATTGACACTGCACCTTTTCTGCCCTTATTTTGACATTGTAATCACTTGATTCTGCACCTCCCTGCCTTTGTTGGTTGTTCTCCTTCCCCTTGTGCTGTGTTTGTGTTGTCATCATTTTTCCCCCAAGGTGCACATCCCAGAGACTTCTTGGCCTTCACCCTCAGTTTCCGGTCGGTCGACCTACTCCTTCCCGCCGTCGTCGAGTTAGTCCTCCTCCAAGTCCACACTCTGACTCCTCTTCTGATTCATTGGGTTCTCCTTTTACTTCTGGTTCTCCCCCTATCACCTTCACTATGTCTGTTCCAGGGCCTAACGCTAGCGGTAATCCCAGCCCTAATACCGGGACTGCTACTAGTAGAACTGCCACAAGAACTACCTCGATTGCGCCCTTGCTCCCCTTCATGTCGGGCCTCAGCCTCCCCGATTTGGACCAGTTGATAAACGACCCTATACACCATGACGCTAGTTGGCCTGCTATGTCGAAAAAGCTCCCTTCCGACATCCCAAAGTTTGAAGGCCTTGCTGGAGAAGATCCTTCAAATCATGTTCGATATTTCCACATGTGGTGTTCATCTACCTCCATTATCGATGACTCTGTCCATCTTCGGTTGTTCCAATGAACGCTTACAGGTGCGGCTTCTAAGTGGTATGTTGATCAGGCCCCTCCCTCTCATACCACCTTTGCGACTCTTGCCCGGGCTTTTTTATCTTACTTCTAGCTTCCCCTTCGTTATGACACTGGTATCGAACTTTTGACTTCTTTCCGCCAATCATCTGCGACCCGCCTATCCGATCATGTCCAGGAATGGCGGAGAAGAAAGAGCCTATGTCAATCCCCTACCTTCGAAGACCGTGTCTACATGGACTGGTTCCTTAGATCTCTCTTGCCTCCCATCGGGAAAGATGCCGCATCGCATTTTCCCTAAACAAAAGAAGCTGCCCTCCAACTAGCGTTAAAATATGACTTGATCTATGCTCAGATAGGTTATGTTTATATCGTTCTACCTGATCTCCCCAGACCCAGTGATGTCAATTCACTGGGGGAACCTCATCCTGCCGACGGTATTGTTGGAGCTCTTTCCTATCCATATGCCCAACCTCCCATGGGTTATGGTTTTCCTGGGGGAGGGGGCAACACCTCCCGCACTTGTTCCCCTCCCAGTAGCACGTATCCAGGATACAACATGCCTCCTCTTTTGGCCCAACCTCCTATTCACCATACTGTTACCCAACCCCCTTATTATTCGTATCCACAGTTTGGTGCTCCAACTCCTCCAGCATCAGCACCCTCGCCTCCCTTGCCTTCTCAACCCCTGCAACAGCAGTCACCGCCCCCTCAAGAGCTCGTGGATGCACAGTAGGGATTCGTGGCTACCCAACCACCTGACGGACAGGTGGCCACTCAACCTTCCCCTTTTGGTTCCTCCAATTACCAGATCTTCATGATGAACTCTGATCCACCTCTAACCGTCAACCTTAACCTTCAAACTCGGTCTCGTCAGTACCCCAAGCCTCCCGCTCTGTCTGTCCCCGAGTCCCCTTCTTCAGGTTCTACAGAGCCTCTTTCAACATCCAATGGTCCTTACATATCCCTCAACGCAATGTTGAGGTTCATACCAAGATTCCTAAAGGACCATTACGCCGAAATGATGCTTCTGGTCGAGCTGCTAAGTCATATAGCATAGTAGATGATTTGGCGCAGTCTCCTACTGCCATTTCTACATTGGACCTCCTCCAGTCATGCCCTTCCCAAAAGAAGGCTCTACTATCTTCCATGGGTGCTGTAGATCCTGCTGCTGACCAATTGATTGTTTTCGACGCCCATCAATTAGAACATCCTCCTCTTCCTGCTTCCGTCGCTTTCCAAATCCCAGTCAAAATCTGGAATGCTAACGTTTCTCGGTGTATCATTGATGAGGGGGCATCCACCTGTGTGATGTCTGCTTCGGTTTGGAAACAACTTGGATCTCCTGAGTTGGCCCCTTCCACGATCACCCTTCGAGCGTGGGATGGCCACGCCTCCCAGCCCATTGGCTTATTCCGTAATTGTCCTATCACTCTTGCGGGCAAGACTGTTTGCGTTGACGTTGAAGTCATCGACGCCCCTCTAGATTACAACATTCTCTTAGGGCGGAGCTACAACTATGCCATGTCTGCTGTCGCATCTACGGTTTTCTACAAGATGTCTTTCCCTCATAATGGAAAGATAGTCACCATTGACCATTTGACATATCATGAGCCAAAATCTCAGACCTCCCCTGAGACGACCATCTCTTCTATAGCCAATAAGAAAATTGTTGATTCTTTGACCAGTGTCTCTCCCGACGTCTACAAAGACTCCTCTTTGCTTGGAACCTTCCCTGGTCTTCCTCCTCCTCCTATCTCTGACCCCAGCTCATCGAATGTTTGCATGATGAAATCGTCTCGGGCTGCTCTCAAGCAACCTGCTTCGGCTAGTCAGCAACCACGCTCTCCGCAACCTGCTCCTAACCCTTCACCTGCAGCTGGTATTCATGAGCCTCTTTACCCTCCTGGAATGGTTCCTCCAAGCCTTAGCCATTTAGGAGTCGTCCCACCTGGCCATCACCCCTCTGGTCAGATACCGTTCCTAGCTCCCCCACCAGGAGTGTACACGGTACCTATCATGGCCACCCTCTCTCTTCCTAACCTAACCCTTAGGATTCCCGTCTGGTACCATGATCCTCCAGCCGCAACCCTGCCTGGTCAACCCAAACCTTATATTGCTTTGACCCCGGTCCAACCGGCCCCCATGACTTCTCCCGCTGCAACAGTGCCTCAGTCACCTCAACAGGAACCACCTCCTGTTATGACCGCTTTGGGTAAGAAGGGAAAAGCTCGCAAGGGGGCATCAAAGGACAAGGTTGCCCAGACAAACCCGGCCCCTCCTCGGCCTCCACAGCATACCATCCAGTGTGCTTTGTGTGATGTTGTCGGTCACGCCACCCATACCTGTCCTGAATTGCTTCATCTCAAGCCCATGTTTAATGTTGCGTTCCCTGAGTCCACGGTCCCGAAAGCCTCTGTTCCTTCCACGACCGCAGCCAAGAACCCCAAGACTATTCACACCAACCACCCCTGTGCTTTGTGTGATCTCCATGGCCATTACACCCACCTTTGTCCCCGCCTCGAGGACTTCCGCACCTCTCTAGCCGCGATCTGCCATTTCGAGGCCAAGTGCAATGAGTCCACTTCTCCCCTATTTGTGCATTTTTCTTTGGAAAAACTACCAGACATGACTGCTCCCATTTAAATTCCCCCTCCTGATGTCGAGATGACGGAGCCTTCGTCCAGCATTTTCTACCTATCATCATCCATACAACCCTCGGGGAACATTCCATCTGAATCCTCCCCTGTTGTTTCGCTTGACCTTCCTTCAGCGATCACCTTGGGCTCAACATCGGTAGATCCTTTATCTACTTACTCTTTTGTCACCCCTTGTGACGATGCGCATATGAACCTCTCTTCTCATGATGATGATTTAGGTAGTTTCGCCACGTCAGGTGGTCTTTATTCCACCAGTCACCCCATCTTCTATCACGATGACGACATTATGGAAAAAATCCCCACCCCTGACCTTATCTATTCCCCCTTACATCGAACCCATGCGTTCACACCACATACACCTTGTGGCCATTACATTGAAACCCAATGTTTGGGTAAGGGGGCACCCGCATTTGAGAGACCAAGAGAAGAAATTCTCCACAAATCTCCTAGTGTATCTGGTCATGCCAACTTTAGTACCATTATTCTTCCACATTTAGAAGAACCTCTAGAGTCCCATATCACTTCAGATCACTCTAGGGATGATACCCCTTATCATTCCTTCATCTTACATCAGCAACTTCGTCTCTTAGACATTGTTGTTGACCACCCTATAGCTTTTCTACGAGAGCATTAGTTCATTATCTCCAACTCCTCTCTTTGGGATAGTGACACTAGGTATGCCAACCTGGAAACTTAAAGTCCATTTGATTCCTATATGCAGTACCAAAAGAGATTGGTAATCCTCCATTCCCTTTCTCAAACTGCATAACCATAACGAAAAAAAATGGCGCACCACATCATTAAAATATGTTTAGATTCCCCTTTTTCTAAATACTTTTTGGCATGACCACACCATGCTTGGGGGCACCTATTCCCCTCAACCATAACCCTCCTCAAAATTGAATTTCTTCACTTGCAACACTCATACTAGGGGCACCATTTGGCCTCCATACTTATCCATGATCGTGTTGATGTTCGTCGTGAGTTACCATCTTGTACTCATGTTTTTATGGTCCCCCATTGGACCTTTACTGTGTGGCAGCACCATCAAGTCACCCTTGTTTAGAGCATCCAAGTTGAGTCATCATCGCATTCATGGAGTCTATCCTGAGTCCCTTTGTACCTCGCTATAGTCCTCCATCCTTCATTGCCTGGTCCCTCTCTTGTGTCACACATTATGGCCTTCAGTCCTATCGTCCCCTATCCCTCATGATATTGTGTTAGTTGCTACCAAATCGTTCATGCCCTTTATGCTCTAACAAGGGAAGAAGTCCATTCGCTACTCATTACCCCCGATTTCATCATCATCATTGATTTCAGTCTTTCAGTTGCTCTACTATTTTCTTTCGTGCTTTGGTTGAGGATCCCTTGTTGCCTCACCTATGGCAGACCTCCTTCTGTCGACATCAGCTCATTCATTCCAAAAGACAGGTCTAGAGGGCGGTGTACCTTGGTTCCAGCTTCCACTCTTGTTCAGTGCCTCGAATCAGGAAAAGGGATTTCTCATTACCCTTTGACTTGATTGTTTCTCAGCTCCAGCTCCTTTTTAGCATGATCGAGATCCGTATACTTGATGGTTCAGTGATAAAACAACAGCTCTTGGTGATTCCCGGGTGTGTGTGAGATGTCTCATCCCTCATGAGGGGGTGGCCCTGCAGGTAGCCCCCCACATACCCAGATGACCTCTTCATTGCAGCCTTCGATGCAGCTCCATATATTTGATGATGTCGGCCTTAGCCGCTTGCAGCACCTCTTTGATTTGCATGTATCAGTCAGATTTTGTGAGCCCTTCCCCGCTTGTAGGGGGCATTTGGGTTGTATTTGTATCTCATGTACTCAGATATTATTGTATAAGTCCTGGCTGTTATCCCAGGCACAACATGTATGTGGGATCCCTCATTGTATTTTTATCTGGCTCATGTTTATGCCGGCTGTACTTTATGGTTCGGTCCCTTGTTTACTGAACACACTATTCTTTTGTACTTTGTCTCGGCGGGCATAGGTATGCCTCCCCCGCCGCCTTTAGCACAGGTACCCTCTCATAAAAAGAGACTTGTTGCACCTGTAAGTCTCATCTCCTCAGGGTCTATTTCTTCAGCACATTAGTCTACCTTATGTTTCTCTCTCTGACTTCCCTTTTGATGTCTGATGATTGAGTTCTTACAACGTACTTCGGTCATACGATTTGCTCCTAATGCTCGCACGCTGGGGGGCAATCTGTTACACCATTTTTTGGTCATCTAACCTACAACCATTAGATGGACCCAAGTACACCATGTAAGACCAATTTTACCCCAAGTACAATTGCTTTCACTATGTAAAATAACTTAATAAAACACATTTCTTAGGTTTTTTATGGTCTAAACAGGAAACCCCAAAGGGAAATATTAAACAAATCTATATTTGTTTGATTTCCCTCATGGAATAATAAATTAAACAATAATTTAACTATTATTCTTGGTCATGTTTAACCCAAAACAAAGAAATTAATTAGATAAATCCTTATTTATCTTATTATTTTCTAGGAATAACTATTTAAATATTATTTAAATAATATTCTTTGTTAAATATGACTAAATCACCCATAAATAATTAAATAAATCATTATTTATTTGATTATCTTTCAACCACTTCCTTAAAATGATAATTAAATCATTTATTTATTTACTATTTACAAATAAAGGGATTTGACCTAAGTCAAATACTTTTTCCCTCCAACAAATATAATAAAATATTCCATAAAAGGTGGATCTAGATTTGGTTAATGTTATTTTAATCATGCACCAAGATCTAGAATAACCCAATATTTTGTTATAAATAGGGGGGGTTTCTCCTACCATTCTTCACCTTTTGTTGCCTATTAGATCACTCTGGATCTATACTCTTGGTCTGACTTTGAGCCATTATCATTGTCATATTTTCCATTATTTGCTGTGTGAGCTCCCTTTGAGTTCTATCTTTATCCGGGTTTTCTACACCAACAGGAGAGAGAAATGCTAGATCTGAAGTGCTGAGGACTTCCAAGAACCCATCCCATTGAGGAGAATTGGAAACACCTTCTTGTTTTCCTCCCAGGTGCCCTTAATACAAAAATTCTTTCAAAAATATTGTTCTTGTCTTGTCTATTGGATGTATGGAGAAAAACCTTATTTTTACTACTTAATGTCTCTTTATGCATAGATCTGGATTTTTGCAGCATTTGTCTTGATCAACTAACTGCAGATCTGAAGATATTGGCAGCCATATTTGATGTTAGGGCTATAAGTTATGTGTAGCTAAAGTGGTCTTTTTTCATACACTTCGACAAAAGATTCATACTAACAGCAGAACCTCCAAAGCTAACATAGAAACTGGTGATTAATATAAATCATCCATTATTCTATAGCTATGAGTGGTTAGAGTGATGTCTTGTGTGCCTAGTTGGTCCCTTCACCATTTTTGGAAGGGGATCAATAGGTACTTTGCAGATAGTTAACGGTGCGGTAGGTTTGCTCATACTTGTACCTAATAGGTTGGTGTCTAAAGGTGTATCATAGTTCTTATTGCTTTTTTGGAAGAATAATTCTTCGCCAGCCATGTAGACCTCATGACTGCCTCCTCCAATATCATTTTGGGTTGGTTTTTGTTGTTGGGTGCTAAACACTCCTTGGTGGGGAAAGGGTTCTTGCATTACAACAAGTTGTTGAGTAGGTCCCCTTTGTCCTCGGTTACCCTAAATTTTTTTCAATTTAGGGAGTTCAAGATAGTGGTGAGTGTAATGACTATTTTCACCACATATGGCACAACAGTGATTTGTCCTTAAACTAGGTCTCTTGTTTTTCACTTGGGAGTTACTACTTGGATATTGGTTTTGATTTTGGTTGGGATTGCTCCTAGCCTGAGATCGTGGGGGTGTTGTTGATTACTGCCCCCTTATCTAGATTCTCCCTTTTGCTTATTCTTAGGCTTCCTTTTTGTATCATTTGGAGGATTATTGTTGTTCTCATGGTCATAAGATTGTCGATGTTGATCCCGGGATGGTTTCACTAGGTTCACCAGTGCGTTGTTTTGCGTTGGTGGTGGATTTTGTGCACGAAAAGGGGGATATAGGTTCCCATGTCCCTGATTGGTGTAATATTGTTGGGGAGGCTCTCTTGTATTAGAATTCTTAGCTGAGTACTAGTTCCCCTACGAGGGAGGGTATGAGCCTCCCTGTTGTTGATGGTATGGTATTACCTTATTCGTCATATTCTTCAAAGGTGTAGACTGACTTTGATGGTAGCAAAGTTTTGATACATTCTGAGTAGAATTGTATGGGTATCTTGGGTACTGGTTACTCCAGCTTAGGTGACCTTGGGTCATGGACTTGATAAAATCGTCTCTAGTATTCGACGTGCCTAGTAACTCTCTATAATTTTGCAGGCATGGGGCATTTGGCAGAACATTATAAATATATCATGATTGGGTGTAAATGAGTTAAAGTTGTTGGGCCTTGCTAATGGTGTCCTCATCAAAGGTGGGTTTCTGTGTTGCCACATTTTTTGAAATCTCAGCTTTGAGAGTTTTCAAAAATAGTTCCAAAAACACTTTATTGTTGAGTTTGGCTTTACAAAACCTACAACTTCATCGCCATCATGGAGATTTTCTAATATATGGATGGTTGGTGTTTTCCTAAAATGTGTCAGCAGTTCCATTCCCAAATCATGATGAATGGGGAGTTGAAAATAGGTGAGGAACACGATAGAGAGGGCGCTAAAGGTTCCATGAGAAGTAGAAGGTTGCTCAACATACCATTTCACCACAGGTTCTATTAGGGTGCATTGAAAAATTCTTAGTCGAATGGTATCATTAATGATACTATTGGAAGAAAACCACGGGTTGAAAGTAATGATATGATTTCCTAGGTCTTTTGCTTCCTTCCCTTCGAATTTTGGTATATCGGAAGGGAGATTCCTCGGCATGGGAGGCCAGTTAGGGCCATGAGAAATGGGGTAAATATTTAACTTCTTTATATCTGTAATATTAAGTGATGCTAAGAAGGGTAACTACGTATTGACTGCCATTTTACATTGTGGAAAAACAGGTATCTAATTGTGATGGTTTAGGGGTTGAGTGTGGTGACCCTGCTAGGGTTTCCACTGGTGTGTTGTTGGGTGACCCTTGGGTGTTTCAAATAATAGATTCCTCGATAAATAATGAACCAATAATTGTGGCGACATGTCTTCCTCAGTGCCTAAATGGTGGGATACCTGGCACCCCTCCCTCTAATGGGGGGAGGTCCAAGAAATGCCCATATCAATGGGGTCCCATTGGGTCTGTTATGGTGTCGACTAGCTTAATCTTCGTGATATTTTTGGTTTGTTTGAGGAAGGGATATTTTCATAAAATAAAATATGATCACATGCATAAAACAAAGTGATAAAATACGAGGTAATTTTTCATTTTTAAAACTATGTGAAAAATCATGAAAAAAATGTGGTTTTTTTTGTCTTGCATATGATACTCAAAAGCCTATATAGACCTACTCTTCCTTACACTCTCAACGTAGCTGAGCCTTGAAAAAATATCTCTTGGTGGGTATTGGGGCTAACATTCTGAAATAACTGGCGACACCTTCCAGTAGCCGAAGAATCGACCAAGGTAATGGTATGAGGATTAAGTGCTTCCTACAATGTCACCTATAGGGAAGAATGCCCTAGTTTTGGCCACTAAAGTACCATCGTCCCACGTGAGTATTCAAGTCTTGAGCTTCTTGGAATTTAGCTACTAGTACCGAGCACTAGATGGGTTAGGTAGTCCCAAAAAGTAATAAACACATTGGGCCTATGCTTAACCCCCTCTTAAATGGATCTGCGGTAACGCTCGGGTATTCATTCCGTGTGCGGATAGATGGATTTGAAGCTCCCTAAAAAGTCAACATATATGTTTCAAAATGTATTATGACCATGATGGCTTATTGGATGCCTACCCTTGATGGTCCCAACTTGAACTATAATTTCTTTTCTGGCCCCTATTGGGAGAATTTAGTGAGTTCGATTAATGATTATTTTTAGAGAGTCCCAATTTTTCGTAGGGTGTGCTTTGGGGAAGTAACTGTAAGAAGAGGATAAGGGCCCCAACGCACTGTGTGCCTTTTGGTCCAATGCTTACCAATGCTTCATGTTTGCTTTGGAGTGTAAAATCCAAAGTGTTATGAGATGTAGATATGCGTTGATCCTTTACAGTCCTTTTCTAATTACCCTATGTGTGATTGTTCCTTTCATAAAATAATGTGCAAATTATGGGTCGCTTACACCTTTCCAGTTAGACTATGTTTGCACTATAGGGAGATGGAAAAATTTCTTAGGAAAGCATTCATGTGCATACCCAGGCTCACCATGAGGTGAAAGGGTGGTAGAGATTACTTTCTTTATTTTTTATAGTTTGGTCCTAGTCCCAATTCCTAATGCAAAATTGAAAAAAAATGAGTTAAATAAAGATATGTGGATATATGGCCACTTAATTTTATGCTAATTACGCTATGTGTTTTGTATCTTCTTTGCTGATCGGAAGTGCTTGGACCTTCCTTATCACATATTCTTCTTGGATATTCTTTCTGTCCTTCCTTCTTCATTGGATTGACCTCCTTGGAGAGATATTTCAACGATCTAAAGAAAAGAGTGGCATAATTTTCATCCTCCATGATATATCTCATCTATCTACTTCTTCTTTTGATGTAAAAGATGAAGTTTCCACAAGCTGAGCCAAAGATCATGCTCTGATACCAGTGTAATATCCAAAAAGGGAGAATGCATCAATATTAAAACACAATATGAGAACTGCAGCAAAGTAAACAATAAATCTATATACACATTAGAATGCATAGAAATAGCTGAGCCATTTTATTATATTGGAGGTGAAAAAAGAAATTACAACAGTGCTCAAAATATGAGACACTCAAGCCACAAGAGTAGCCTAGAATGACCCTGCAATGATATCCCAAGAGGGACTACGTAACTGTTTCTCTAATGGAAGGTAAACTGCGTTTTCCCTGCTACAACTGTGGGGACTACAACTGCCTGTAAGAGAGAAATTCATATCTAGGCATAATGGGAGCTCCGATGATGCTGAAATTGCAGATCTAGGCTCAATGATGGATTCCCAAGATAACCCAGGAGGGGTTTCTTAGATCTATAATTCTAAGACAACCTTCCTCTTAGGGCTTCACATATATGATACTGGGAATGAAAATCTGAAGCTAGATCTGATAATATGATGACTGCAATGATGTACAATCAGATCTATGCAAGAAGGGCTGATCCCATCACTAGATCCTTGGGATAAAATCTCAAGATCTAGCTCCTCCAATCTCCTCCACTGAAAATAATTGTTAAATGAACAACAACTTTAGAAAAATACACTGTGAGAGAGGGAGGCTCAATAGCCTTCTTCTAGATATGTCGAATCAGCTCCTGGATGATGGACACAATAGATACAATGTGAGGAGGTTCTCCCTCACAGGATTTCTAGTTGAAATATTGGAAACTTCCTTCCTCCAATAGATCTACAAGATTGGACTGCGCAATCCTTGAAGGGACTGCTACTGCATGGCGGTAAAACCTGATGGCCTAAATGTCGAATGTAGATATGCTACTCCTGAAAGGCTAGATCTAAAGCACAAAGTGGTAGGATGAATCCTCCACTAGTTTCCTAGCTGAATGCTAGAAACAACCTCTTGAAGATGGCACCAATGCCTGATAAGGAATGAAGAACAATCCTCTTTCTAGAGCTACTCAAAGAAAAAGGAGGGATTCCCACTTGGGAACACCTTGTGCTAAACATCATTGAAAACTCTTCTAAATAGCCCAAGCGTGCGTAGAAATGTCCTAAGACAAATCTAGATCTAAACAGATCAAGAAATGAATAATCCAAATCATGCCTTCCATTGTGCCTTCACCTTCATTATATGCATGCGCCTTCCATAGCCTGGGCCCACTCCAAATCAGTGTTGTACATGTGGAAAAAGTATCCATGTTTGACTGTGATGTTGATCCATGTGCTCCACTATGTTCATATGGGGTGATCACCCTCTCCATCATGCATGCATTAAATGCACCACTTCCTCCACTATCTTATGATAAGTGCTTCATGATCTTCTTTGAATCCACTATGACCTCAGTTGACCTTATCAAATATACTCATGATTTTATATTTTAGATCCATGATCTTATTTGAATGTGTCATCCTCCATGATCTATCTCATAAATGAGACATGATCTCGATAAATAGAGCTGCTCTACTACTCCATGTTTTACATCTAGATCTAAAATATCCACATACACACATTAAAAGTGGAATTTGTTCATATTTGAGGTTCGTGGGTCCCTCCACCCTTTTATTTACTTAATTTATTAAGAAAATCAAGGACTCTAATATTCCAAATATGATGTGGAAATTTGGGAATATTACAACCTCCTTGCCCTTGTTGGTCTCTCTTCCTTTTGTGATACGTATTTGTTTTCCATCATTGCGCCCTGTTGGCTTGAGGGGTCCTAACCTAGGTTCGAAGGTTAAGGTTTGACAACAAACCCCTATACTACTAACCCTTTCGGCAGTGACTGCTTGCGCAGGCCAAAGTCTGACCTGAAGCAGTATGGGAGGGTGTTGGAACCAGGTTTCCGCACCCTGGGAGAGAGCAGGTAAGTCAAGTCAGTCCGCAATTATCAGATCTATATGGCCCGAGGTCGTTCGCAGCAGTTCCAATAAATAACCAGAATAAAGTTATTAGATCTAATTAACAGGCTCGCATCCACGTGCGTACTATCATCTATAATCATAGAACATTATATTCACAACAGATTAACAAATCACAGATGCATTTACCATAAACATAGATAGTTTGTAGCTTAGAAATAGATCATATAACTCAAGTCTGCATCAACCATAACAAATAACATCAAATATCCGCAATACTTTCACACATCTATATTATTACCCAAAAATCCTCTTACATTCCCAAATTACCACCTGTGCACACAGCCAGCAGGGTCTGCACACAGTAGGACAGGGGATCTCCATCCACACAGCTAGCAGGAGTCCTAACCCAAACAACCCTACCACAGATCTAACAGTTCGTACTTAGCATCAATCTCTATTCATTCCCTACCTATGACTCAAAAAAGGTTCATCTATTTATAGCGATTTAGCCTATGCATCCAATGGTCCGCAAACCGTGTTTTGCGGAGTCCTGGTCTACCCTTGACCCATTTACAATGCGTTAGGGGCTTTGACCCACCCCAAAACCCCTGTGTTAGACTAAACAATAAAAAATTATACAAAAAAGGACAAAATTCATAGCCTTTGGGAGACCCTACTCCGACAATTCCCCAACACAATCTTGTGACTTGTCCCGAGTCACTGTTTCGGTGGGGCTTCAACCCATGCTTGCAATACTTTGATCGCCTCAGCTAATGAAGGAAACACGTTTTTACTTTGGATAACTACATTCTGTGCAATGTCGACCAATTTTTCTGATAGTGGTCCCTCAATCGCGGTGGTAACACTTTCCAAAGTTTGGTTCAGTTTCTTAATAGCAACATTGGCATCCTATGAAAGTTTGAGGGCTTCATCTATCCATGGCTTCAGTTGCTCACCCAGGGTCTTCTTCTTTTGCCGCAGGTTCTTGATATCTACCTGAAGTGCTTGGCTGGTGTGTTGTCATTATAAGCGTTGGGCAGGCACCAAAGTGGGCAAGGTGGCTTCGATTGTCTCAAACTTCTCTTCTTTTTGTCACAGGTCCTGGTTGATCCCTCAAAAGATTGGATCGCATTGGACCATAGTCCATAGCTACATGGCAGTCTATAGTAGCTGGGATCCCTGCGTGATCTACCCCATGATGACATTCATGGCCACAGTGACCAGCGCAGTTTGTTGGTCCCGGACCTCCGGGGGTTTTTCGGGCTATAACTTAGCCTGCAGATCTGCAATATGCTGCTCCATGTGTGTCTTAACCACCTGAAATTAATCTTGGGAAGCCTTGAGTTTTGCGACCAATATTTTTACTTTCGCCTGAGGGGTGGCTAAGGCTAGAATCTCTATGGGAACATCCGCACAAAGTTGGTGAATTGTGTTCTCGAGCTCTATGTGATTTGTGGTGGCGAGATAGACCTCCGCCTCCTTTGCAATGATGGTTTTCTCCGCTACGCCGAGCTAATGGTGCACCTATTGGTCTCGATGGTGGATTTCCTAAAAGACAGCAGTGTGGAGGCCCTGCAAGACCTCATGGGGTAGCCGAGCTAAGTTCAACTGGACTTCTGCACTGGTCTGGACTTGGGGTCCCAGGTCGGATGGACTAAGGACCAGAGTTGTGCTAGGGAGACAACAGAGGTGACTGTCATCTGTAGCCAGTGCTATGCTACTAGCGATGGATGGTGGTCATACCAGGGTCACAATGATCTACAAAATGTATGCTTTTAATTGGAGCACTCGCAACTCAGCCTGAATTGTGTCGACCGCGGCCTGCTATTATTCTTCTAAGGCACCCCACCTATCCTCTACGGCTAGAGTGACAGCATCGGTGATTTGTTCCAGGTCTCTGTCAGTTAGTGTGATTGTTTCGTCGCGTTCTTCTCATTAATATTGCTTCTTTTTGTGGGGCGTTCTGACCGGTTTAGTTGTGTGCTTCGTGCTGCGGGGGGAGGTAGGCCCACCGGTCTCCAAACCTTCTATACCCAAACCGGTCTGTGCATCCATCCAGGTTTCTGACTCGCCATCCTTTTGCTGCTAGGAATCCTTTTGAGTGGTCGCACTGGTGTTTTTTCGGGTATTCTTGACGACAGGGGTTTAACTTGGGATGTGATAGTGCTTCCAACGCCCTTTGCGCCAGTTTTGAATCCAAGTTTCCAGTTAGGGGGCCAAAGCACAATGACGTTGTCGATTTCCTCATCCATCACCATGTAGGGAAGCGAAGTCCAGGCTTTTTCTTTATGCGCTCTAATCTGAACATTTTATAGAGTGACCTGGAATGCGGCTATGCCCTTGTATCTGTCGTAAATGGTTGGGGACAACCACGGGCGGTAATTAATAGTTGTGGCTATGCTACTCTGAAAGAGGACCCAAAACACCTAGTTTTCCTCGATCCATTGTGAACCCGTGGAATCCCACAAGTGGGCATAGCGAGCCCCTTCATACACGTCCAGGGTAATCTCAGGGAGGACAGATTCTTTAGGAGCTTCCCAGGCAACCACTGCTATAAGAAACAGAAACCAAGAGTATCAAAAGGAGCAGAGCTACTACTGAGACTCACAAACCTTGGTTAGAAACTCCTTGCACAACTATTGCGCCCAGTTAAAACATACCCCTTTCGCACATTGGCCGGCTAACCGAATGACATAGGCTGGAACAGAGGTGACCTAAAACTTCCTCATCATTTTACATGCTAATAGCATGGTGCCCAACTGCGTACCTTGGTCACTCACGGTCTTGATGATAAATACCCCAGTATTATGGTCCACATGATACTTTTGGTGCATGAACTCAGCAATCTCCACCTCATATTTCTTACCCACGCACTCCAGGGGGTTCAGGCTGCTCATGGGAAGACCAGTGATCCGATGCATGAGCGCAGCGTCAAAGGGGATCCTGTCCTGGATCCATAGACATCTGTCATGAATTAGCGTGAGTAATTTTCGTGTGAGCTGGTCTATTACATTGTAGTGTCCAAAGTGGGGCATCCGAAGTAGATTTAGGAGCTCGGACCCCGCCAAACCATGTACCCGGTGTTGGGGGACAACTTTGAACCCATCATCACCATGAACTGTATCAACGTACAATTCGGGTGCAAGCTCAAGGAACGCCTCAAAACTATCCAAATCATGGTCGTCGAACTTAACTTCATGAAGGTGACCAAAAGGTTCACCTATAATAGGGACATCCCCTGGGGTCAGAGGCATCTGCAGGTAGGTGATCAAGCCATCAAGGTTCTTCAGCGTGCACATTGATGCCCTGCATGGTGGCATCAAGGGGGGCAGCTAGTTGATCAACTCAGTGGGCTGGGCCTCCTCCGGTGCAGCCCTCAGTGATTTCACGTTTTGTGGGGAGGTACGGGGCTTTCCTGCAACCCATTTCATAGGCTTTGGGGGCTTTCCTAAGCCCTGAGATTTTTCTTTTGCTTTCTGATTGGTAGGGTTGGGTGTGGAGAGGATTTCTTCAACTGCGGATTCGACCTCCACCACTTCCTCAGTGTCTTGGTCTACTGAGGTTACTAGATCTGAGAGTTCGACAAGGTTCGTGGCCATCATTCTGGTGTGAAATATGAATTCAGGTTTGCTACTATCAGAGGGGGCAGGCTGCTCAGACATGAACAAGATGCTAGCGGCACAAAATTTCTTATAGCACCACTTCATCTAGGACAACTAGGCTAAGTACAAGCTATTTGAGCAATATGGAACCTGTGTCTGATCTATCCACCTATTTTATAGCCTTGAGTATTGCCCAATAGTAGGGTAGACTTTATGTGGGACTTCCATCAAGTAAACGGTAAAAATCTTCCAAAATCACCGCATTAAATGCCACTTGTCCGCTCCATCCAACGGTAATTTGTTGTTTTTACCCCATTTGACTGTTTCAACGACTAGTTTTCACACCTGGGATGCGCTCAATGTACCCCTGCAATCCCAGCATACCCTTGCGCCTCAAGAAATCCTCCTGCAATCCCACTACACTGGCTTTATTATGTTGCGATTCCTTCCAACTAAAATTATGTGTTTCCATAGCCCAACCTTCTACACCTTTTGTGCCATCATCGTACTTGTGTAGTGACCCTCTGCTGCATCTTCGTAATTTAAGTACTTCAGGCCATCGTTGCATAGTACTTCATGAGGTGTGATTGACGAAGTCCACCACTCAATGCACCAGCTCCTTTATTTTTCGTATCGAATATTTGGCAGGTACAACGCCTGTGGTTTGGAACAGAGAGATCTCAGTAAACTATGCATCCACACCCCTACTTGCGAACAACTGTGTATCGGGAAATCCTTCCTTTCCCGTCTCAACTCGGGAATCGTGATCCCACTATGAACTTAACTTTCTTGGCTCGACGATGAATTCAACATCATATTCCTAAAGCAGTTGCCACATGTATACTTCCTCCCCCCGCATAGTCACATTATGTAGGTGTTCTAAAACCCATTGATCTGCAAACATTTTATAGTGGCATCCTAACAGAGGGTGATAATACTCCTATAGTTTGTGGGTTAGGGCCAACCCTTCCCTTTCCATGGTGGCATAATTGCGTTCCATACTCAAGATCGTCCAATTAGTATATGTGATTGTATGGTCACTTTCCCTGGTGCCAAACTATGTACTACCTACTTCACGAGCAATTCCTGAAGTAACCGTATGAAATATTATTGCTGGAGAAGGAGAAGCAAACATAGGTGTAGCGACCATTATGATTCTAAGTTGTTTGAATCTCTTTTGGTGCATGCCCTCCCAACTAAACAAAATATCATGCTTAAGGAGTGTGCGCATAAGTTCAGTGATCAGTGCATTATCTTCGACTAGATTTTATATAGTAGCCCAAATGTCCCAAGATCTCGCGCAGCAACTTCGGAGTCATGGGCCTTGCATGTGGGATTGGTGCGGTGAGTGTATTACTGATCTCCTCCCCCACCATCCATGTATGATAAGGTTTCTATTCTTCCGGATGTGCATCGGAGTTAAGGGTGACATGCGTACCTCCCAAGTTCCCTGTGACCTGCTTAGTTTTTGAACACTTATCTGGATACTCCATGTTTAGCTCCATCATCTCGCCTATTTTCCCCACATCCCAGCAGTTCTCACTCGTAACCCTCTTGGGTGGTACTGTCGTATGAACGTTTCATGGTTTTATTGGTTTCCTACTAGCCACCTCCTATATTGGAGGTCCCACAATTGTGCGTTCCTCCCCTACTGCTACCATCGATACCTTGTGCAGATTTGCGTTGAAATATTTTATGGTGGCCTTGTTAGGCTCGACATCATCCTGTATCTATGCTTTCCATGTGGGGCCTCCTCTTACTACATCGGGAATAGATTCACCAGGCACTACGGTGTCGAGAGCTTACAGAGCTCCCTCAAGCACCTCCAATCCTTTTGTTAACCCAAATGTCCCCAAAAATTCATCTCTTAGGGTTTCCCACTAGTAGGTGCGTTGTCGTAGCACTACATCAAGATACCAAGTTGCAGGAATTAGTCCCAAGGCATGAAAAACAAGTGAGCCCATTCTTCTATGGTATCATCACACCATTGCTCCATCCAAGCAGACAAGTGTTCACACGGGTTTCTTGGGCCATAGAATCCCTTGATGCACACATCGGTTGGAGGTTCAAACTGCAGTACCATCATATCCGACATTCCTCCCATTCCTGGAATGCCCTCTTATGTGTGTCCCACCAATTCATAGGTGTTGCACGCATAGCTCGGTTAAGAGCCCATAGCCTTCATTCTTTGGGAACCTTGGCTTCGAAGGTTCGCAAAAATTCCTTTATACTACCGGAACCATCAAAGCATGGTAATTCTCTTACCTCGGAAGATAGATATCAGAAGTCTCTGGTAATCCGCAGGCAGCACAGTGAAGACACTTCCTGCAACCGATTCTACCAATCTTCTAACTCTTCGTCAGAGTCAGAGACGCATTCTTTGTGCTTCTCCCAGCAAGTCATATCATCGGCCATGGGGTTGATCTAGTCTTCATCCTTTATAGTTAGCTTATAGATGTGATCCATCCAGTCTTCTTCGTGTGCTAGCTCGGTGAACCTTTTTCCTTCTGTAGGTTCAAGTGGTGCGATCGTCTGAGTTCCCTCTCTTTCAAACACCATGCTTCGTTTCTTCAAGTTGATAATTCCACCCATATGACTGGCCCAATCCAATCCCAGGAGCGCTTGGTAAGGGTCCGCATCTTCTACAATATAAATAACTTCAAAATCAACCCGTACCTTAGCCCCAGCGATATCTACGACCATTTTTGAAAATCTCCCCAATGGTATGATCTTTTGTTGATTAGCCATGCGCAACTGGATAGTAGACCATTCCAATTTAGGTTCTCCCATTCATTTCCAAGTCTCTTAGTTAGTACATTCGCATCAGATCCTAGGTCTAGAATTACGTGGTCCATCTCATAATCACCAATCTACGCGGTTAATCGCATTTCATGCCCAGTGCACCTCTTTTGCGTGTAAATTTTGTGCACATCCTTAATCTTCATGGCTGGGACTTATTTTTCTATGCAACCGTCAAGTAGGGCTTGGAGGTTGTCTATCACTTGCTAGTTGCGTAGCAGCTTCATGCATGCCTGCAAGAACAGTTTGACCTCATCTTCGATTCCATTGTTTTAAGCCGATGTATCGCTTCGAGCCTAGTCTTATCGGGTTACGACAGAGGTCTCCGTCTCTGCCTGGGGCCCCACACCTTCTGGTTCAGTAGCTACTTTACGGATCAAAGATTCCATCTCCGCTCTTTCCACAGACCCTTCAGTGGTCGTACTGCTGCATGTTATTATATTAATGCTTGGATCCTCCTCACGAGATTTTTCCTTCACTCGTTGTATATTTTATGTAGGATTTCGCTACTTTTTCTATACCTTAGCCATCAGAATTGGGCAATCCTCGATCACATGGTCGAATTTTCTACAATATTTGTAGGATTTTCGAGTTGGTTCGTGCAGTCCCTTGCAAAGTGACCTATTTCCCATCAATTATAGAAGATTAACTGACCTCTACCCCTGCCTGCTCTTCCTCCTCATCATCCTCCCCTGCCCCTAGCCGGGGACCCTCCTATTCCTGCAGGGGATCTAGGTGATGAGGGGTCTTATTGTAGCCTATATAGGTTTCCCTGGTCAATCATCAGATCATACATTTGGCAATTATTTTCATCATGTCCTACATACCTACAAAACCTACACCACTATTAGGGACATATGCGGCAAGGCAAGGGCAGTGGCTGGTATCGTGTAGCCCAACAACGCATCAGTCATCACACCATAGCGTCGGCCCACTCGATTCCGTAGCTTCCCTAGGGCGAAGCAGGCTAGGTCCCCCGGCCTGGATGTAGTCTTCCAGTAGTGGACAGTTATCTTTGGTATGGCCATTCACCCTCCATCGGATGCACCATCTTTTGGGGCTCACCTCTGTCCCTCACTCCTTTTGTAGATTATGAATCTCCATGTGCATTGCTTCTAGCTGGCCTTGTATATGTTGTACTCCTAACTGGGTATCATCTCTTGGCACAACTTACAGCTTCATGGAAACCTCTAAGGCCTTCTCTTGTGTTTCAATAGCTTGGTGACCCATTATTACACGCAGGTGGGGCAGCAACATAGAAATGAACCACTCCATGTGCTACCTTTAATCATGCTGGAATCCTCCTTCTCTGATAACTTTCTTTAATCATTGATTAGCTTCCCATATGGACTTAGACGGTCCCTGCTTGAAATCATTCAAGTCATTTACTCTCTAAGAGTAGGACTTAGGTTTCTTGAACTAATGTTTCAACGCATTCTTAATTTCCTCGATAGTTGCATTTTCATGTTGGTCAATGTATCCCATGTACCTGTCTAGGGCTATCCCTTCAAAAGTAAGGGATAATTGTGCCCATTTCACTGCATTGTTTACTACGTTTTGTGCAGTCCATACCGATCCTACGACAAACCAAAACAGATCCGTGTCCTCATCGCCCACGCATTTGAACTTAGTTAGCTTCATGTGTGCAGCCATATCATCTTCCGTTAGGGGTGGAGGTGATTTTTTACCCCTATGGGGGTTCGATAGTGGCGTCAACAGAGGGCTATGCATAGAAAAATTTCTTGTTGGATTGTAGATAGATCGATCCCCCTCTTGGTTAGTTCTATAGTACTTACCACTACGCATTGTGCCCTCACTCTGGTTGGATCTCATTCACTCTGTATGGCTACACAAAATGCTTTTTTCGCACAACAAGATCTTAATTAGTAATGGCAAAGTCTTCAAAATCTTACCTTGGAACCCCTTGAAGAACCTTCGCTCCTCTTCCGAGTAGGATACAAATTGATCAACTGCAAATTCAGTCACAAATCCTCCTATCACACTGTCCACACAGTGATCTACGGTGCGAGTAATGGTGTTGTCGGTTTCTTCCAGCTGCCAGATCCATTTTGGGGTCCACTGGGTGACCCGCTCATCCTTCTAACACTTCTAAAATTTGACTAGCCTTACGAGCCACTCCTGGAGCTCGATTTCTATTGTTACAAATAATATCTCGTAGATCTCTATGAAAATGTACTTATTATTCCACTCTTCGGTGGTCAAATTTTTACTGCGAATACCTGAACTTGTTTTTCAAACCATTCATCGATTTATTTTCTTTTAGGTTTCCAATATGGCCTTGGCATTACCCGATATCTCTCAAAATGCTCCCAGTCCCGACAACGAAACCATTTTTTGGCTTGAGGGGTCCTGACCCAGGTTCGAAGGTTAAGTTTTGACAACAAACCCCTATACTACTAGCCCTTTCCACAGTGATCTTCTTGCGCAGGCCAAAGTCTCAACCGAAGTAGTATGGGAGACTGTTGGAATTAGGTTTCCACACCTTGGGAGAGAGCAGGTAAGTCAAGCCAGTCTGCAATTATCAGATCTATACAGCCCGAGGTTGTTCGCAGGAGTTCCAATAAATAACCAGAATATAGTTATCAAATCTAATTAAAAGGCTCACATCCACGTGCGTACTATCAGCTATAATAACAGAACATTATATTCACAGCAGATTAACAAATCACATATGCAATTACCATAAAAATAGACATTTTACAGCTTACAAATAGATCATATAACTCAAGTCCGCATCAACCATAATAGATAACATCAAATATCCATAATACTTTCGCGCATCTATATTATTACCCAAAAATCCTCTTACATTCCCAAATTACCACCTGCGCACAATGCTAGTAAGGTCCACACACAGGAAGACAAAGGATCTCCACGTGCACAGCCAGCAGGAGTCCTAACCCAAACAACCCTACCATAGATCGAACAGTTCATACTTTGCATCAATCTCTATTCATTCCCTACCTATGACTCAAAAAAGGTTCATCTATTTATAGCGTTTTATCATACGCATCCAATGGTCTGAAAACCGTGGTTTACAGACTCCTGGTCTACCCTTGACCCATTTACAATGAGTTAGGGGCTTTGACCCACCCCAAAATCCCTACTTTAGACTAAACAATACAAAATTATACAAAAATGGAAAAAATTCATAGCCTTTGGGAGACCCTACTCCAACAATCCCCCAACACAATCTTGTGACTTGTCCCAAGTCACTATGCCGGTGGGGCTTCAACCTGCGCTTGCAATACTCTGATCACCTTGGCTAATGGAGGCAGCACGTCTTTACTTTTGACGACTACATTCTGTGCAATGTCTATTGGAGTCTCGTGTTTTGATATTTTGGCAAATCAAAAGACAAGGCAACATCAGAACCAATCTTTAGAGTCCCCGGATCTAGTCCTCCTATTCTTAGAGAGGGATCTCTCGAATGTTTGTTTGCAAAGGTTTATCTTGTGCACTTAGAGTATGGATTTTAGACTAGTTATTAAGTGCAGGTGTTTGTTTGTTCATTTGGTCGGATTGATACAACAGAACGTGAAAGACTTAGGAAAGATATATAGAATGGAGGAACATCTGTTTCATTGGGAAATGGAGTCAAAAAGAGGTCATAACATACTTATCAATGGATATGGGATATAAGAGGGAAAATCTAACTTGACCACAGGATCTTTTGGTTTTTGGAATGATATGGACATCAATGATTTGAAAATAGAATTTTAATTCTCAACAAAGGGAATTTTAAAACACAATTTGAACAATAAAGAGATTTTTGATAGACAAGGATAACCATGAATTCTAAAAATCACACCTTTAAGAAAACAATGATTTCAAAACAAATTTTAAAATGAAATCTAAGATTCGGGGAACACCCTATTTCCTCAAAGATTTTATTTCAAATGACTTAGAAAACATAAAAGATTCACTGATAACTGCAATCATAGAAGAGGGAACACCTAACACATCTATGATTACAACTACAAAGGCCTTTAAGACAACTGTATAAGTAAGGACAAAGGGCAAGATCAGAACATAACTCCTTGACTCACTATAAATAGAAAACTACAAAGGGAGACTTCCATAACAATTTTAAAGTGATAGCAGACAAGAAGGGAGAACCATAAATCATGTCAAACCCAAATATTTGAACTATTAAGGAAATAAACAAGCATGAAGACTAAAGAGAGAGATTAAAGACTCTAAAATACTTCAACAGAAGAAAACATGAAACAGTGAAGGATGAACAGGTCTAAGGTGCTTCCAAGAGTCATTTCTTAGCCTAAAACTTTCAACCAACTATAGTAAGAAATCATGGAACGGAATGAAAACAGTAGAAAACATTAAACAATTTAGAATACTTCACCAACAGCCAAGCTCATGGATCCAATAATAGAGCCTTCACAGTAACAAGCATGCAACGACATCATCAGGGCATCCAAGACTTCAATTTCTTCTTCAACTTCATCAGACTATGAATTATTTCAGAGAGTTCCAATATTACAACTAGTGATCAACCAACCCCTCACTCATCTTCTTCAGAAGTATATATAGAAGAATGAGGGGGTGAGATCTGATAAAATATCTCAAAAACTAATTAATACAGACTTAAATGGCTTCTCGGCCTTTGGGGGCTCAATGAAAAAGCTTACATAGGTGTCTTCTGCATTAAATTACTTATATTAACTATTAGGTTTGTTGGAAATAATTTGTTGACTTCAGGGCTCCTTGTTATCCTTGTAATAACTTCTCCTGATAGCTGAAAATAAGTTCCTTTGGTTGAAATAATTGTTCAGCTATATTGATGCAAAATATCTTTGAGTCTGGTAATAACTTCGACTTTCCTTTGATTTCTTTGAGGCTATAGGTGGCTCTGTGACGGCTAGGGAATTTTAATTAGCCCCTGATGTGGCGTCGTATGCTTTCTGTCTGATAAGACACTTATGATTTTCTTTAAACTATATTTCAGGCTTCTGATAATCCATTTTTAGCCGTAATCCCTATAGATCTGTCTTTAATTTTCTGTCCTGATATATTTTGTCTTCAGCACTGATACTTCTCTGACTGTGCTTGTTTTAATGTGTTTTTTGCTGGTGTGTAGGGTTGCGCAGGGATGTTATGGCATCAATGCCTCGTGAATCACTGAAGAAACATGAATTTTAAACCCTGTGAAGGATTTTCTTTGATGAATCGAAGGCGGGAGGATCGTCACCCTCCGCCTTCAAATTTTCTTTAGACATAGCGGAAAAACCATAAAACCCTCCAAAAATATAAACAACTATTTATAAAATCCTACATGTATAGGTTAACTGCTTCAAAAGGCACATGGAGGAAGCGTGGTTGTTCGATGGCATCATCCAACGGTCGAGATTCATCAGAGGAATTCAAAGGAAAGGCAGAAAAAGAAATTGAATTGGAGCCATCGATCGCGTAGAGATCAACGGTCGAGAGCGGAGGCAAAAAGTCAAAGCGGAGGAATCAAGGCGATGAATTATGGGCCGTCGATATACAGATCAGATCGATGACAGAGATGTTTCAATGACTGCGTCATACCCTGGTTAACCGTCGGGCTTCTTCAGTGAGCGATCATCGTCCGATGAGCAGCCTCAGATTGGATGGTGGACGTCAATATCGCGTTGAGTCCACGTCCGATCTTTAACACGCGATGGACGGCGGTTTTATGAACAGCACCCAGGCCATGCGTCAAGCGGTGTATGGAATCGTTGCAAAATAAAAAATACCGCCCTAAAATTGGTGCGCTGGATACCGTGCAGTTTTGCAGTGGTGTGTGGATGACGGGGACCACCAGGGCGAGAGATTTCGTGGCGTCGATCTGTGGATCAAATCGACGGTGGAGATCGCCTTGAAATTTGGACCGACGGAAAAATATAATATAATAAAAAGCCGACAGATTTAATATATAACCAAAGGTTTAAACTTTGGGCGGACATATTTAATATTCAAAATGTCTTGGCGCCCGATTGCAGGGCCTTTGGGCGCATGGAGAAACATATGACTGGGGGTTAAAAAGGAGGGGCTAATCACAATTGGGCAATGCAATAAATGCTTGGAAGGCTAGAGCTCGGTTCCAGCACCAGGGCATATGGAAGGGAGCACTAAAGACTTAGCCCAAGGGGTCTTAAGTCCATAATATGAAAATGTTATTTTAGGCATTTTTCAATGATTTTCAAAGGAGTTGGTGGGTTTCGATAAGGCTAAGAAAGGGTATTAGACCTTATCAAAGGGGTTTTGATGAAGGGAGAAGGGGAAAACATGATAATGAAGGATTTGATGGGAAAATAAAAGACAAAGATGAGGTTAGTTTTGGCAGAAGGGGGAAAAGGAAAACGGTGGTTGCAGCAGTATTCTTTCTTGGGAATCAACAGGATTTCTGAGTTGAAAAGGGGGAAAAGTAGTGACGATTATCCAAAGGACAGGATATTATCAAAAGACTTTAAAACTCAAAAAAATTTAGCAAATGAAATTTTTTATTGAAGGCTATCCAAAATCATTTAGCCACCACTTGATATAACAGAATTTATAGGTGGATAACAATGGCTCCACTTGGGAATGGTGCCTTTTTTGAAGGCATCAAGAACTTCATACTTGCATTTTCTGGGAGTCTGACCTGTGCCTCATCCATTGGGCTACTTTTCTTTCTATGGATGATCTTCTTTTGCTCTGAAATATATTAGCAGCCATAAAAACAATGGATCTTCATCAATACAATCTTTCTACCTACCCAATCCTACTGATCTAACATCTTTTCTTCATCAGAGTGCACTTGGATTGGAAAACTCTTTCACAACATTTTATTCTTTTGAAAACAGGGAAACTGGTCTATTTCTACTCCTTATTTCTCCATGGCCTCAAATTAAACATATGAGCCTATATGATTCTCTACCTAATCTATTATCTGTTGGGATTAAACTGTCCAACAGACTTTATTTCTCTAATTTCTAAAACATAAATTTAAAAACAGTCAAGTCAAGATTGAGCTGTTTGACTTGCTGTGATCTATGGCATAAAAACAAGCTGCACATAGACATTTATTTTGTAGAAAATTTAAAACAAAAATGGAAGGTTTGAGATCTGAGATTTTAAAACATTTCCTTCCTCTTTTCTTCAGCTCTATTTTGACTCTTTCGTGAGTTGTCTTTCCTTTGCTAACTGGTTCAGATTTTGAGCTGATCAGAACCAGATTTTTACATCTTTTGACTCAGAACTTGGAACAGATTTTGAGTCATTTTCTCTTTGGAAACCCAGGTTCAAATTTTAAGCATGTTTGAACCTTTAATTTCTATCCTAAACTATCTACTGATGAGCCAAGATTAAACAGTTTGGCCAATTGAATTCACTATTCTATCAGCAGAAAATTTAAAGCTAATTAGTCAAGATTAGGCTGTTTAACTAACTAGAAGTGTGTTTTTTAGGAGTGGCATTTGGGCTTGCACACTTTCAGAATTTGTTTCTCTTTTTTGGTATGGGGCCATAACTTTCTTGTTTTTAAAATCTTCCCTCTTTTCTTTCTTTTCTTTGTTTTTGTATTTTTTTATTTTTTCAACTTGGAATGAAATGTCTAGAATATGATCTTTAAAATGAAAAATAAAATTCTTTAAACTCAAGACTCTTGGCATAAGTAATGCTTTAGCATTCTGCCATTGACAAGACCTCCATATAGATCTTCTCCATTCAATTATTTTAAGAAAAATGCATTGTGACCCCTCTCAACGTGAATAATATAGGGCCCTTTCCACAAGTTCTCAAACTTGCCATGTTTTCCCTTTTCTTCTCTCCTTGAATCCCACTTAAGAACAACATTTCCAACTTGGAAATTTTTTTCCTTAGTCCTCTTATCAAATAGCTTCTTCATATTTTCTTGGATTAACTATGTTCTTCCATAAACTTCTTCTCTGGTCTGCTGCAAATGGTGTTCGAAATGTTGTCATTGATGGCAAAAGAAATGGCAAAGAAGGAACACCTGAGGCAGCAACAAGGCAAAGAAAGCAGCAAAGCAGTAAGATGTAGAGAGGGTCGAGCAGTAGAGATAGGTTCATTTAAAGAAGCAGAGGCAGCAAAAGGATAATTAAGGAGTAGCATCAGTCAAGGAGCAGATGAAACAGAGAGAGCATAAGACAAATAAGAGACAGAACTGTTATCAGAGGCAGAGGCAGAGGCAGAGGCAGAATGACAGAAGCAGCAGAGGCAGTGCCAGGGCAGAGCCATTATAAAAAATTCCAAGCCGAACGTTATTTATATATATAAAAACAAAGTCTGTGAACTGTGTTGATGGTTGGCGATAATACAGTGAAGTTATCCATAACACTAATGGAGCAAAAAAACGATGATGTTAAACTAAATATAGGTGGAACCAGAGTTAAATGTGAAATGGTAATGGAGCTTTGCGTTATACATATCGTAGGGCCACTTATAAAAGACTGGAACCCGGAGTAAAAGTGTTGGACCGGAACCTGGAATGGAGAACGGAACCTTGCGAGAGGAACAGTGACGTGGTTTAGAGTGAACAGTAAATTTCGTAAGTAGAATTCATCACACCACCTATCGACCATAATTGGTATTTCCCAGAGGAGGATCGATTCCATACAGGAATCGACATGTGGCCTGTGGACCCATTCTAAAACCGCTTGTTAAACTGCGCCTTCGCGCGTTAACGTTCTGCGTTGGAAGCCGCGCGAAATGGACAGGAGCCGTTGATTTGGAAACGGGCCATCGGACAGCGATCACGCGTTGAACATGCCCAGATTTTAACGAAGGTGTGCGGAGGTTAGCGAAGGTACGATTCGACCGTGTTGACCCCACGTTGGCAATGTGTTGTGGGTGTGTGGGCCCAAATCATATATATATTAAGGTTGCAAGTTAATAAAAGAACGTCGAGTACTGTTGGACTCTGGTATAACGTTTCCAACAATTAAAGAACGCTGAATATATGTGTTGACATAGAGCATCTATATATATATGGGGGCGCATATGTATACTGAATAGACAGTTGGGTTATAACTATAGAAGAATGTTGAATTAATTAAACCAAAGGTTCTGTAGTAGAAAACTATTCAAAGGTGATTCAAATCTGAAGACTTTGGAATATGTGGGTCCAGATATATATATATATAGTCCCGTGTGGGATACTGTAATTATTGAAATATGAATGAATTCATATGTATGGTTTTATAACCATGGAAAATGAAGTTTTCGGATTAATTCAAGCTTGCCCAGATTTAAAATCAACTATTATATAACTACAATGAATAGGGAACTGCATACAGGAGAAAACGAAAAAGAGAGTAAGGTTGGATGAATGTGTAAGGAAAAGAAAAGAAGAGGAGAGCGTGCAGAGATGAAAGTTCGTGAACAAGAAAAATACAGGGATTCAGAAGAGCAGTGAACAGGTGAAATGTACAGATGACAGTAAACAAAGAAGATGCAGAGCAGTTTCTTAACAGCAGTAAAAAAAGACAAAATCCAGTAAAGCCAAAGTTCAGAAGAGGAGCTGAGTGATATTGAAATATGTAATTAAGAATGTGAATGTAAATGATGTAATTATTTTTTATTGTTTGTGATGCAAAGGCAAGCTCCAACTCCCTCTCACCACTGTTTTTCTGCAGGCACCAACCTATAGGAGGCTCCAACCTCAATTCTGCAAGCTACAACTTGCAAGGAAGCACCAAATCCCTTCAATTTTCTATAGGCACCAACCTACAGGAGGCTTCAACCTCAGTCAGCTACAACTGACAGCTATCAAGCTGCAACTTGATAGGGAAGCTACAACTTCCTCAATTTATCAAACTGAAGGTTTGCTAATTTACCTCAGATATCAGCTCTGTTCTGTAACTTCTCTTTCTGCTCTTGTTTTCTTAGTCTTCTTTGTTTTATTCTTCTATATTCTGCATTCTCTATATTTTCTCTCTCTCTCTCTCTCTCTCTCTCTCTCTTTGCATATCAAGTTGATATTAGTTATAGAAATTTCTTGATGACTGTTTTTTTTCCTCTAGGAATTCGAAATGGATGGTCATACCCCTTGGTCTTCTGCCTCCTCATTTCTTCATCCAACTCAATTTAAAATCATAAAAATATGTACAAAATTTCATGCTACAGTGGGATTTTGTCTTTTCCTTAGGATACTTGCCTTTGCATCACAAACAATAAAAAATAATTACATCATTTACATTCACATTCTTAATTACATATTTCAATATCACTCAGCTCCTCTTCTGAACTTTGGCTTTACTGGATTTTGTCTTTTTCTACTGCTGTTAAGAAACTGTTCTGCATCTTCTTTGTTTATTGTCATCTGTACATTTCACCTCTTCACTGCTCTTCTGAATCCCTGTATTTTTCTTGTTCACGAAATTTCATCTCTGCATGCTCTCCTCTTCTTTTCTTTTCCTTACACATTCATCCAACCTTACTCTCTTTTTTGTTTTCTCCTGTATGCAGTTCCCTGTTCATTGTAGTTATATAATAGTTGATTTTAAATCTGGGCAAGCTTGAATTAATCTAAAAACTTCATTTTCCATGGTTATAAAACCATACATATGAATTCATTCATATTTCAATTATTACGGTATCCCACACGGGACTATATATATATCTGGACCCGAATATTCCAAAGTCTTCATATTTGAATCACCTTTGAATAGTTTTCTACTGCAGAACCTTTGGTTTAATTAATTCAACATCCTTCTATAGTTATAACCCAACTGTCTATTCAGTATACATATGTGCCCCCATATATATATAGATGCTCTATGTCAACGCATATATTCAGCATTCTTTAATTGCCGGAAACGTTATACCAGAGTCCAACAGTACTCGGCGTTATTTTATTAATTCACAACCTTAATATATATATGATTTGGGCCCACACACCCACAACACATTGCCAACGTGGGGTCAACACGGTCTAATCGTACCTTCGCTAACCTCTGCACACCTTCGTTAAACTCTGGGCATGTTCAACGCACGATCGTCGTCCGATGGCCCGTTTCCAAATCAACGGCTCCTGTCCATTTCGCGCGGCTTCCAACGCAGAACGTTAACGCGCGAAGGTGCAGTTTAACAAGCGGTTTTAGAATGGGTCCACAGGCCACATGTCGATTCCTGTATGGAATCGCTCCTCCTTCGGGAAATACCACTTATGGTCGATAGGCAGTGCAATGAATTCTACTTGCGGCCTTTACTGTTCACTCTAAACCACATCACTGTTCCTCTCGCAAGGTTCCGTTCTCCATTCCAGGTTCCAATCCAACACTTTTAGTCTGGGTTCCGGTCTTTTATAAGTGGCCCTACGATATGTATAACACACAGCTCCATTACCATTGCACATTTAACTCTGATTCCACCTCTATTTAGTTTAACATCGTCGTGTTTTTGCTCCGTTAGTGTTATGGATAACTTCACTGTATTATCGCCAACCATCAACACAGTTCACAGACTTTGTTTTTATATATATAAATAACGTTCGGCTTGGAATTTTTTATAACGGCTCTGCCCTGGCACTGCCTCTGCTGCTTTTGTCATTCTGCCTCTGCCTCTGATAACGGTTTTGTCTCTTATTTTTCTTACGCTCTCTCTATTTCATCTGCTCCTTGACTGATGCTACTCCTTAATTCTCCTTTCGCTGCCTCTGCTTCTTTAAATGAACTTGTCTCTACTGCTCGACCCTCTCTACATCTTACTTCTTTGTTGCTTTCTTTGCCTTGTTGCTACCTCAGGTGTTCCTTCTTTGCCATCTCTTTTGCCATCAATGACAACATTTCCAACAGTCTCCCCCTTTGGCATTGATGGAAATTACCTCTATTTTCTTTTTAGAATCCCATTTTTTCATTTTCCTCCCCCTTTGACATCAATGGCAAAGGATTTCTCACTTCCTGATTTGTTTTCTGTATTTCTTCTACTGAGTTATGTTTAGGCCCTCTTCTGCTGACTTTGTACCATGCTGCTCCAGAGTGATGTACCAGACTTGTTGAGAGAACACTTTGAGGATTATTGAACTTGAATATGCACTATAAATTGGTATAGTCCAAAGCACAGTCTCCTTTCACTAGTATAAGGTTGAAAGTGAGGATACTGATCCTTCATAGAATACATTGTATCAGCTTTATCTAGTCAGAGATGTATGATTGGATTCAGTAACTAAAATGCTGAGAGGCTTCAAATGATAATCACTACTCGTCTTTTATGTTTCAGACTCTTAATATAATGTTTCAGAGCACAATATTGATCCTTTTGCTCTGTAATTGACGTTTTGATGTTTTAATAATGTAGATAGCTCTAGGATAATAACTTGGTGTTCTTTTGCCTTAATCCTTTGATCCTGAGGACCTGATTCATGCTTTCCTTGCTGACTGTTCTCCTCCTGGAATGATATTTTCGTTTTTGTTCTCCCCCTGAAATGATATTTTCGTTTTTGTTCTCCCCTGAAATTGTGTTTTCTCTTTATATCAGAGAGTAGCATCTGCAGATACTACCCCTAGTTTATCTCTCAAATATTGAAATGGTTCTCTAGCAAGAGGTTTGGTAAATATATCTGATGTCTGTTCTTTTGTTGGTACATATTCCAGCTTTACTATCTTCTGAGCCACTTGTTCTCGGAGGAAATGATACTTGATTGGAATATGTTTAGTTTTTGAGTGAAGTACATGATTTTTAGATATACTTATAGCACTCGTATTATCACATTTGATTGAGATAGGTTCATCAATGTTTACCTTCATGTCTTGAAGAGTTTTCTTCATCCACATGACTTGTGTACAACATGCTGCTGTTGCTATATATTTTGCTTCAGCTGTAGACAGAGAGATGGATGTTTGTTTCTTGCTTAACCATGCCACCAGAATTTCTCCTAGATAGAAAGCACCTCCACTTGTACTTTTCCTGTCATCAACACATCTGGCCCAATATGCATCTGTGTATGCTGTTAAAGTGAAGCTTTTTCCTTTAGAATACCAAAGTCCATACTGTGTTGTTCCTTGTAGATATCTGAGTATTCTTTTTACTGCCAGAAGATGGTTTTGTTTAGGTGATGCTTGATATCTTGCCACTAATCCTACTGCTAGCATGATGTCTGGTCTTGATTCTGTCAAATACAGTAGGCTTCCTATCATGGATCTGTAGAGTTTTTGATCTACATCTGTAGTCCCATCCTCAGCATACAGCTTGCATCCTGTGATCATGGGTGTTTTCACAGGTTTGCAGTCCTCCATTTTGAATTTTTTCAGCATTTCTTTTAAGTATTTTTCTTGAGAGATGAAAGTGCCTGTGTTCTTTTGTTGAATTTGCAGTCCTAAGTAGAAACTGAGCTCTCCAATCATAGACATTTCAAAATATGTTTTCATCTCTTCAGCAAACCTTTTTGCTAGTTCATCTTTGTTGCTTCCAAACATAATGTCATCAACATACACTACAACAATCAGGAGTTCATTTTCATGGGCTTTTATGTATATATTGTTGTCTACTCCACCTCTCTGAAAACCTTGTTTTTGCAAATATTTATCTAGTCTTGAGTACCAAGCACGAGGAGCCTGTTTCAGTCCATATAGGGCCTTCTTCAATTTGCATACATAGTCTTATTTGTCTATCAATGAGAAGCCTTCTGGTTGTTCCATGTACACTTCTTCTTCTAGATCTCCATTAAGAAATGCAGACTTTACATCCATTTGATATACCTTGAAGTCTTGGTAGCATGAAAATGCCAGGAACATTCTAATAGCTTCCATTCTGGCTATAGGGGAAAATGTTTCTTCATAATCAAGTCCTTCAATTTGTGAGTATCCTTTGCAGACCAGCCTGGCTTTATTCCTAATTACTTGTCCTCGCTCATTCATTTTGTTTTTGAATACCCATTTTGAACCAATGATATTCTTCTCAATTGGTCTAGGAACTAGTTCCCAGGTATTGTTTTTCTCAATTTGGTCCAATTCTTCATTCATTGCTTTTACCCAATACTTGTCCTTGCTAGCTTCTTCAAAATGCTTTGGCTCTATTTGTGATAAAATTGCTATGTATACTTCTTCTATCTGTTCGGTTAGCTGCCTTCTTGTTTGCACTCCTATACTCTCGTCTCCTATGATTTGATCTTCTGGATGGTTCTTTTGAGTGTATCTTGAGGGGGTTTTTGAGTTTTGTTCAGCATTTTCTGATGTTTTGCTTGTTTCTTCATCATCTTGGTCCTCTTCTTCATGATTTTCAGGATGGCTGCTGCAATCTATATCTCTTGTCTTGTTTGGAAGTTCTTCATCAAATCTTACATCAATACTTTCTACAATTTTTCGAAGAGTCTTGTTGTAGCATCTGTATCCTTTACTTTTGGAAGCATATCCTAGAAAGATCCCTTCATCTGCTCTTGCATCAAACTTCCCCAGATTTTCATCATTATTCTTTATGTAGCACTTGCTACCAAAGACTCTAAAGTGCTTGATTGATGCAGGTTTACCATGCCATAGCTCATAAGGTGTCTTGTCACTGTTAGGTCTTAAATGAGCTTTGTTTAGAATATGTATTGTTGTGTGTACAGCTTCTGCCCAAAAGGTTTGAGTAATGTTACTCTCTTGCATCATAGCTCTGGCCATTTGTTGTACAGACCTGTTTTGTCTCTCTGCTACTCCATTCTGCCGAGGTGTCCCTGCAATGGTAAATTGTTGCTTTATTCCATGTTCATTACATAGGTCTGCAAAGTCATAATCTGTGAATTCTCCTCCTCTATCTGATCTGATACATTTTAGCTTGCATCCAGTTTGATTTTCTGCTAATGCTTTGAATGTATTAAACTTTTCTAGTGCTTCTGATTTGTTCTTGAGAAAAGAAACCCATGTCATTCTGGAGAAATCATCTATTATCAGCATGAAGTAGGATTCTCCACTTGGTGTTTTAGTTCTTGCAGGTCCACACAGATCCATGTGCACAAGCTGGAGTGGTATTCTTGTTGATAGCTCATCTTTAGATTTAAAGGATGTGTGAGTTTGTTTCCCAGATTGACAAGATTTGCATATGGTATTTGAAGGCCTTTTTATTTCTGGCATATCTCTGACAGCTTTCTTCTTACTCAGTCTGATGATATGGTTGAAGCTGAGATGTCCCAATCTCCTATGCCATAACCATGACTCCTCAAGTTTGCTTAGATGGCAGGCTTCATCCTCCTCTTTTACTATGTAAACATTACTCTCTGTTTGAACACCTTTGACCAAAGTCTTTCCTGTTGTGCTTGATCTGACTTCACAATCTTGTGCTCTAAAGAGAAATTCACAGCCTTTGTCACACATCTGACTGACACTCAGTAAATTTTCTTTCAGCCCATCTACAAATACTACATCTTGGGCCTTTCCTCTTCCATTATCTATGCTGACTGAGCCTTTTCCCTTGATCTTACCTGATTTATCATTGCCAAAGGTAACATTGCCAGATTTCTTTTCATCAAGAGTTATAAACTTGCTTTTGTCTCCAGTCATATGTTTTGAGCAGCCACTGTCCAGGAACCACTGGCTTTTCAGGTCTTGAGCAGTTAGGGCCAGGTCACATTTATTCTCCTTCTTTATCCACTGGAAGCACCCTTTTGTTTGGTATCTTTTGTGGGATGATGGACTACATTTTCTTAGAGGACATTTAGAAGGTATATGTCCAACTTGATTGCATACACAACATTTGTTCATAATTTTTGAAGAGTTATGAGTATGAACAAATTTCTTTGAATCATAAACCTTTTTGAGGTGTTAAACATCAATCTTTTTCCATACTTTCTACATTCAATGATTTTATGACCAAATTCCTTACAATAAAGCAGTAACCATAGAAGCTATTTGCATACCTGATGTAAGGTTGTCTCTTCCATTTGTTTGCTTGAGGCAGTCTCTTCAATGTTTGCATATTTTGCTGGTTTGAATTACTCCTTCACAGACATAACAGGTGGCATTTTTCATTGGAGGGAAGAATCTTCTTTGATGGTTTCCAAATTTTACATATTCAGGGGTCTTAGTATTTATTACATTCTTTGCTACTAGTGGTTTCTTCTGATCGTTGTATTCCTTATTGCTGATTTCTTCTTTTGTAGGAATTGTTTGAGCTACTTCATCATTCTTCTTTGCTTTTACAAAAATAATATTTTTGTTTTCCTTTTCTTTGCCTTTACTCGATTCTCCTTCATAGCCTATTCCTGTTTTTATCATTGGGGATCTTTGAGCAACCAGAATTTCATTCAACTTACTAGAGCTTGTTTGAGAAGAGTTTATAAGCACTATCCTTTGAGCATTTTCTAGTTTCTTCCTAAGACATACTACTTCTTCTTCCAGTTTCTCTTGTTCTCGGGTTTTATCCTTGATTTGTTGAAGTAACATGTCTTCTATCTTCTTGGCTTCTTCAAGCTCTACCTTTAGCTGCATGATGACTTCTGAGTTTTGTTCTTCTCTTACATACTTAAGAAGAATGTCCTTTTGTTTTCTGCACTTCAGTTTGAGTCTGTCAATCTCTTCCAGAGCACTTCTTAGCTCCCCCTCAAGGTCGACTTCCCCTTCTTCTTCTTCATCTTCTAGCAGGGGTCCTTCAAGATCTTCTATGGCCATCAATAAGAATTCGAAGGTTCCTTCTTCACTTGAGGGTTCATCTGAATCTTTAGTTGTACTGTTGTCTTGTTGAGCATAGAAGGATTTTCTGTTGAACTTCTTTCCTTCCTGCTAGTTCTTTGATTTATTTTTCTCTGACTCTTGAGCCTGATTCCTTATTTTCTTGTGAGGACACTTAGTAGCATAGTGTCCCACTCTTCCACAGTTAAAGAATTTGAAGGGGAGTTTACCTTTGTATTTACCTGAGCCTCTATCCAATTTCTTGACAAACTTTGCCTCTTCTTCATCTTAGCAAGAGCATATGTCTCCCTCTTCTTCTTTCTTCTTTTATGTTTTAAAGGCTGCTTCCCTCGTACTTGGCTTCTTCTGTGGGAGCCTTATTTCATAAGCTGTTAGAATTCCAAGTAGTTGGTTCATGGTCAAGGTCTCCCAATCAGTTGTTTCTTCTATTGCAGACACCTTTGGATTAAACCTGGATGGAAGAGATCTTAGAATCTTTTGCACAATTATACTTTCTATAATTTTTTCTCCAAGAGCTTTCATATTGTTAATAATTTCTGCAGCTTTTAGGAAGAAGCTGGCAATGTCTTCATCATCATTCATTTTTAAGTTTTCAAACTAGGCTCTATAGACTTGAATTTTGGCAGTCTTTACTTTCTGGTCTCCCTCATGTATGTTTTCAAGAGTATCCCATATTTTTTTGGTAGTGTCTTTGTGCATTACTTTAATAAACTCTGCTTCACACAATCCATTCAGGATGGCATTCATGGCTTTTGCATTAGCCACAAAACCTTGTTTTGATTCTTTTTCTATGTCAGTTGCCTTTGGGGCATATCCTAATTCCACAGCAGCCCAAACTTCTATTCCTAGAGACATTATGTATGTCCTCATTCTGAATTTCCAGAAAGCATAATTTTCACCAGTGAAGAAAGGGGCTTTATTGGTTGAGCATCCTTCTTTACTAGCCATCTTGGGAACCTAGGATCTCCTTTCAGTTGTTAGACTTGAACAAAGGAACATACTCTGATACTAATTGTTGAACCTTCAATTAAACAGAGAGGGGGGGGGGGTGAATTATTTTGATTCAAGGTTCAACAAATGGATGGTTTGATTGATTCTCCTCTGCATATCATTCTCTTCAACCTGCAATTCTTGAAGGAGCTTCATGACTGGCACTCCCAATGAGGTGGGAAAAGTTGCGTCCATGCCATAAACTAGCTGATAAGGGGACATATTTATTGATTTCTTTGTAGTTAACCTATCAGCCCATAAGGCATGAACCAGTTTTATCAAGAAGATTTTCTCATTTTTGAACAACAATAATGATATCATGAGGTTTTGTTGAAGATTATTAATCATTTCCTTAGATAGCAAGTGAATGGGCCTGTTATGTAAATAAATGGACCAACCATGTATTTTTAGATTTATTATTGTGCATTGTCTGTTATGATTTTTCTAGGACAACCAAATCTAGATAGGATATTTGTTTCAAGAAACTTGATAATGAAAGAGTCATTAGCATTTCTGGAGGGTATAGCTTCTATCCACTTGGTAAAGAAGTCAGTGGCCGTAGGGATCCACTTATGTTGAGCTGAGGAGGATGGATGGATTTCCCCAATGAATTCCAGCCCCCATTGTTGAAAAGGTGCCTCAACCTTGATAGGATGTAAGGGTAAGGGAAGGAGTTTTCTTTTGCCATCAAATATTTGACACTTATGGCAAGACATGACCAACTTCTGAGTGTCTGGGAAAAGGGTAGGCCAATAGTAACCTGATCTAATAATTTCCTGTATCATCTTCAAGTAAATATTTAAGTAAAATTCCAACAACAATTTTCCAATATAACACCCCATCTAGGATGCAAAAACTCAAACCCCTTTGTTTCAAAAATATAGCTTTAGTTTTAGACAAATAAGGGGGGGCATTTAAATATAAAAGAACATAAATAATGTCAGCATACCAAGGAGAATTCAGAAATGTTTCTTCAATAAAAGGAGCAGTAGATTCTTCTATTTCTTCCAACACATCTACCATATTCATGTCTAGTGCTTGGAATTTAGACTCAGCCATAATTTTTGCTAATCCTTTCCCTTTAACTAGTTTGGTGGGCCTGATCTCTAAGTCATACTCAAGAATAGTAGCAATTCATTTTCCCCTTTTACCATCAAGGTCTTGACTCAGAATGTCCTTGACAACAGTATGGGGAACAAAAGTAATTATGTGAGAGTGTAAAATATAGACCCTAAAGTCTTTTAAAGCTTTCACTAATGCTAAGGCTTGCTTCTCCATGATATTATATTTGAGGGGAGCATCTCCTAAGGCCCTAATAAATAAATATATTGGTTGTTCCTGCCCCAAATCATTCTTTTGAAGTAAAACTGCAGCTATTGTATGTTCAGATGCAAAAGAAAAGATGTAAAAGTCTTTGGTAAAATCTGGACTAATTAGGACTGGTGTTTGAGTAAGAGCTTGTTTGACAAGTTCGAACGATTGTTTAGCTGGTAAAGTCCACTTTACACCAACGTCTTTCTTAAGCATGTTTGTAATGTTTTTTAATAGCTCAAAAAGATTAAGAATAAACCTCCTCAGAAAATTAATCTTTCCGATGAAATATTGCAATTCTTTGAGGCTCCTTGGATGGTTGATCTGCAATATGCCATCTATCCTTGTAGGGTCTATTTTGATTCCCTCTTCTGAAATTATATGGCCAAGAATTTTACCTTCTTGGAGACCAAAGAGTGTCTTCTTGGGATTCAATGATAAGCCAAATTTCCTACACTTCTCAAAAAAATTTCTGAGGTGAATCAAAGGTTCTTTATCAGTTTTTGAGAAAATGATTATGTCATCAAGGTAAATGATTATGAAATAGCCAATGTCTTCAAAAAAGGCTATGTCCATGGCCCTTTGGAAGGTGGCCCCTGCATTCATTAATCCAAAAGGCATTTTGACATACATAAAGGTGCCCCAAGGTGTGGTAAAAGCAGTTGTGATTTGATCACTTGGAAGCACTAACACCTGGTTGTAACCCAAGAACCCATCTAAGAGGGAACTCCTTCTTGATCCAACTACCCTTTGAAGTATATGGTCCATCTTGGGTAAGGGGTAGTTTTCTTTTAAAGAGGCTCTATTTAAATTTCTGAAGTCAATACAGAGCCTGATTTCCCCTGTTTTCTTTCTAACAGAAACTAAGTTTGATACCCACTCTGAACATCTAATGGGTACTATGATTCCATCATCATGCATTTTTTCAATTTTTGCCTTAAATAAAGGTAGTAAGAGAGGATTTATTCTCCTTAGTTTTTGTTTAAAAGGCTTTTGATTTTCCTTCAGGGGAATCTTGTGCTGGATGATGCTGGTATCCTAAGATTTCAGGTCTTTGTATCCCCAAGAAAAAACATCTTTAAACTCTTGAACATCTCTATGTATTGCGATTTTATGTGATCTGGGAGAGTGCTGGATAGTTTGATCATTTTGGGTTTTGCTAGACTGCCTACATTATGCTCTTCCACGTTGGTTTCCATAGGCTCCATTATCGGTTCTTTGGCTACATCGTTGAAATCGAAAAGGTGTTCTAAAGGTGTGAGACCTCTTGGAATTTGGTCATTTTTGCATTGTAAAACTTCCAATTCTTCTTGGTCTGTGTTATCAGTTATCTCTGCTTCAAAAGGATTCTCATAATGATTTATATTAGTAGAATATGTCATTCCAACTTCTGGGATTTGTTCAATATACAAACAGTTTTCTTCATGGCGGGTTTCTGATATTGGTATGGTGAAATTGTTTTCTGATTTCAAGAAATCATCTATGTGCTTGTCAGATGCACAGTAGGCCTATGTTTTACCTTTACACTGAGTCGTTCATTTATCTTAGGTATTTGGCAGTTGCTGGCATTGAAGGCGAGTTCATTTGCTAGATGATTCAGTGCTCTGGGGATGAAAATGAGTTCATATTTTTCGAAGGTTTTTAATAAATCAAGGGCAGTGTTCTGATATTCCCTAAGCCTTGGATTTCTAGCTGAGTATTATCCTTTGATTTGTTTTATGGTAAGTTCAGAATCCCCTAGGATGGATATCTTTTGGGCTTCTAATTGTTTAAGCAATTGTAAGCCTAGGAGAAGGGCTTCATACTCAGCGATATTGTTAGTGCATGGGAAATCCAATTTGTATGAAAAACTTTGATTCGTATTTTGGATACAAACACTTGCCCCTGCACTTGTTTTGTTACAGGATCCATCAAATTTGACTGTCCAAAGTACATTTGCCTCATTTTCATTTTCTTGTGGTTGCTGATTGTCAATGTTTTGAATTTGATCAAAGGGAAGATTTGATTGTTCTGGTGAACTGATTGGGTGCATGTTTTCCTTATCTGGTTGGGTGATTTCATCTTTGTTACATAAGATAAAGGAATCTAAACTTGATTGAATAGAGTAGATTGGAGTGTTGTTTGGTTTGTCTAGGTTACTCACCATGTACTTCATGTGAGATTCCCTGTATAGTATTTTGTTTTGGTTGAAAACAGGGATGGTGGCATAAGTCATGTCCATTTGAAGGCTTCCCTGAAGTTTGGCTCCCCAAGATCTTGATAAGAGCATGCCATACTTAGGGGGAATGTCAGCTACAACTATATCCATTACTAGACTCTTAGTAGGGATTTGAGTTATATTAACACATAAATCTTTTATTAAACCCAAACATTTGACTCTGATTGAGTCAAAGGAATACAAATATTTGTATGGTTTAGTAATCTCTAAGCCTAAGCTCTCCATTACCACCTTGGGCATTAGATTGTGTGAAGCTCTTGAATCTAACATGGCATTGTGTAAAATTTTCTCGTGTATGTTCAAGCTAACATAGAAGGGAGGGACAGCCCCTTCTTGGTATTTTCCTTCAACTTCAGGACCAAACAACAACTCATATTTATCATCTGTCAATTTAAAGGTGTCAGTATCACTTCCTAAGTTCAAAGCTTTCAAAACTTGGTTTTTGTACACTTCTTGGGTTACTAGTTCAGCTAGGGGAATGGCAATTTTTATCTTGGAAATCTCCCCCTCAAGGTTGAAAGGAATAATTGACTTGTTGATATTTACATATGTCTTTTCAATTGAATTATTTTCAGCAACTTTGAGTTGTTGAACCTTGTTTGGACTGGTAATTGGGACAGTTTTCTTAGGCCCACTAGCTGAAGTGTTAGGGGTGCTCTGTTCAACATTTGGCTGGACACTTTTGTCTTTTTTTAAGTCTGGTTTCTTGGCCAAAATGTTGGTTTTCTCTGCTGTCTTTTTGGGCTGGTTTTCTGCATTTTTCCTGACAGTAGTGCTAGTGTTCTTATCCTTTGAATTATCTATGCTTCCCTTGCTCCTAAGATCATACTGTTTGTGTACCTCTATGATTTCATTTTCAAAACCCAATCTATAGTCATCAGAATCTTCATAGGTGTTTGTATTTTTATCATAAGAAAAGAAACCTTGTTCTTCCTCAGTGAGGAAAACATTGTCCCCAGTGTCTGATCCAATCAAGTTTACCTAATATTCTTCCAACCTTTCCAACTCCCTATATTCCTCATATTGATCTACATAGTTTTGTTGGAAGGGAGGTCTAATCTGTTGGTCTCTTTCCTTTTGCTTGTCTTGAGTGTTTTCTCTTCTATAATTCTGATTTCTATTTCTGTTTTGATTTTTTTTAGGTTCTCTTGGTGGCAGTCTCTCATTTAAATTGATCTTTTCAAGCATCCTCTCCATCACCTTCACTAGGTTATCAATTTTTGTGTCAGAAGCTGAGGTTGAGGGTAGTAGGTCATCATTATAAGTTACCCTCTTCTCTAATCTCAACCTATTTCTTTTCTCGATTGTGTTTGCTTCTACACTCAAAGCTCCTTTCTGCATGTCTTCCAAGGTTAATTAATCTCTCCCTCTTAATTCATAAGTCATTTCAGCATCAAGGCCTTCGGGATACCTTACCAAGGCCATTCCTTGGGTAGGTTTCATGTGAGGTGGGAGAGCATTGTAAACACTATTGAACCTAGTGGAGTAATCATGGACACTCTCCCCTTTATTTCTCTTGAGGTTGCTATACTCTGCTAGTATTTGGAGAGGGTTCCTTTTGAGTTCCCATTTGTTGATAAATGTTTGATGCAAGGCAGGGAGATCATTTATGTTGTTAGGAGGTAAGTTTTTGAACCATTTCTTTACATATCCTCCTAAACTTTGGGCGAAGATCCTCATCTTCACAGTTTCTTCTTCTATCTCCATGTAATCAAATGCATCTTCCATACTATCTACATGATGTTGGGTTGTTGTTTTGATAGTTTGGAAAATAAAAAGACAAGGCAACATCAGAACCAATCTTTAGAGTCTCAGGATCTAGTCCTCCTGTTCTCAAAGAGGGATCTCTCGAATGTTTGTTTGCAAAGGTTTATCTTGTGTGCTTAGAGTATGGATTTTAGACTAGTTATTAAGTGCAGGTGTTTGTTTGTTTGTTTGGTCAGATTGATACAGTAGAACGTGAAAGACTTAGGAAAGATATATAGAATGGAGGAACATATGTTTCATTGGGCAATGGAGTCAAAAAGAGGTCATAACATACTTATCAATGGATATGGGATATCAGAGGGAAAATCTAACTTGGCCACAGGATCTTTTGGTTTTTGGAATGAGATGGACATCAATGATTTGAAAAGAGAAGTTTAATTCTCAACAAAGGGAATTTGAAAACACAATTTGAACATTAAAGAGCTTTTTGATAGACAGGGCTAACCATGAATTCTACAAATCACACCTTTAAGCAAACAATGATTTCAAAACAACTTTTAAAACAAAATCTAAGATTCGGGGAACACCCTATTTCCTCAAAGATTTTATTTCAAATGACTTAGAAAACATAAAAGATTCACTAATAACTGCAATCATAGAAGAGGGAACACCTAACACATCTATGATTACAACTACAAATACCTTTAAGACAACTGTTTAAGTAAGGACAAGGGGCAAGATCAGAACAGAACTCCTTGACGCACTGTAAACAGAAAACTACAAATCGAGACTTCCATAACAAATTTAAAGTGGCAGCAGACAAGCAGGGAGAACCATAAATCATGCTGAAACCAACTATTCGAACTATTAAGGAAATAAACAAGCATGAAGACTAAAGAGAGAGATTAAAGACTCTAAAATACTTCAGCAAAAGAAAACATGAAACAGTGAAGGATGAATAGGTCTAAGGTGCTTCCAGGAGTCATTTCTTAGCCTAAAACTTTCAGCCTACTGTAGTAAGAAATCATGGAACAGAATGAAAATAGGAGAAAACATTAAACAGTTTAGAATACTTCACCAATAGCCAAGATCATGGATCCAATAATAGAGCCTTCACAGTAACAAGCATGCAACAACATCATTAGGGCATCCAAGACTTCAATTTCTTCTTCAACTTCAACATACTATGTATTATTTCAGAGAGTTCCAATATTACAACTAGTGATCAACCAACCCCTCACTCATATTCTTCAGAAGTATATATAGAAGAATGAGGGGGTGAGATCTGATAAAAGATCTCAAAAACTAATTAATACATACTTAAATGGCTTCTCGGCCTTTGGGGGCTCAATGAAAAAGCTTACATAGGTGTCTTTTGTATTAAATTACTTATATTAACTATTAGGTTTGCTGGAAAGAATTTGTTGACTTCAAGGCTCCTTGTTATCCTTGTAATAACTTCTGCTAACAGCTGACAATAAGTTTCTTTGGTTGAAATAATTTTTCAGTTGTATTGATGCAAAATATCTCCGAGTCTGGTAATAATTTCGACTTTCCTTTGATTTCTTTGAGGCTGTAGGTGGCTCTGTGACAGCTGGGGAATTTTAATTAGCCCCTGATGTGGCATCGTATGATTTTTGTCTGATAAGACACTTATGATTTTCTTTAAACTGTGTTTCAGGCTTCTGATAATCTATTTTTAGCCGTAATCCCTATAGATCTGTCTTTAATTTTCTGTCCTGATATATTTTGTCTTCAGCACTGATACTTCTCTGATTGTGCTTGTTTTACTGTGTTTTTTGCTAGTGTGCAGGGTTGCACAGGGATGATATGGCATCAATGCCTCGTGAATCACTGAAGAAACGTGAATTTTAAACCCTGCAAAGGATTTTCTTTGATGAATCGAAGGCGGGAGGATCGTCACCCTCTACCTTCAAATTTTCTTCAGACATAGCAGAAAAACCATAAAACCCTACAAAAATACAAACAACTATTTATAAAATCCTGCATGTATAGGTTAACTACTTCAGAAGGCACGTGGAGGAAGCATGGTCGTTGGATGGCATCATCCAACGGTCGAGATTCATCAGAGGAATTCAAAGGAAAGGTGGAAAAAGAAATTGAATTAGAGTCGCCGATCGCGCAGAGATCGACGGTCGAGAGCGGAGGTGAAAAGTCAAAGCAGAGGAATCAGGGTGATGAATTATGGGCCATCGATCTACAGATCAGATCGACGACAGAAATGTTTCAATGACCACGCCGTATCCTGGTTAACCATCGGGCTTCTTCAGTGAGCAATCACCATCCGATGAGCGGCCTCAAATCGGACGGTGGACGTCAATATCGCGCCGAGTCCACGTCCAATATTTAACGCATGATGGACGATGGTTTTATGAATAGCGCCCAGGCCACGCATCAAGCGGTGTATGGAATCGCTGTAAAATAAAAAATACTGCCCCGCTCTTAAAAGCGGTGTGATGGATACCGCGCGGTTTTGCAGTGGTGAGTGGATGGCGGGGACCACTGGGGCGAGAGATTTCGCGGCGTCGATCTGTGGATCAGATCGACGGTGGAGATCGCCTTGAACTTTGGACCAGCGAAAAAATATAATATAATAAAAAGCCGACAGATTTAATATATAACCAAAGGTTTAAACTTTGGGCGGACATAATTAATATTCAAAATGGCTTGGCGCCCGATTGCGAGGCCTTTGGGCGCATGGAGAAACATATCACCGGGGGTTAAAAAGGAGGGGCTAATCGCAATTGGGAAACGCAATAAGCACTTGGAAGGCTAGCGCTCAGTTCCAGCACCAGGGCATATGGAAGGGAGGGCTAAAGACTTATCCCAAGGGGGCTTAAGTCCATAATATGAAAATGTGATTATAGGCATTTTTCAATTATTTTCAAACGAGTTGGTGGGTTTTGATAAGGCTAAGAAAGGGTCTTAGACCTTATCAAAGGGGTTTTGATGAAGGGAGAAGGGGAAAAAATGATAATGAAGGATTTGATGGGAAAAGAAAAGACAAAAATGAGGTTAGTTTTGGTAGAAGGGGGAAAAGGAAAACGGTGGTTGTAGCAGTATTATTTCTTGGGAATCAGTATGATTTCTGAGTTGAAAAGGGGGAAAAGCAGTGACGATTATCCAAAGGACAGGATATTATCAAAAGACTTTAAGCATCAAAATTTTTTAGCAAATGAAATTGTTTCTTGAAGGCTATCCAAAATAATTTAGCCACGACTTGATATAACGGAATTTATAGGTGGCTAACAATGTCAACCAATTTTTCTGATAGTGGTCCCTCAATCACAATGGTAACACTTTCCAAATTTTGGTTCAGTTGCTTAATAGCAACATCGGCATCCTATGATAGTTTGAGTGCTTCATCCACCCACGGCTTCAGTCGGGCACCCAGGGTCTTCTTCTTTTACCGCAGGTCCTTGATATCTGCCTGGAGCACTTGGATGGTGCGTAGTTGTTGTAAGCATTGGGCAGGCACCAAAGTGGGCATGGTGGCTTCGATTGTCTCGAACTCCTCTTCTTTTTTCCGCACGTCCTGTTTGATCCCTTGCAAGATTGGATCGCGCTGGACCTTATTCCATAGCTGCATGGCAATCTCTAGTAGCTGGGCTCCCTATGAGATCTGCCCCGTGATAACATTTGTGGTCACGGTGACCAGCGCAGTTCACTGGGCCCAGACCAATCCCCAAGGGAATGCACCTAACATGGAAACCTAGCAATAGGACACTCAACCCAAGTAGGATAGGCATGTTCACATGAACAAACCTTATTCTTGTTGTGGTTTCTATGGTCAGTACACCCACGGTTGTCCTCTTTTACCTCAAATGTGTCAGATGTGGTAAGCTCAAGCAACATCCCGAGGACAACAAACCTCCCCTTCGGTTCCTCCCAATGTTGCACCTATACAACCGGCTTTTTTTACCAATACTTAAACCAAGCAAGGATCTGTGGCTACCCAACCCCATGAAAGTCTATTAGTCACTCAACCTCTTCCATCTAGTACCTCTGATAACTAGATTCTAATGATGAACTCTGACTAACCCATTACCTTTGACCTCAACCTTCAAACTCGATGCCGTCAATACAACAATCCCCCGGCTACATCTATCCCTGAGCCCCCTTCTTCAGGTCCCATAGAGCCTCTTTCGACACCCAATGGCCCTTTAATGATCCTCAGCCTAAGGTAGAGGTTCATGCCAAGATCCCCAAGGGACCATTACGCCAAAACACTACTTTTGGTAAAGCTTCCCATTCGTATAGTATAGTAGATGACTTGGCACAATCCCCTGCTTCCATGTAAACGCTGGAAGTCCTCTAGTAATGCACTTCACAATGAAAATATCTATTAACTGTCATGGACGTCGTGGATCCTTCATATGATAATTTTATTGTCTTTGATGTTGACTGGTCAGAACATCCTCCCCTTCTTGCTTCCGTCACCTTCCAAATCCCTATCAAGATCCAGAATGCCAACTTCTCCCATTGTATCATTGACGAGGGGGAATCCACCTATGTGATGTTTGCTTTGGTTTGGCCCCTTCCACTATAACCCTCCGAGTTTGGGATGGCCACTCTTCCCAGCCCCTTGGCATGTTCTGCATTTTTCCTATTACTCTTGCGAGCAAGATTGTGTGTGTTGACGTAGAAGTCATTGATGCCCCCTTAGACTACAACATTCTATTGGGTTGTAGCTACACTTATGTAATCTCTGTTGTCCCATATATAGTTCACTATAAGATGTGCTTTCCCCATAATGGAAATATTTTCACCATCAACTAGTTGACATATTATGAATCGAAGTCTCAAACCTCCCCTAAGTCCATCATCTCTTCGGTTGCCAATAAAAAAATAGTAGAACCTTCAACCAGTGTCTCGCCCAGGATCTAAAAAGAATCCACTTTTCTTGGTTCATTCCCTGGTCTCCCTCCTCCTATATTTTATCCTAGCTCTTTGAACGTTTGCATGATGCAATTGTCTCGGTCTGACCTCAAACGAACCAGTTCGACTAGTCAGTAGCCCCACCCCCCGCAACCTGATCCTAGCACCTCGACTCAGCCTTCAGTGCCACCACCTCAAGGCCCCTCATATGAAGCTAGTATCAATGAGCCTATCTATCCTCCTAGAACCGTTCCTCCTAGCCTTAACCATCTCAGAGCTGTCTCTCCTGGCCATTACCCCTCGGTCAGATACCGTTTCTAGCTCCCCTTCCTGGAGTTTTCTTGGTATCTGTTATGGCTACCTTGTCTCTTCCTAACATGACCCTAGAGATCCTAGCCTAGTACATTGATCCCCCAGCCACCATCTTGCCTGGTCATCCTAAACCTTATCTTTCTTTGACCCCAGTCCAACCAGTCACCATGACCCCTCCCTTTGCTTTTGTGCCTCAACCACCTCAACAAGAACATACTCCTATTGCGAAAGTCTAGGGTGAGGGGGGAAAAGCTCGTAAGAAGGCACCTAAGGACAAAGCTGCCAAAACAACCACTGCTCCTCCTCAACCTCCAAAGCGTAACCCCCCCCCCCCCCCCGGTGTGCTTTGTGTGATGCTATCGTACATGCCACCCATCATTGTTCTGAATTGCCTCGTATCAAGCCCATGGTTAATGTCACATTTACTAATTCTAAGGTCCCTGAAGCCTCTATTTCTTCCTCAACTGCAAAAAATAACCCCAATATTATTCACACCAACCACCCATGTGCTTTGTGTGATCTCTATGGCCATTATTCCCACCTTTTTCCCCGCCTCAAACATTATTGAGCCTCTTTGGAGGTAGTTCGGGAGTACGATATTGAACAGAACCATTCTGCCTCTCGCATCCTCACGCAGTATGCTTCAGGCCAGCCTAAGGATACCTCTTCTCCCATTGAAATTCCTCCTCCTGATGTCAATATGGCGGAGTCTTTAGCCACTATCCTTTACCTATCATCATCCATGAGACACATAGTGGAAGCTCCCTCTGGGGCTTCTCCTTCTATTTCACTTGACCTCCCTTCAGTGATCACCCTAGGCTCAACATCAGTGGATCCCTTATCTGCTTGTTCTTCTGTCACCCCCCATGATGATGCACATGTGAACCTTTCTTCTCATGATGATGAGTCAGGTTTATTTTCCATGTCATGTGGTTACCCTTCCACTAGTCAACCCATCTTTTACTATGATGACGACATCATGGATGTCTTTTCCACCCTTGACTTCATCTTTCCCGCCCATAAGAGGAATGGCACCATCCCCGTCTATTGTGACTTTCGCGACCTAAGCACAACCTACCCCCCTGGTATCTCCCACACACCACCTACCTGTCAGTGTGCGGGCAGTAGACATCCTACCCAGAGCACTCCCTCTAGCAGTGTTTCTTCAATCTCTATCTTGCATTCAAGTTGCCAGCATTTTTCATCATCCTCTCATTTGTTGTCTTGTGGCACCGTTTATATGGACCCCCTATCCACACCATATATTGGTTATGCCGATGGTGCAAGTTGTTACTCCCAGAATCTAGCCTCAACAACTTGTGCCTTTTTTACCCCTTTTCATTCGCTTGTTCTCTCTAATGGCGTATGAATTGGTACTGCCACCAATAACCAGGCCGAATATGACGCAGTGCGAGTTTTATTAGCTGATTCCCTTTCCCATCACATCCTTCACCTTCATGTTTGTTTAGACTCCTTGCTTCTTGTTATGCAATTGAATGGTGTCTAATGTGTGCACAATATTGTCCTTTTTAGAAGATATTTACGAGTGAAGCTTTTGATGCGTGAATTTAAAATCATTACATTCAGTCATGTACCTAGAGCACAAAATCACTATGTAGATAGAATTGCAAATAATATTCTATATTGGAATTGATCACAGGAATTTCACACAAGACAATAACAATAAACCATAAAATGATGCATATCCATTATATGTGTCATTCAAAATGTTTTAGAGTCCATCAACTCTAATACATATGACATGCCCATAGCATGTTACAAAACTTAGAGCTAGGGGCAACACATGGCCCTACATCTAATCACTATCTGGAGGATCCCAGGCCAATGGCTTGGCTCTGACAGTTTTTAGATTATGTATCCCTTGTCCGTCCATTTCCATGCGCCGCATGACACCTTGCCACCCCGAGTGCAGACCAATACATGACTCTATGTACTGGTCATCAAGATCCTACCATCCTCTCTCTGAAAAATTGGTCAATAGCCTCTCACATCTACGATGGATTTCCTCTAGGAGGGTGAATTCATCCTCATTTTGTGGACCCCTCAACCCACCAGGTGCTACAGCTCCTAATATTGCAGGTTGCCCCATGTACCTAGCCAGTTTCACCGGAGTTGTATCTGCATACCAAAAAATGAATGAATCAGTACCATATACAATATTCTGAAACTTTAAAAAGCACATAAAATATTAGCAACATTTCACTTACCATCAGGCCCCCATGCTCGACCTAGCAGTAGTGGCAAGTCCGGGTCCCCATGATAACTCATCCCACTATAGGGATAGTCGTCTATGTACAGTGGCATCTGATCCCAATGACAAAAAAACTTGGGTCGGATCACCCGTCTGATTGCCCCACCTCCCCCTTTACACTGCAGATGCCCCCAACGATGCATCTTGGGCTCTCCCGGGCCTCCATCCTAGACCCGTATACGAGGCTGAAGTGCCAGGATCTTCTCAAAGAAGATAGAGCACAACATCGTGCCATATACATAGCCATAGTTCACTTGCCACTTGCATAGCGACAAATATAATTTCAACGACGACGATATCATTTTGGGCCAGCCATAGTAGGTCCCACTCAACACACTCTCAACAAGCATGATCTAACCCCCAGTGATGTGGTGGAGTTCCTGGTTGCCCATTATCCATAGCACCGATGTGGCCATGGCACAGGTCTCTAGCCGCTCTAGATCCCTGACGGGTATTCATGTCCTTTCACTTAAAGTCCCAATTGAAAATGGTCCTCCACAAACTCCATAATGTTATACCCTCATGGTAACACTAGATATGTATTTCCCACCATCCCAAGTGGCAGGACATCAGTCAGAAAATATATATCCTGGATCGTTAGCTTGATCTGGTGCCACTGAACTATAAATATCGCATGATCTGGATCCCAATAGGTGACAATCCGGGCCAACAAGGGATCTCCATCTCTTTTTAAAGGGTTCTCCATGAACTTCAAGACCCCAAACCTAGCCAATGCAATGTGGACATTGTGATCCTCTCGGATCTCTGACCATAATGTGTCCAGGTCTCTCTATCTCCAGTTGATCCTCAATTTTGCCATATTTGCACAAAACCGTCATATTTTTCAGTGTACGAAAAGGAAAGACTACATTCAACCATAAAAACCCAACTCTTAACCAAGAAACAGTACCAAAATCACCCTCTCTTACAGGTCACACTTTTGAGGCAATTCCTGGGATAGGTTGTAGTTTTCTACCCAAAACCTACTACCCGGGTCGCAGACATTTCCCTAAAAGTGTGAGTCAGTCGTGAAGAAGAGAAAGGGTCTATTCCTAATCTTTGGGTGCCTAAACTGAACTTTTAATCCACTGAAATGAAAGAGTAGGGTTAGGCCTCTTACCTGCAACTGACGGATCTCGATTCCAATGGTCGGTTTGTCGGCTATGATTGCCGCAAGATTTAGGGCCCTTTATCCTCTCTATATTCACTACAGCGACAATTGAAAATGAATAAAATTAGAGGGAAAAGTCATTATTAAAAGAAAAGCCCCAGATTTTTCTTTTTCCAGCTATGACCAAACTGTATCTCAATTTGAAAAATCGTCAGCACCGTTGGAAATCTCTCACCGAGCTCTCAAATGAGTATCCTTTAGCTTTTTGTGATTTGACACTTCACCCGGACACATTTTTTTCAAGAAGGGTCACTTCACCACTCCTCAAAATCGAATTTCTTCACTTGCACTACTTGTACTTGGGGCACCACTTTGCCTTCATACTTGTCCATGCTCGTGCCAATTTTTTTCATGAATAACCATATTGTACTCATGTTTTTGTGGTCCCCACTAGCCCTGTCCTATGTGGTAGCATCATCGAGTCGCCCTTATTTAGAGAATATGAGTTGAATCATCATTGGATTCATGGAGTATATCTCGAGTCCCTTTGTATCCCTCTATAATCCTCCATCCTTCATTGGTTTGTTCCTCCCTTATGTCGCACATTTTGGCCTTCAGTCATACTATCCCCTAACCCCTCTGGTGTCGAGTCAGTAGCTTCCAGGTCACCCATGCCCTTTATGCTCTAACAATGGAAGTGTTCAGCCAGCTACTCAGTACCCCCTATTCCACCATCATCCCTAGTGTCAGTATATCAGTCACTCTACTATTATCCCTTGTGCCTTAGTTGAGGATCCCTTATTGCCTCGCCTATGGCAGACTTCCTTCTGTCAACATCAACTTATTCATTCCAGAAGATAGTTATAGAAAGCAGTATACCTTGGTTCCAGCTTCCACTATTCTTTGATGCTTCGGATCAGGAAAAGGGACCCTTTATCACCCTTTTACTTGATTATTTCTCAGTCCCAACTCCTCATAGCATGATCGAGATCCATATACTTGATGGTTCAGTGATGCAACAGATTTTACCAGTGATTCCTGGGTGTTTGTGAGATGTTTAAGGCCTCATGAGGGGGTGGCCCTTTAGATATCCCCCCACATGCCCGGATGACCTCTCTACTACAGCCTTGGATGAAGCTCCATAGATTTTATGGTTCTGGCCTCAGCCGCTTGTAGCGGCTCTTTAGTTTGCATGTATCATTCGGATTTTTAGAGCCCTTTCCTGTTTTACACGGCCTCTTTGGTTGTACTTGTATCTCATGTACTCAGATATTACTGTATAAGTCTCGGCTGTTGTCCCAGGAACAGTATGTATGTGGGATCCATTATCATGTTTTTATCTAGCCCATGTTTATGCCAGCATGTACTATATAGTTCAGTCCATTGTTTACCGATGCATTATTCTTTGTACTTTGTTATCTCAGTGGGCATAAGTATGGCTCCCCCGCCTCATGTAGAACAGGTACTCACTCATAAAGAGACTTGTTGCACCAGTAAGTCTCGCCTCCTCAGGGTCTTGTCCTCTTGCGCTTTAGTCTACCTTATATTTCTCTCTTTCTGACTCCCCCTTCGATGTCTAGTGATTGAGTTCTTACAATGTACTTCATTCATAGGATTAGCTCCTGACACTCGCATGCTGGGGGGCAATCTGTTACACCAATTTTTGGTCATCTAACCTGTTACTATTTGATGGACCAAAGTACACCATGTAAGACCAATTTTACCCTAGTAAAATTTCTTTCACTATGAAAAATAACTTAGTAATCCATAATGTATTAATTTGTTTATGGTCTAAACACAAAACCCCATTTCTCTTCCTAAAGATGGATCCTCGTTGGGATTCGAAACGTCGACAATTGTTTTATAATACTATGGATAATCCAGTTTCTGCAAATAAATTAAATAAATCCCTATTTTTTTGGTTTTCCTCGAGGGATAATTAATTAAACCATGGTTTAATTAATATTCCTCATCATATTTAACCCAAAATGGGAAAATTAATTAGATAAATTCCTCGTCTTATTTATCTTATTATTTTCCAGGACTAATTGTTTAAAACATTATTTAAATAATATTCCTTGTTGAATTTGACTAAATCATTTATAATTAATTGAATAAATCACTATTTATTTAATTATTACTCAACCATATTCTTAAAATAATAAATAAATCATTTATTTATTTATTATTTAGAAATAAATGGATTTTACCACATTCAAATTATTTTTCCCTCTAACAAAAATAATAGAATATTCCATAAAAGTTGGATCTAGATTTGGTTAATAATATTTTAACTATGCACCATTATGTATACTAACTCAATATTTTGTTATAAATAGAAGGGTTTTCCCATTCATTCATTACCTTTTGTTGCCTAAAGATCACTATGGATCTATACTTTTGGCCTAAATTTGATCCTCCATCATTATCATATTTTTCTACCTTTTTGCTTGTGAGCTCCCCTTGATTTCCATTTTTGTCTAGGTTTTCTACACCATCAAGAGAGAGAGATGTTAGATCTAAAGCGTTGAGGACATACAAGAACCCATCCCATTGAGGGGGACTGGTAACATCTTTCTATGTTCCCTTCATAGGTGTCATAAATACAAAAATTCTTTAAAAGCATTCTTGCCTTGTCTATTGGATGCATGGACCAACTCTTTCTTTTATTTGTTGTTTAATGTCTTTAACTGCATATATTTGGATTTTTGTATCATTTATTCTGATCATAACTGCAGATATAAGGAAATTGACAGCCATATTTGATGTTAGGGTTGTTTTTTATGCATGGCTAAAGTGAGATTTTTTCGTACGCTTGCAATTAGAATTCACACTAACACAAGTATTTCCTAAATAGTTGTGAATCTCGTACTTGAAAAGCTTGGTTTAATTGTGATACCACTAACTGGGAATCCAGAAATACATGTAGATGGTGAATTCCCTAGTTGGATGCATCGCTCAATAGCCCGATGACTACATCATATTATTCTTGATTATTGATAGATGATCCGATACATACTTCGTTGGTGAGGAACGGTGACCAGTTAGGAGAATATATAACCCAGGGAGTTGTTGCTAGATTTTGTGACCATCGATAGGCTCCATCATCAAATCCAAAAAAGTGGATGGGGGGACGATCCATCTGTGACAAAAGAGAATTTTTTAGAACAAGTCCATGATAATTGTGATCATCTAAAAAATTCATGTTACATTCATTTTATCTCTAAGGCTTAGACTTCCTGCCCTATGGGTGGAATTTTTTGAGGTAGAGCCCAAAAATTGGATTAGCTAGGCATGTACTGTCAGGATTAGACATAATGTATGCTCCTTTGAGGAGGCAGGTTTTGATTATGTAAGGACCCTTTCATAATGTTTCGAACTTCTCGAGTCCTAAGGCTTCTTTTGAAACGTCATAGCGGAGGACTATATCCCCCTCTAAAAATGAGCGAGGGGTGATGTTTCAGTTGAATGATGATTTTACACTTTTCTCATGAGCCTCATTATGTTGGAGAGACTATTTTCGATGAGCTCTAACGGTAACAACCATTGCTCCAAAGGTTGGGTATCATTGAGGAGTTCAATAGTTGCGTGTAAGTTGGGAATTTTGCATTCAATGGGAAGCACAACCTAAACTCTGTATACCAATTGGAAAGGTGTGAATCATGTTGAATATTTAACCCTTGTGAAATATGCCCATAAGGTTGAAAATACCATATGGTGCCAGTTAGTTTTATGGTTGTTGACCATACGTTGTAACATCATTTTGATTACTTTGTTAATAGCTTCTACCTGACCATTGGACTGGGGGTAATATGGTGACACAAATTCGTGTGTAAATCCTAGATGATGGGATAGCTCCTGGAATATTTCATTCTCGAAATGCTTTCCATGGTTAGATACTAACTCCTTAAGTACACTGAATCATGTGATGACACAGTTTAAGAGAAACCGAGCTACGGTTTCTACCGTGTTTTCATATGTAGGCATGGCTTCTTCCCACTTGGTGAAATACTTGAAAAATATAATAATATATTTTTGGTTTCCAAATGACATAGCGTTGTAAGTTATAAAGTTGATTCCCAATTTACAAAAGGGACCTACTACGATGATCGAGTGCAAAGGAGCAAGAGATTCTCTTGCCTTGTGGGCGAAGCGTTGGCATCACTCACACCTTTTGACTACTTGAAGACAATCATGGAATAAGGTGGGAAAAGATAACAAACCTGCAAGACTTTTTTGGCAGTGGCCATCCCTGATAGGTGCCTGCCGCAAGCCCTACTATGGCAGTCATTTAGGGCTTTCTCAGCTTCATTATGTTTGAGGCATCGACCTAAAATAGTGTAAATTCCTCTTCGATAAAGGACTTCCCCCATGAGAAGGTACCAGGGGCCTGATGGCGTATGCACCTTCGATCGTCACGGGTGAGTTGTGGTTTAAAATTTTGGGTTTGAAAAAATAGAAGGTTGTCGTCGTACCAAGGATCCATCGCGTTCACTAAGAATAGATGTTCATCTAGTAGTGATTCGTTAACTGGGGATCCTTGAGTCAGACTTGGAAGTTCCGTGATGATCTAAGCTAGGATTAATGCCTTTTTACTCTTGGGTAGTTGAACTGCAGGTTGAATTCCTATAGTATGACTACACATCGAGCATACTTATGATTCATAATATGGTGGCTTAGCAGTATCGCATGGGGTTGATAGTTGCTATGATTGTTGTAATCCTTAGGATGATGTAATTCTAAGGTTTTTGTACTACATGTACAAGGGCTAGGGTAGTTTTTCTTTCGGCTCGTATTTTAAAGCAGGGACAGATAGGTTCTTTTTGACGTAATATATTATGTGCTCTTTATTATATGGTCTATCTTGGACTAACACCCTAGCTATAGCAGTGTTCGATGTTGACAGATATAAGGTGTAGTCTTTGTCGTAATTGGGTGGGTTGATCAAGGGGGTTGAAGGCAAGGCGTCTTTTAGTGCCTCAAATGACTTTTGATCCTGATCATCCCATTTATATAAGAATGTCTTGGCAGAGTAGGCATGGGAAACCTTGCATGAAAGTGGCATAGTGGGGGACAAAGCATCGTAAGAAGTTGGCTTTCCCTGCAATCTTTGAAGTTACTTGAGAGTTTTAGTTGGTGGTACTTATTTTATTTCCTGGACCTTGAGGGGATCAACTCTAATCCCTTGTTGGAATATGATGAATCCTAATATTCTGCCCACATTAATGTAGAAGATACACTTGAGGGGATTCAAGCGTAGGTTGTAGTTTCGGCACCATTGGAATACCAATCGTAAGTCCTCTAGATGGTCACTTCATTTCTTGGATCATACTATGAGGTCATCTAAGTAATCTAAGATGAGGTGAGCCAGATCGTGGAAGATATAATTCATGGCCTATTGGAAGGTGCCTCTAGGATTTTTAAGACCGAAAGGCATAAGTTGATATGCAAATGTGCCCTAGGGGGTAATGAGTGTGTTCTTGTACCGATATGTGTGCCAGATTTGAATTTGATTGTACCCTGAGAATCCATCCATGAAGGACAAGTAGGCGATTATAGGGTTGGAAACACATGATGTGTAGGCAATTGGGTAGATGAATCCAGCTTTATGAAGCTTGTCAATATCTTGTTTGATTACTTCTGCTTTGGATGGGTATAATTGACGCTGCTTTTGGTGGACTGGTGATACATCAGGTCATGTGTCAATGTGATGTTCTACGATGGTGGGGCTTAGCCATGGAATTTCCAAATAATCCCATGCGAATATATCCATGTACACTTGTAATAAGTCTATATAGGAAACTACCTCTTCTGGGGAGCATGCTACCCCTAAAGACATTTATTTTGTTTTTGTTGGTTTTCTTGAAATATTCACCTTAATGGTTGGTGAAATATTCAACATATTCCCTTCTTCAAATGGATCGGGCACTGGGATAGGGTTTTCGACCCAATATGTCTTCCCCGATGAAAGGAAGTATTTGGATTCAATGGCATATTTATCCTGGGTTTTGGGGTTTCTAGGCACAGACACTTTTTTTGGAATAAAAAACAAGTGATGATGCATTGAGTCCCATGTACAATATGGTTCCATCATGGCCTCTAGAATATCTTCACCAAAGTGAAACAAGATTTCTAAGGGGGAATTGGTTTGTGTGAGGCTGTGAGGAATTGGTTTGGGCCTAACAATGTTGGTCGACAAGTTTGGGCCTAACAGTTTTGGTCGACAAACATTAATGTGATTTTTTGGTTGATGTCGTGGAACCGAACGAGGTTGACAGGGTGCAAACGGGTTGGTTTTGCACTGTCGAAGGTACTACTACTGTTGTGGTAGTTGCAGTGGTCTTGACACCAAGGAAAGATGAGAAGAAAACATGATTCATGGTTCCCATGCATGATGATATGAATCATATATGGTGCCATGTGTCATCAGTGTTATATGGTGGGAGAATTTTCGTTATGGTTTTTTTTTTAGAGAAAAATCGTGCTTTTTTGGTGGTGTACTAGGGGTACGCGCACTTTATTTTACTTGAAGATTGTCTTGAATGCAAAGGTGCCCAAAAAATTTTAGCATGGGGAACATATTTTTTTCATGGTTATCGCTTGTGCAAATGGTTCATGGAGTAAAGGTATCTATCAAGTAGATGGTGTGAGAACCAACACTACTCTTCATGCCAGATGTGGATGCTTGGAGAAGGTTGGGCATTGGTGCATTCTTATGCTTTGGCCACCTCCGAGTCTTTGGTATTGGGTGGTATGGCTCCTTTGGGGAGTCCTGAATCAATTTTTCTCTTGCTGCTCGTAACCTTGTGAGGTATTCACCATTCATAGTGTGATGAAATTGCGAGCATATCATGTAGTAGCAGCATGTGATATTCTCTCAATTAGAGAGATCGATATGTGGTATGGTTGTGACCATGCGAAGACTGTTGGTGAGTTTTTTGAGTTCCTAACATTGATTTACCATGTGGTCCTCTCTATCACATAGAGAACATGTTGTTCTTGGATGGTTTCGTGCCCAAATAAGACGATTCATTTCCTTCGATTTCCTAGGGCTTTGGTGATGATGGGGGCGAAACCACATTACACTTGGTTGCCTAGGTTCGAAACCGGTTATATCTAGATATTTGGTGACCAATGAGCGTATGACGTCTAACATGGGTCAAAATTTCAGGATGTAAACATAATGTCAAGCATGATGGTTGTCTTGGAAAATAAAACAAGGTTGTTTCTCTTTGGTTTTCCACTCCCTTTGGACCACCTGAGTTATTGGGTACCATTTTTGAAATGATCCTAAATTTTTGCATTGAGCAATCAAATGTTTATGTGTGTCATGAAATTCACGGACTGGGATTAGTTGTGGAGGGTGTTTGGGGGAGATAATCTACCCCTTTGTTGGTCATTTTTCTTTTGATATGAAGAGGATGGACCTAGTTGCCTCATTCTCTGGGGTTGTTAAAATTTCTATTGAGTCTGAATCGATCTGTCTTCTGCAGCGAGACAATTTATGGCTTGGCATAAAAAATTTAACATTGAACGAAAGTGGGGGATGTAGGGAAAAAGATGAACCGGGTGGTTATCTGAGCACACTCGGAAATAATACTGGACTTTTTTTAGGCCTTGGTAGTACACCGGGTTGACCAAGTACCATCTTTGAAATAACTCTAGAGTTGCATAGTTAGCGATGAAGTGATCTCCTTCATCACAGAGTGCGTAGAGCTAGACTTGAATCTGAGGATGATTATAGGGAAGTGGTGGTCATTCAAGTGACCATCTCTCCTCTGACACATACAATATGGCCCTTGTTTCTTTCGTTCCTTGAGTTGTAGTGCTACTTGTGGATTATGTGTCTATATCAGCTAATTCAGGGTTTACAGCGATGAAGTGTCACATGAAATTCAACACAATTAATGTGGGGACAATGTCACATGTGGTGGTCGCTTCGAAAAATCTGACACGTATGTCTTCTGTACCAAACTAAGTTTCTTTGGGTGACTTGAAAAATTTTATAAAAATGGTTGAACACCCTTAACTCGAGGCACTATGTGATTAAGTGATCAGGCTCGTCACATAGTGCGCAAACTGGGACATCTAGTATGGCCTCTGTTTTCCATCTCTGGGTTGTTAGGGTCAATATATATGAGCAAGATATAGGTTCCTCTCGTAAATACAGTATGTTTGTGGGTTCACCCTTGTCTATTTGCATGGATGGTGGTGAGGGGTTCTCCTAGTAAAAATTTTTTAGGGCTGGTAAGCATGATGTCAGACGGTTTTAATTCACGTGATCCTAGATTTTTCCAAACTAATTTGGACATGATACATGTGGATTCTCCTTCATCGACGATGCATTGGTGTATGGTGATGTTCTAAACTGAAACCAGTGTTTGGAAAGTGACTAGAGAAGGAATTTGTAGGCTTGCCTTATCTAGGTCGAAAACCATTAGGCATGAATCAGAAGGATCGATTGCGCATAATGTGGAAAGTAAGGCTTTCTATTGTCTTGGGCATGATTGCAGAACCTCCAAAGCTAACATAGCAACTGGTGATTGAGATAAATCATCCATTATTCTATAGCTATGAGTGGTTAGAGTGATGTCTTACGCGCCTGGTTGGTCCCTTGACCATTTTTGGAAGGGGCTCAATAGGTACTTTGGAGATAGTTAACGGTGCGGTAGGTGTGCTCATAATTATACCTAATAGGTTGGTGTCTGAAGGTGTATCATAGTTCTTATTTCTTTTTTGGAAGAATAATTCTTCGCCAGCCATGTAGACCTCATGACTACCTCCTCCAATATCATTTTGGGTTGGTTTTTGTTGTTGGGTGCTAAACACTCCTTGGTGGGGAAAGGGTTCTTGCATTACAACAGGTCTTTGAGTAGGTCCCCTTTTTCCTCGGTTACCCTAAAGTTTTTTCAATTTAGGGAGTTCAGGATAGTGGTGAGTGTAATGACCATATTCCCCACATATGGCACAAGAGTGATTTGTCCTTAGACTAGGTCTCTTTTTTTTCACTTGGGAGTTACTACTCGGATATTGGTTTTGATTTCCGTTGAGGTTTCTCCTAGCCTGAGATCGCGGGGGTGTTTTTTATTACTGCCCCCTTATCTAGAGTCTCCCTTTTTCTTATTCATAGGCTTCCTTTTTGTATCATTTGGAGGATTATTGATGTTCTCATGGTCATAAGATTGTCGATGTTGATCCCGGGATGGTTGCACTAGGTTCACTAGTGCGTTGTTTTGCGTTGGTGGTGGATTTTGTGCGCGAAAAGGGGGATATAGGTTCCCATGTCCCTAATTGGTGTAATATTTTTGGGGAGGCTCTCTTATATTAGCATTCCTAGCTGAGTACTAGTTCCCCTACGAGGGAGGGTATGAGCCTCCCTGTCGTTGATGGTATGGTATTACCTTATTCGTCATATTCTTCAAAGGTGTAGACTGACTTTGATGGTAGCCAAGTTTTGATACGTTCTGAGTAGAATCGTATAGGTCTCTTGGGTACTGGTTACTCCAACTTAGGTGACCTTGGGTCATGGACCTGATAAAACCGTCTCTAGCATTCAACGTGCCTAGTAACTCTCTATAATTTTGCAAGCGTGGGGTATTTGGTAGAACATTATAAATATATCATGATTGGGTGTAAATGAGTTAAATTTGTTGGGCCTTGATATTGGCATCCTCCTCAAAGGTGGGTTTCTGCATTGCCACATTTTTTGAAATCTCAGCTATGAGAGTTTTCAAAAATAGTTCCAAAAATGCTCTATTGTTGAGTTTGGCTTTACAAAACCTAAAAATTCGTCACCATCGTGGAGATGGCCTAATATATGGATGGTTGGTGTTTTCCTAAAATGTGTCAGCAGTTCCATTCCCGAATCATGATGAATGGGGAGCTGAAAATAGGTGAGGAACGTGAAAGCGAGGGCGCTAAAGGTTCCATGAGAAGTAGAAGGTTACTCAACATACCATTTCACCACAGGTTCTGTTAGGGAGCATTGAAAAATTCTTAGTTTAATGGTTTCATTAATGATACTATTGGAAGAAAACCACAGGTTGAAAGTAATGATATGATTTCCTAGGTCTTTTGCTTCCTTCCCTTCGAATTTTGGTATATCGGAAGGGAGATTCCTAGGCATGGGAGGTCGGTTAGGGACATGAGAAATGGGGTCATTAGTTAACTTCTTTATATCTAGAATATTAGGTGATGCTAATAAGGGTAAATGCGTATTGACTGCCATTGTACATTGTGGAAAAACAGGTATCTAACTGTGATGGTTTAGGGGTTGAGTGTGGTGACCCTGTTAGGGTTTCCACTGGTGTGTTGTTGGGTGACCCTTGGGTGTTTCCAATAATAGATGCCTCGATAAAGGATGAACCGATAATGGTGGTGACTTGTCTTCCTCGGTGCCTAAATGGTGGGAGAGCTGGCACCCCTCCCTCTAATGGGGGGAGGTCCAAGAAATGCCTATATCAATGGGCTCCCATTGGGTCTGTTATGGTGTCAACTAGCTTAATCTTCGTGATATTTTTGGTTTTTTTGAGGAAGGGAGATTTTCATAAAAGAAAATATGATCACATGCATAAAACAAAGTGAAAAAATAAGAGGTAATTTTTCGTGTTTAAAACTATGTGAACAATCAAGCAAAAAATGTGGTTTTGTTTGTCTTGCATATGATACTCAAAAGCCTATATAGACCTACTCTCCCTTACACTCTCAACGTAGGTGGGCCTTGCGACAATATCTCTTGGTGGGTATTGGGGCTAACATTCTGAAAGAACTGGCGACACCTTCCAGTAGTCGAAGAATCGACCAAGGTAATGGTATCAGGATTAAGTGCTTCCTGCACCGTCACCTATAGGGAAGAATGCCCAGTTTTGGCCACTAAAGTACCATCGTCCCACATGAGTATTCAAGTATTGATATTCTTGGTATTTAGCTACTAGTACCGAGAACTAGATGGGTTAGGTAGCCCCAAAAAGTACTGAACACATTGGGCCTACGCTTAACCCCCTCTTAAATGGATCTGCGGTAACGCTTGGGTATTCATTCCGTGCGCGGATAGATGGATTTGAAGCTCCCTAAAAAGTAAACATCTATGTTTTAAAATGTATTATGACCATGAAGGATTATTAGATGCATACCCTTGATGGTCCCAAATTGAACTATAATTTCTTTTGTGGCCCCTGTTGGGAGAATTTAGTGAGTTCGATTAATGATTATTTTTAGAGAGTCCCAATTTTTCGTAGGGTGTGCTTTGGGGAAGTAATTGTAAGAAGAGGATAAGGGCCCCAACGCACTGGGTGCCTTTTGGTCCAATGCTTACCAATGCTTCATGTTTTCTTTGGAGTGTAAAATCACAAGTGTTATGAGATGTAGATATGTGTTGATCCTTTACAGTCCTTTTCTAATTACCCTATGTGTGATTGTTCCTTGCATAAAATAATGTGCAAATTATGGGTCGCTTACACCTTTCCTAGTTAGACTATGTTTGCACTATAGGGAGATGGAAAAATTTCTTAGGAAAGCATTCATGTGCATACCTAGGCTCATCGTGAGTTGAAAGGGTGGCAAAGATTACTTGCTTTCTTTTTTATAGTTTGGTCCTAGTCCCAATTCCTAATGCAAAATTGAAAAAAAAAATGAGTTAAATAAAGATATGTGGATATATGGACACTTAATTTTATGCTAATTACGCTATGTGTTTTGTATCTTTTATCAGCAACTCATTTGGTCAGACAACATATGTGCATTCAAGGCCACTTACTTTTTCCTACTTAAACTATGTATGATTTGCAAAAGAAAAACTAAAATTAAAACTAATTAGCCGCTAAGATAAATTCTAGTAAGAGTCCTAATCAGTCATGAAAGTCAAGAACACAGTGACGGAAATTTCTTTATGGGATTTCAAGCACTTTACAACTGAAAAAATCGAAAAGAATTAAGTAAAAAATAACTTGTTATCCTACTGCGTGGGTTATCTTCCCACAGGCACAGAGTGCACATCTGTTAGAGCACAATCTGCATTGTCAGTCAGAATGCAAAAAAATATTCCTCTGTTGGGAAAAAATTTTCACTGAGTGTGATTGGAGATGTTGAGAGGATGTAGGGGTGGTTTTTAGAAAATTGAGTAGGAAGAAGGACATGCATCAAAAACCATTAACTCAAAAAGAAATAATACAATGGAGTCACCATTCCTGTGGTAGTGTATTTGGCACAAGGGCATGCAAAATACATGTTGGGTGTGGAGCCTAATTATCTTGTTTATTTTGTATCACAGTGTTGGATCCATGTCCCTTAACGGGGCGGAAATGTCGCCCATAATTAAACACTACCTAGGGGGTCCAGGGGGGGTAGCTGCGACTTTATGGAGCCCCCCCTGGTGGGGGATTTTGGGGGCAGCGCCCCCGAAGCTAAAAACAGATGTAGAGTTGACTTGTAAAAGTATAGTAATTTCTGGTCAATCTGGGCCATTCATTAGGTGGATGATCTGAAGGTAGAAGTTATGTTTAGTTTATGGTTTTTTTCCCTATAAGGCAACCCCTCGCTTTGTATGAGGGTATTGTATTATGGTTGTGTATTGAATGTGTATTCTCGGAGCGAGAAACAGATAGGGATACTATGAGAAAGAACAGAGGATATTACAATCAATCTATTGTAGGTTTTGTCTCTTCATTTTGCTGGATAATAGAAAGGAAGGACTGGCTGTTCGGGGTGGACGTAGCCCAAACTAGGTGAAAAACATATATCTGTGTCTCTCTATTTTTATGTGTTTTTGTGCTCGTGTTTTCCACATATTTTATGTGTTGCATTGCTCTGTAATATATAATTCTCTAACAATACACTTTTCTTAGTAGGTTGGTTTCTTACCTACATAAGATTCACAGGTCAAAATGGTTTATTAAAAGTTATTGAAACAATTTCAACATGTAATAAGCTAGGTTAGAGAGGAAACATAGTATACTACATAAAAAATAAAACAAAAACAAAACAATATGCACAAGATACACGCTCGATAGAGAAAACACACTAATAACTCAAAATGGAGAGCTTCTCCCTTCATTAGGTGCTAGTGGTGATAGAAGATAGAATGCTAAATCTCTTGTAGTGGATCCTTTGAGCTATGGAGCTCAAATATACAAGACAAGGAGGTCACTTCCCCCCAAGTTTTTTGCAAGCTTCACTTCCCTCTTAAAATATGGTAGATCGACAAACACGTGGTGAACTCCTCTCTCTTGTACTGAGATGTTGGGTGGCCAACAACTGTCTCCTTCCAATCCCTCTACTGTTGGACTACACAAGTTGTTTTTATATTGAGAAATTTTTCCAGCATAACATTGTGTCTCCTCTTCTTCTTCCAAAGGATGGATATTATAGACCATTTTCAAATTCTCCCTCCTTCTCTTGGCCCAAGATGGATGGTGACACAAGAGTGGAGGTAGGATTCATTTCTGTGCTACATTAAAGCCTCAAGGTGACTCAAAGATGAATATACTTGGTTGAGAATTGTTTTAACAAAGCATGCCAAGTGGTCCCAGACCGTGCTTCTATATAAGGGATAGCCATGTTGTGCGCGGCTATCGAAGAAATATCCGCATTGTATGCCAAAAGTCTTTGTTGCCTGTGCATTGTCCATAAATTTTCCTTTGACCTTAGGAAGAATTAAATTTTTCGGTTCTTCCAAATGTATTCCTTCTCTGGAAACCTTTATCTGTACCTTCTGCTTGACATTTTTAATGTCTTTTTCCTGTATGATTTTCCAGTGTTAACATACATGATACTTTTTTTTTTTTGAAATCCCGAAACAATGCGATATATTTTTTAACGCAATATTTTGGTTTTCATTTAAAAGCATCGATGTTGTAATTGTTATAAGAGAACCAAGATGGTTGAATTCATTTTTATTTTTTAAATCTGGAAACATTGGCATACTAGTGTTTTTTTGTTTGAAACATATTCATGCATTTTTGTACAAGAGCACCAATATGATAACATTTTTTTTTGGAATGTCCGAAACTAGTGCAAGTATTATTTCAATGCCCTAGTGCTAGTATTATTTATATGCATTGATGTGCTTATTTCTGATAAGCGCACCAGTCAGGTTTAAAATCTATATGAAATTTTATTTTTGAATAAAATGGCATATTAATCTCAAATTTTCCACATGAATTACAGTAGTTCATAGTATACATTTTCTACTTAAAGTAATCTTATTCTTGAAAAATGGTTTGAAAATTATAATTCAGATTTTGGTTATATGGTTCTCAAGATTAATTTTAGATATGCACATAAAATTTTATTTTTTATTTTTCTCAAATGCAAGAACAAAATCTCTATAATATAAAATGGCCAATTCTACAAATTCCAACTTGTTCCATATCGTTTATCAAATTCCTTCACAGAGTTCTCCCTTTCCATCTCCAGTAAGTTCATATTTATTTATATTTCAATTATATAATTGATTTTTTTAATCCATTTAATTATGAATAAAGTGTATCCAAATTTGTAGGATCATGATTCGGAATGAAATTTAGATGCAAAAAATATTCCTCTATTTCAAAAACGTCAAAAGATCTTATCAAGAACAACATATCACAAGCAATTAGTAGATTAAAATGGGCAACCTCTTCACCCTCCCAATTGGAACATGGCATCTTCGAGCCACAAACCTGGATCAATGATGGTAATAATTGTTTGGTATAATGTAATTTCAACAAACCAAATAAATTGACGTGCTTACTAATATCATTTAATATTGTACTAATTATGTTCAATATATTTTTAAATTAGGATTCTAGTGATGAATAGCAACCCACCTACCTTCTTCAGATGAACCCCACTACAACATGAACTTGAGAGAAGGTTTCATTAATAGTATGAATCAGATATAAAGCATGAAAATAATGGTTGAATCAACCACCTATTTAATTCCCACTAAGTCTAGATTCACCAATTAGGAATGACTTCAACAATATTAGTTCTTCATCACAAATTGGAAATGTAGGAAATCAAATAGAGGTTGGTATGGATGATTACTTATGAGATAGAAATGCCATAGAGGAAATTTTTTTACATGCATTCCAATACGATGAGCTAGGGGATGATGATCATATCACTGATATCTTATTCGAAAGCCTAAAATCTGCTTCCACCACCCCTCTCTTTATACATGGTTGCAAGTTAAATTCTACTCAGTTGGGGATAATAATGTTGTTGTACAACTTGAAAGAAAATTTTGGCATGTTGAATGCATATTTCTCAGAAATATTGAAGTAATTCACCTGCATGATCGATAAATTCCCTTATATTTCGAGAAATACTATCACACAATCAACATTAAAAAATGGTCAAATTTATCAACATTAAATATTGTCATTGTACTATTATATCCCCCACCAACTCTAGGTTATTCAAAGATATGGTTCTTCCAAGTGATAATGTATTTTTGAGTAGCTATGAAGAGGTAAAGTAGTTGTTGAAAATGTTGGGTGTTGATTACATATCATATCATGCATGTCCAAATGATTGTATTCTATATAGATTAGAATATTCAAACAAAGATATATGTACAAAATGTGGGAATGATAGGTACTATAATTAAAAAATAAAATGGGTAAATCACATGGTCCTCCTCATAAGATATTGAGGCACATGTCTATAATCCTAAGGATTCAAAGAATATTTTGTTGTAAAGAATTATATATGTTGCAGGGATGGCATGCCTTACACAGAAGTGAGTCATGATTTATGCAAATCCCAATAGATTCAATAACCATGAATCACATAAAGGATACATGGCCTGAAAAAATCAAGGATGAAGTACGAAGTCTATCGCTTAGCAACCATGGACCGCATCAACCCATATTCCCTCCAAACCACCAACTATCTTTTTTTGCTTCTAGTAGTGATCAATAACAATATCCCAACATGGTTGCCTATGAAGAAGGAACATCTTAGGTTGGATCTCATAGTCCCTGGTAGATGACAAGTGAAGAATATGGATTTCTACTTACAACCATTGGTAGATGAATTGAAGTAAATATGGGAAGGGATACATGTGTATGATGTATCAATACCCATAAAAACAGAGATGAGTGTTACATTGTATTTCATATGTGCTTAAATCATACATGATTATCCAGGCTTAGGAGTTTGATCTATTAAATTACATTTTTATTTATTTGTTTATATACATAACAATATTGTTTCACATATTAATTTTATTCGCTGCAATTGTTCTAATCTTCATGGTCGCTAACATGTCGCCTGTATAAAAAAATTTTACAGGCCTTGTAACAAAAGGGTATCATGGAGGTAGATGTTGTGGGCCTTCTCTGAAGCTTACGTGGTCCAACCACCTACGAAATCCAATGTATGACTACTCCATGGTATTCCTCACAGAAGAAACCCCTTACAGAAGAGAAACATCCATTTTCAATGGCAAACCAAAGAGAAACCAAAGGCTTGCAATAATGACACCAGTTGAATGGCTTAGAACATATGAGAGAGAGAAGGATAAGGAGTTTTCAAAAATGTTCGATTCAAATGGGGAGCCTATGTTCAATGATCTAGAATTATTTAACACCTATATTGAGAAATTTCCCATTGGGATAAAAAGGAAATTTGTCTTTTATGAGCTCTCATACTGGGGGGAAACTTAATATTTCCCACTTAATAGATCCCATGATGATCCAAGATGATCCAAAAATAGAAGTGGCCTTGAAAATATCTCAAAAAACAAAGTCATCAGATGAGAGTGAAAATTGGACCAGATCATAGTTCTTGTCTCCCTAATTCCAATGGTGTGAATGACACTCAAATATGAGTTTGTATGCTCAATTTATAGCTGGTCAAAGTTCTAGTAATACTTGGCCAAGTGGTAGTATTAACGAGGAAACAATTTTGAAGTGTCCCAACACACAAAATCCGGCCATCAAAATGGGAGAATTTTTCACATACTTAATTTTTCTATTGATCCTTATTTTTCGATGGGAAAATTTGAACCATATATTTTTAAAAATTATAAAAAAATGGGGTGGTGGGCCACCCTCGGCAGAACTTCCAAACCCAGTGGAACCAAAAAAATAAATTTCCACATATATATATAAACTTCACACCCTTTTGGGGTCACAGTTACCACAAACTCCGACCAATCACATTACAAACAAAACTACGTTGCATTCAAACAAAATCGTCTAACTTTATATGCGAGGTGGGGGAACCTCTGTCGACCTAAATGTCTCTACCACCAATGAGCCACGGGCTCAGCCTTTGGTGGATCTGCCCTTCCCTATTACTTAAACTCTTGCATTTTCCATACGACATAGATCGGCGGTGGAGGAGCAGCAGAACCATGAATGAGGGTATCTTGGAGAATCCAAAAGGATTCCCTTAGAGGGCCAGAGCTGCTAGTCTTAGAATTTGACAAATTTATAGTCATTTCTATACAATTTTGTGACACGAATCCAACCATACAGTTTTTTTCTCAATTTTAGTTGTCCATTTTTAGGCCATCATCTGAATTAGAGGTATAAGTATCATTTTTGTAAATTTTCTTGTAACTGATTTCATTGATGCCACTTAATGAAAGAATACCTCCCCACTTTTGACCAGGGCCCAGAGACGTAGCCCACATTAGGTTAAAACCATAATCAAATCATTGTGTCTTTGATCTCATGTTTTCTTATGATTTCTGATTCTTTTCATGTGGTTTAATTTACTTGGTTAATATTCTCTTTTATATGCAATTATGAATGCATCCTTGAGGTTAAAATATTTCGATCAAGTTTGGTATCAGAGTAGGGATTCTTGATGTGAGTTGCATGAGTGAATTCTAACCAATAACAAGCTCTTAAATTTGAAGGAAAACTAAAATACTTTGATCCCCAAGTCGAGCATGCACCAGAAAGACGGAACATGGCAGGTGAGGATGCACGAAAATAATAAGAGTGAAATTATCAAAATGTATTCTTCAACATGGCAGAAACATTTAACAAGTTGTTTGTAAAATATGAGAAAAAAATCAAGAATGAGAATAAAGATCCCAAGGATCATGATCTGGTACACCATGAAGTTGGAGTAGGAGAAACTCCTCCCTCTCCATCCACCAGTGAAAGTTCTTCGTCTTCCTCTTCTCATCATTCTAACAGGCATCATAAAAATACATCTAAGAAGCCATTTTTCAAGCTAGATGTAGAGTTTGAGTTTCCCACGGGAGAATGTAATGCAGAGAAACTTAATAATTGGGTTACATAGATCAAGGTTTATTGTCAGATACAACATATCTAGGAGGATGAGGAAAATATCCAATTATCATCCCTTCAGTTGAGTGGCACCACTCTCGTTTGGTGGGAGAGAAAGTTGCAAAAATATGGCAAAAAATTGGGTAATATCCTTTCCTCTTGGTCCAATTTTGTTTCTGCATTAAAAGATCAGTTTTTTCCTTTGGGTTATCAACAAAAGGCTTTAATGGAATGGAAATATTTAAGACAAGGAAATGGTCAAAATGTTCAAATATTCACAAAATAATTTCGGAAACAAGCTTTGAATTTGAACACTCCCCCTTGTTCACCTGAAACTGTAAAAAAGTATATTGGTTCTTTGCATTGTTACATCCGACATTATTTGTTATTAATTTAGCCTACAAATATTAATGCAGCTAGTGTGAATTCCATTCACTTGAAATAAGGGGCAAGAATGACAAAGAAGATGAGTCAAATAAATCATCTTTCAAACCTCATAATGGCAAGTTCAAAGGAAACGACAAGGGAAAGGACAAGAAGGAAGCTACAACCAAGAAGGAGGAAGGAGAAATGCCATCTTGCACACATTTCAAGAAGGAATTCCATGATTTTGAACATTGTTTGAAGTTGAATCCGAAGTTGAAACCAAATAAATTTGGTTGGAAGAATAAGAAAAATAAAGTGGAAACCATGCAATAGGACCTTGGATATGATTCTCATGATGAGACATTGATCATAGCCATAGTGGGCACACAAGGTACTCTTTCTCTTCATGCTAATGAAAATTCTGAATCGAATGCAATTACATGTTCTTCAAATGAGACTCTTGTTAATGAGCGAAAGACATTTGAATTTTTCCACATTAGAGTCATAATGAAACATACTAAATTGGAAACCTTGTTTGATTCGGGCTCACAAGTAAATTTGATTTCAGAATCCTTGGTTAAGAAATTTGGAATAGAAACCAAGCCTCATCTAAAACCTTACCCTCTTGGTTGGGTGTGTGAGAAAGCAAAATTGCATGTAACCAAACATTGTAAGGCTAGATTTGTGATTGCATACAAACTAGTAGCTGAGGTTGATCTTGATGTTGTACCTCTGAATATATGTGGCATGGTATTGGAGAGTTTGTATTTGTATGACAGGAAATTTGTTTTCTTTCACCATGAAAACAAGTATCATCTCCCAAAATATGAGGTGGAATAAATTGATAGAGCTCATCATGCCAAATTCAGTTCCATTCTTGTAAGTGCAGGTCAGACGAAGAGGTTGGTGAATTTGAGAAAAGGGTACATGCTCATGGTTGTGAGAGCAAAAGATGCAGATACATCTGATGCTTTCAAAGGTTGTGATCCCACTCATAAAAAGGAATTGTGTGAAATTGTTTCTAACTATGATGATATTTTTTAGGAACCAATTGGGTTTCCTCCAAAGCATGAGATCTAACATGAGATTCACTTACAATAGGATGCTTATTTACCCAAAATTGGTATGTACAGTTTACCTTCCATTGAAATGGAGGAGATAAAGAAACATATGCAAGAATAGCTGAACCAAGGGGTCATAAGAAAAACTTATTCTCCATGCGGCTCACCTATCGTGTTGGTGCCAAAAAATGATGGCACATGGAGGATGTGTGTGGACTACCAGGCACTCAAAAAAATAACGATGAAGAATTGATACCCTATACCTCGCATTGATGATTTATTAGATCAATTGAAAAATGTTCTCTATTTCACAAAACTGGACTTGCTTAGTGTTTATCATCAAGTCAACATTGCAGAATAAGATCTATGGAAGACTGCATTCAAGATGAAATATGGGTTGTTTGAATGGCTGGTGATGTCATTCGGACTATGCAATGCTTTAGCCACATTCATGTGGGCGATGAATGATATTTTCAGTCCTTTTCTTGATGATTTTGTACTTGTTTATCTTGACGAAATTCTTTTTTACAGTAGGACATGGGATGATCATGTGATTCATGTTAAAAATGTACTTGATGTTTTGAAAAAACAAAAATTGTATGTCAAAATGTCGAAGTATGAATTTCATAAGGCTTATTTAGTTTACTTGGGTCACATTGTTGGTGGTGGACAATTGAAAACAAATCCTTCTAAAATTGATGTGATTGTAAAGTGGTCTAAACCAACCAATGTTACAAAGGTTCATAGATTTTTGGGTGTAGGAAAATACTAGAGATTCAAGTTCATTTCCAACTTTTCCATCATTGCATCCCATTTACATGTGATGACGAGTGTGAAGAAAACCTTTCAGTAGGGAGGAAAGAAATAGAAATCCTTTGATACATTGAAAGAGAAGATCAACATCGCACTATTTTTGGCCTTACTAGACCTCCAACAACCTTTTGAGATCAAGACATATTTCAATGGATATGCCATGGGATTATTATTTATGCAGCAAAGAAAAATTGTATGTTACCATTCAGAGACATTCTCCCAAGTTGTTTTGAAATATCCCACATGCAACAAGGATTTATGTGCCTTGGTTCAAAGTGCGAAGAAGTGGAAGCACTATTTGATAGGAAATGTTATCACTAAATTGTGTCCTGTTGGGATTCTTCAATGGTCGACTTGGAGTAACTATTTCAGACCACTTTTTTACCGAGGATTAGCCTCTTCAGCCTGAGAGGGCTCTCTCAACTTATCAAAGGATTTACTCAATTAGGTCTTAAAACATATGGCTAACTCTGTGATTGTTTTAGTGTATGTGATTGCAGGTAAAAAATTAGGAAGATTCAACTAAAATTGGGCTCATGGATTCAGTAAAAGGAAATAATGATAAGCATTCCTACTTATGGAAGTTGAGGCTTTTTCTGTTTCAATGATAGAACAACACTAACACATGAGAATAATCAGTGACTCAATGATAAAAGGAAGTCAGAGCATATATGATATGAATTTTGAATAATTTAGAATTAATACTACTAGAAGCAAGATATAAAAGAGACACATAAACCCATTGAAACACATCAAGGATCTCAGGTAAAGCTAGAAAACTTATTGTCTGTCTATTACTGATATCAGAAATTACAATAGTAGTTGTGTCAAAAGCATTCTCCAACCCTTTATAACTCTAAAAATCTCTCATTTATAGAGTGAGGACTCATACAAATTATTTTCCACCTTTCTGACCTCGAATTCCCACCTCAGAGACATATTTCAAACATGATTCCATCACTTGGAGACTTCCTAGGGATATTACTGTTTTGTAGAGTTTGAATACAAAAAGGACTCTTCTTTCATTAATAGTTCAAAAAATCAATTTAATAACCCTTATCAACTGCAACCAACTAATTTTTTGAGTGTACTAGAGTGCTTATGTGTCATTATGCCACGTTAATGCTGACCTGGACCTCCTCCAAATCGAATTTTACAATTTTTTCATAAATCTGGTTAGTCAAAATTCTGAAAAATAGGCTTCAAAGATGACTGTATAATTTCCAAACCCTAATGTATTTTCAGAAACTGAGAGAGGTTTTTCTAAATGTACCTGTTTTGAAGAAAACCCACTTTTTATATTTCGAAAATCCTTTTTCATTTAGTCATAAATAAAAATTTAACTTGACTGCTAAAAAATTCATGTACATAAATTTCGTAGTGCTCATTTTGTAGCAACTTTTCGTAGTGTATCGGTTTTAAACACTTTTGCCAATAAATTTGACTGTATGTTGCCATGAGCCTTTAAAACATGTTAGGAGGGCTTCATGAAACATGTATTCCTAATTTTAAGGAGTTGTTGCCATCACACATGATGTAATACCTAAAAATGTTATCACCAAAGTGTGTCATGTTGCGTTGCTTCAATGGTCAACTTGTAGTAACTATTTTAGACCAATTTTGACTCAGGATTAGCCTCTTTTACCTGAGACAACTCTCTCAACTTATCAAAGGATTTACTCAATTAAGTCTTAAAACAGATGGCTAACTCTATGAGTGTTTTAGTGTATGTGATTTCAAGTGAAAAATGAGGAAGATTCAACTACCATTGGGCTCATGGAGTCGGTAAAAGGAAATCAATGATAAGAATTCCTACTTATGGAAGCTGAGGCTTTTCCTATTTCAATGATAGAACAACACTAACGCATGAGAATAATCAGTGACTCAGTACTAAAAGGAAGTTAGAGAATATATGATATGAATTCTGAGTAATTTAGCATTCATAATACTGGAAGAAATATATAAAAGAGACACATAAACCCATTGAAACACATCAAGAATCTCATGTAAAGTAAGAAAACTCATTGTCTGTCTATTACTGATATCATAAATTACAATAGTAGTTGTGTCAAAAGCATTCTCCAACCCTTTCTAACTCTAAAATTCTCTCATTTATAGAGTGAGGACTCATACAAATTATTTTCCACCTTTCTGACCTCGAATTCCCACCTCAGAGACCTATTTCAAACACGATTCCATCACTTGGAGACTTCCTAGGGATATTTCTATTTTGCAGAGTTTGAATACAAAAATGACTCTTCTTTCATTAAAATTTCAACAAATCAATTTAATAACTCTTATCAACTACAACCAACTAATTTTTTGATTGTACTAGAGTGCTGATGTGTCATTATGCCATGTTAATGCTGAGCTAGACCTCCTCCAAGTCGAATTTTACAATTTTTTCATAAATCTGATTAGTGAAAATTCTAAAAAATAGGCTTCAAAGATGAGTGTATAATTTCCAAACCCTGATGGATTTTCAGAAACTGAGAGAGGTTTTTGTAGATGGACCTATGCTAAAGAAAAACCACTTTCAGATTTCGAAAATCCATTTTCATTTGGTCATAAATAAAACTTTAACTTGACTACTAAAAAATTCATGTACATAAATTTTGTAGAAACTTTTCGTAGTGTGTCTGTTTTAAACACTCTTGACAATCAATTTGAATTTCTACTACCATGATCCCTTAAAACATGTTAGGAGGGCATCATGAAACATGTCTTCCTAATTTTAAAGAGTTGTTTCCATCACACATGATGAAATATCTAAAAATTTTATCACCAAATTGTGTCTTGTTGCGTTGTTTCAACGATCAACTTGTAGTAACTATTTTAGACCACTTTTGACTGAGGATTAGCCTCTTCTGCCTAAGAGGGCTCTCTCAACTTATCAAAGGATTTACTCAATTAGGTCTTAAAATAGATGGATAACTCTGTGAATTTTTTACTGTATGTGATTGCAGGTGAAAAATGAGGAAGATTAAACTACCATTGAGCTCATGGAGTCAGTAAAAGGAAATCAATGATAATAATTCCTACTTATGGAAGATAAGGATTTTCCTATTTCAATGATAGAACAACATTAACACATGAGAATAATCACTGACTCAATGCTAAAATGAAGTCAGCGCATATATGCTATTAATTCTGAGTAATTTAGAATTTATACTACTAGAAGCAAGATATAAAAGAGGCACATAAACCCATTGAAACACATCAATAATCTCAGGTAAAGCAAGAAAACTCATTGTCTGTCTATTACTAATATCAGAAATTACAATAGTAGTTGTGTCAAAAGTATTTTCCAACCCTTTCTAACTCTAAAACTATTTCATTTATAGAGTGAGGACTCATACAAATTATTTTCCACCTTTCTCACCTCGAATTCCCACCTCAAAGACATATTTCAAACATGATTCCATCACTTGGAGACTTCCTAGGGATATTTCTGTTTTGCAGAGTTTAAATACAAAAGGACTCTTCTTTCATTAATAGTTCAACAAAACAGTTTAATAACCCTTATCAACTGCAACGAACTAATTTTTTGAGTGTACTAGAGTGCTAATATTTCATTTTTCCACGTGGATTCTGAGCTGGACCTCCTCCAAGTCGAATGTTACAATTTTGTCATAAATCTGGTTAGTGAAAATTCTGAAAAATAGGCTTCGAATATGAGTGTATAATTTCCAAACCCTGATGGATTTTCAAAAACTAAGAGAGGTTGTTGTATAAGGACATGTGTTTAAGAAAAACCTCTTTCATATTTCCAAAATCCTTTTTCATTTGCTCAGAAATAAAACTTGAAGTTGATTGCTAAAACATTCATGTACAGAAATTTCGTAGCGCTCATTTCGTAGCCACTTTTCGTCGCGCCTCTGTTTTAAACACTTTTTCCAATCAATTTGACTTTATGCTGCCATGAGCCTTTAAAAAAATGTTAGTATGGATTCATGAAACATGTCTTCCTACTTTTAAGGAGCTGTTTCCATCACACATGATGAAATACCTCCATGATGAATTGATAATTTGAAGATGAGTTGGACAGCTCCATGGACCAACCCTGTATGAAAATATCCTCCTTACCATATTTTACCTCCACATGTGATAAGACTTTAAATGCACCACTTCAAGACAAAATTCCTTCAAAATTCAACTTGCTGCCAAAACAGGGGGAAACAAGGTAGTTTCGTAGCAACTTTTGGTAGCAAATTTAATATATCGATTTCCAACACTTCTTAGATATCTTTTCTTTCATGGATCTATTTGATATGTTTAAAGAGCTAACACAAAAATTTATCAAGCTTTAATTTCAAGTTTAACCACCCTTTTTATCAGAAATTCATCTTCAAAATTTCGTAGCGCTTTTTGAGCTTCAAGCCTGGCTGACACTATGAAAACACCTAAAGTGTAAAAAATTCGAAATTCTTCTTTTTCTTCAAAATTTCACTAGTAGGTCTGAAAGTTGATATGATGATGGATGATAAATCAAACTTGGTTCAAAATTCCTCTTACCCTCCTCAAAAAACATCATTTTCACCTTTATAGTTATATTTGCTAATAAAATGACTCTGTTTTTTCTAAACATATAAGGTTCAGAGATGAGCTCATATCTCCATATCCTTGATATCTGTTGCAAAACTAAAGGACAATTTTGTAGGTAAATTAATTCTAAATAAAAACCTCTCTTTGTTGTTTGAAAAACATCTCCAGGTGTTCGGGAACTGCATTTGAAAAACATGTATCAAACAAGAAAATAACACATTCTAAAAATAGAGCCGAAAGACATCTCGAAATCTACCAATTTGTAGCACCTTTGAGAAATGTGAAAGAGGTTAATGTTACTTGATCTGTGCCTAACAATAACCTCTCTCGTTTTCTTATAATTCTTCGTTGTTTGCATAGAAACTACCCTTGAAGTTGACTGCTCAAAACGTCAAAAAACAGAGAAATCCTCAAATTCGTTACGAAATTGTTAGGTAGTTTCGAAGTGAAATTTGCCTATTTGCACTATATTCGCTACAAAACTGTGAAAAAATAGACAAGTGGCTCTTTTTTTAAATTTGATGACTATGCAAGTGAACCCAAGGTGTATTATTGTGGATATGACCCTAATGACAAGACTAATGAAGTGTCTATGACCTATAGTAAACATGATTAAGTGAATTTCTCATCAAATGAATGATATAACCTAATGATGACCCGAACAAAAAAAATTAAAAAATTGAGAGTGATAACAGTGGCTCCACTGGGGATGGTGTGCCCCTGTGGTACAACAAAGACCTAGTAGTTCCAGTGCCACCTCCATTGGGCTGCTCCCATCTTCAAAATGAAAACTTGCAACTTGCTCTAACCTGTAACCTTGGCACTGAAAATCAAATAGCTACTAAAGAACTGAAAGTACACATGCTGAATTTAAAACTGAAACTGACAAAATGCTTGATCTTGAAACTTATTTATATACAAATGATCCTACTCTATTTTCTCAGCATAAAAATTGATTCAAGTGATCTCACACTTCCAATGAAGCCAATCAAGAAGTTGAGTACTGGATTGGAATGGACATTCCACTTCTCTGATCATAAAACCATTCCTGAGAGATGAAAACTTGTTCCACCATCTGAATTTGTCTACATAACTGAAAATCATATTTAAATTCATTCCTATAGAAGATTCCAGCAGAGCTGCGAAAGGATCTTTGAGAGTATGCACGAATAATTCTTGTTGATAAACAAGAAAGTGTGAGTAAATATGATCCTTTGTTGGTGTTCCTTGTTCATATTTTTATTTATAACTCTTGTGACCATTCTCGAATAATAAAGAAAAAATATGTTGATCATTATTTTCATTTGGGAGAAAGAAAAACTTGGAGTATTCTTGGACTCTTTCAAAAGGAACTGCCTCAGCATATACCACAGGAATTTCTAGAGGTAATTCTTCATATGATTCAACAAGCATACTCATAAGATTATCTAAAATTTTATTTTCAAAAATTTCTTCATTTGCTGTAAGCTGATGAAAGGAATGAAATGAAGAATAAATTTCTTCTTTTACCTGAGGATTATAGAAATTATCTTCCAGTATTTCCTCCTGTTGTTGGAAATGATTCTCATATTCCTAATGATCAAAAGACTGGCAATTATGCTACAAATTTTCATCAAACTCCGAGTATGTAACATGATTTTCATAAATAAACTCCTATTGGATTTAATTTTCATCCAAGAGAGAGACTACCCTTTCTTCCTGGTGATGAAAGGGATTTTCATGAAGGGCTTCTAAAATTTCCTCATCCTTGAACTCATCGTCTTCATAACAATTCTCCAAATATTCAATAAAACTCACACAATGTTTATAGCGATCTTTGGCCAGCAATAAGGAAGAATGACATTCTTTATACATCTCATAAAATGCAACATGGAAATTAGCAAGAGAATATAATGAACCATTTGGCAGGCTTTCATACCAAGACCATGATTTTCCCTCTAAAGTGACCATAAATATCTTCATGAGACAATCCTCAGAGAACTGAACCTTAATTTTGCGTACATGCATATGGAATCTAACCAAGTGAAGAGCAACATTGTCTTTCTTTTCTTTTTTAAATATGGGAAGATCAGTTAACCAATCGACTTTTGGCATAGGATTTAGAAAACCAGGGATGTGAGACTGATTCATCGGGGCATACATGGCATTTATTCTTGCAATGGAACTCATCTTGTAACTTCATCAAGATATTTATCTTCAAGCAGTGGATTCACCTTCCAATTGATTATTTGATGTGTTGAGTCACGAGATCAGAAATACAACCAATATGTGCCTAAGTGTCTAATGCTCTTAGACCTTAGAATTGAAACTTTGTCATTCTTCCCAGGGAAAATTTACACTTTCAGTCCTTGGCAACGGGGCCAAAATTTTATCACCAAATTTTTTCTTGTTGGGCCGCTTCAATGTTCAACTTGGAGTAACTATTTTAGACCACTTTTGACTGAGGATTAGCCTCTTCAGCCTGAGAGGGCTCTCTCAACTTATCAAAGGCTTTACTCAATTAGGTATTAAAACAGATGGCTAACTCTGTGAGTGTTTTAGTGTATGTGATTTCAAGTGAAAAATGAGTAAGATTCAACTACCATTGGGCTCATGGAGTCAGTAAAATGAAATCAATGATAAGCATTCCTACCTATGGAAGCTCAGGCTTTTTCTGCTTCAATGATAGAACACCACTAACACATGATAATAATCAGTGAATCAATGCTAAAAGGAAGTCAGAGCATATATGATATGAATTCTGAGTAATTTAGAATTCATGATACTGGAAGAAAGATATAAAAGAGACACATAAACTCATTGAATCACATCAAGAATCTCAAGTAAAGCAAGAAAACTCACTTTCTATCTATTACTGATATCAGAAATTACAATAGTAGTTGTGTCAAAAGCATTTTTCAACCCTTTATAACTCTAAAAATATCTCATTTATATAGTGAGTACTTGTACAAATGATTTTCCACCTTTCTCACCTCAAATTCCCACCTCAAATACCTATTTCAAACATGATTCCATCACTTGGAGACTTCCTAGGGATATTTCTGTTTTGCAGAGTTTGAATACAAAAAGGACTCTTCTTTCATTAATAGTTCAAAAAATAAATTTAATAACCCTTATCAACTGCAACCAACTAATTTTTTGAGTGTACTAGAGTGTTTATGTGTCATTATTCCATGTGGATGCTGAGTTGGACCTCCTCCAAGTCAAATTTTACAATTTTTTCATAAATCTGGTTAGCGAAAATTCTGAAAAATAGGCTTCAAACATGAGTGTATAATTTCCAAAACCTGGTGTATTTTCAGAAACTGAGAGAGGTCTTTGTAGATGGGCCTGTGTTGAAGAAAATCCTCTTTCATACTTCCAAAATAATTTTTCATTTGGTCAGAAATAAAACTTGAAGTTGATTGTTAAAACAGTCGTGTACAGAAATTTCGTGGCACTCATTTCGTAGCAACTTTTCGTAGTGCCTTTGTTATAAACATTTTTTCCAATAAATTTGAATTTATGCTGCCATGAGCCTTTAAAACATGTTAGGAGGGCTTAATGAAACATGTATTCCTACCTTTAAGGAGTTGCTTCCATCACACATAATGAAATACCTCCATGATGAATTGATAATTTGAAGATGAGTTAGACAGCTCTGTGGACCAAACCTGTATGAAAATATCCTCCTTTCCATATTTTACCTCCACATGTGATCAGCTGGCTTTTAATGCACCGCTTCAAGACAAAATTCCTTCAAAATTCAACTTGTTGCCAAAACAGGGGAAAACAAGGCAGTTTCGTAGCAACTTTTGGTAGCAAATTTAATTTACCAATTTCCAGCACCTCTTAGCTCTCTTTTCTTTCATGGATCTATTTGATATGTTAAAGAGCTAATGAAAAATTTTCCCAAGCTTTAGTTTCAATTTTAACTACCTTTTTTATCAAAAATTCATCTTCAAAAATTTTGTAGTGCTTTTTGGGCTTCAAACCAAGTTGGTGCTACGAAAACACCAAAAGTGTAAAAAAATCATCATCATCATCATCGTGATCACATATAACAAAACGAATACATTTCAATCTAACATCATCACCATGCACATCCTAAAATTAATATACGTCTCATGTCAAATAATTTCTATCACATACAAATCTACCTGTAAGCACATTAAATGAACATATCGAACATGACCTAAAATATACACATCAACACCAACATATAAATTAAGTGCATAAGCATGAATGAAATAAATGCACCATCTATATATATATATGCAAACAAGAAAATAATTACATCAATTCAAATAAATAAAATCAAATATCTGATACAACAAACGTAGTAGTGCCAGCCTGGTCTGTAGTGGAAGGCGATGGATTGTCAACTACTACCTCAATGTCTATTAAAATGAGGTGGAGAAGGAGGTGGCTAGTCTGTAGCAGAAGACGATGGATGGTCAACTAGTGCCTCAATGTAGCTTGGTGAAATTTTACATGAAGGAGGGTGTGGTTGGTATGCCTTTTCAGGTGAAACATAAGGCACATCATCTAGCTTTGGCATCTCATCATCACGCGACTACGGATGATGTGTATAAAAAAAAGAATTACCGATGCCCTGACGGCCATGATATGATGGGGTAGTACTACCAGAAGCATCATGATCACCACCCTCATCATCATCATCACCACTCCCATCATCATCATCATCATCACCACCCTCATATGATGTAAAGTTCCACTGTATTCCATGCATCCCTCATCCTTTTTAGTATCCCACTAGCTCTAATGATATGATGCATAAGAGACATAATCTCATAGGGATAGTCCCTATAGACATCCACAAACCTAGGATTTGTGTTGATTTCTCGAGCCCTTGTAGGGTTGATTCCCTCCTCAACCAAAATTATGGTCAATCTGCCACAGTAGTCCATATGAAATCATAGACCAATCCTATGGCCTCAGATGCCCACGACCCCCTAAGGATATTCCTCATCCTCTTGGGCCCCACCCATCTCCTCCATCGTTTAGGGGATGAGGCTTGTCCCTACCAAATGTGTATAGAAAATAATTAGATAATTTCATTAAACAATTTAATAAAACAAGTTAAATAACGTGCTAGGATAAATTTTATTCTAATTAATTAAAGCAATAAAATGAAACTAGATTAATTTAAATAAAACACTAATATTACTTCTATCATCTGAAAGCTTAGTCAGTGTGAAGAGGATGTTGGGACACTTGTCTCCAATAAATCCACGTGTACAGAAACGCCAACGTGACAAACACAAGGTCATCCTCACAAGCTCGTAGCGCTAGTGCCTCAGCGGAAATCCTAGTTAGATACTTCGGCAAGCCCCTCTTGGGAATCATCTTCCTCAACATAAGCATTCAGACCTCAGTGATCGACCTAGGAGGGAAAAAATAAAATGTAGACCTCTTCTCTAGAAGCCTCTCAAAAAATAAACAAAAATCTATGAATCAAAAGGGAAGGTTTCCCTCCCATGTCTCAATGCATGAAATCTATCTAAATCCATACAAAAATTCCAAAAAGAAATGGCAAACCATCTGATACAACATGGTGCCTGAATCAAAGAATCGACATAATACAAAAGAGGGAAACTAATATGTTACCCATCACTACTAAAGTGTCCAATGGTGGTGACTAATAATGAGAGGCACCTAACCTCTTGTGCAACAAAAGAATAAATCCTTAGTTTTCCACCATGCACCTGAAAATATGTTGGATGTACTGCATGAGGCCTGACATATCTCTGAGTGTAGGCAAGAAGACTCTTAATGACAACTCCATGGAGGACACTAGGGAACTGGGGAAAATCATACCCTCTCTTGGATAGGAAATGATAAAGTGTATATCCTCCTTAGAGGGCATAGACTAGGCCCCATGTCTGACATGGAAACCCTTCTCCTAGGCACTCCATCGATGAATCATATGTTCCAATAAGATAAAGTGCACCTTCAAGTATGTAGCCTCCTCTTAGTGATTGAGGAGACCTACATTCCTTAAGATCACTCAGATTGCTACAGTAATAAGGCGAGCGTATAAATCCCTCTACCTCTCTCTAGCCTCCCATGGTCAGACCATATTATATGGGCTCGCCATTTGCTCCTGCTCCTACTACTGCTCCCTCTGTTGACGTCTTTGCTATATGATTGACACATAAAATACATCAACCTCATACATAAATATTTTTTTTATTAAATAAAAAATATTTTTATAAATATGGAAACATATATAACTTTTAGTTAAAAATAGAACCATCGATAAGCCCAAAACATAGTCATGCACTGGCTCTGGTGCGCCATGAAAAATAATTGCACTGGCATCGGTGTGCACATACTATGATGCACCATTTTTTGTTCAAAAAATTAAATTTTCATCATGGTGCATCACACTTATGCACCGGGGCGCACATATAACATTTTCGCACCAATACTGAACATTCAGGTTATCGAACGCATCGAGCTATAGCTATATTTTTAAATATTATTTTTGGGGTGCATTTGTAGATATAAATTCACCGTGTGTAACGAACTAACCACAAATTTATATCTTTCCCAATGTGTTTTCATTTATGAAATGTACTGCAAAAAAAGCATTGTGTTATGTTCATGCACCAAGTTGTGGTGCACCCTGTAAAATTATAGGGTGTGCCACTATCGGTGTGAGGCAAGCACATTGAATGCACCGTGTAGGGATATTTTTTTTTTTTAATACAATCGAAATTTTAAGATAATTTCCAATTCTAATCTGCTAAAAAAATAAATTATAGAGAAACATAGACATTATCGATATTTTTTCTCATCGAAGAGGCATTATTGACACGTAAAGGAGAAAAACAAATTTACCATGGTTTGAAAAAACGGGAAAGTCAGGCAGTGAGCATGGTACGAAAATATGGTGAGCAATAGAAGCACCGACTTCAAGGCTTTCATGAGGCAAGAGTTGCACCAGTGCTTCATAACTCTCCAAAACTATAGATGGTAAAAATGAAACTAACAGCTAGGAGTATTTTTTTATTTAACCCTCCTCTGATGTGTTACTATAACTACACCAATGTCGAAGATATCCAATAGCACCACATTTTTCTAAAACTAAAAAACATATAGCAATTCTTTTTTTAAGACACCGTGGAGCATTCTAATACAGTTACTGCATTTGTGCTTTGTTTGAATATAGCACCGCTCTTTAAAAAAAAAGAAAAAAAAAATCTCCTAGCAGTGCTCTTTAGAAGACGCCCTGGGGATTTTTAGTACATTTACTGCACTAGTGCATCATTAAAAAATAACACCACATTTTTTTGAAATTAAAAAAACTATAGTGGTGCTCCTTCTTGGTATGCACCAGGTGTTTTACTACATGAAGGGCACTGGTGCTGCGGGTGTATATAGCATTGAAATTTTTCAAATTTAACCTGTTTCCAGTGTTATCAATTATACAAGCACTAGTGCATTGTATTATTTAGTAAACCATGTTTTTTTATTTTGTAAAAAAATATTCCATGATGCACCATGTTCTATGCAGCATTGATGCTTATATGCATAGTAAAGCACAGGTGCATTTGTAGATTGTAGACACACCGTCCAAAAAACGTCTGGTAAAACATCCTCCCGCCCACCTCCACTAGTGACCTCCGCTACAAACGGATTTTTGGGCTATTTTTATTGGGGCTTCCGCAAAAACATCTGCTAGAAGGTCTTTTACTTCTAATGTATTAAATCAAATTGTCTACTTATGCTTGCTAGCCTCACATGAATATTTGTATGTTTTTTAAATTTCGTGTTTATGATCTTGCTAATTAGTCTAATTGTTACCCATGAAGCTTCTACCATGATTACTTGCCTCTTGGAACAATATTTGAGTAAATTGAGGCCCAACAATAACGCAATATGTTCGACTTGACTATTGGTTTCTCTTCATATGTTCCAATAATATTGAAAAAACCTTTTTCATTAGTACATACTACCACCCCTCCTACTCCTGTCTCCTTAAGGAAAAATAAAATGATCACAAATATCGTAAAAGTGATTTTTTCACTTTCTTTCCCAAAGCTTAGAACAATATATGTGTATAGGTTTCTCTCTATGTGACTAATGAAATTGCATGAATGGGAAATGAGTCATGCAATAAATAGAATCTTCTATAAGTTGACATGAGGAGTCTTGTGAAATGTCTAGGTGGGGCTTCCTAATATTTCTAACTTCCCTTTGAATATTTGATGATATGATTTTGGTCCAATTAAATTTGGCACCATGTTTTATAACATAATGGATCAGAGGAACCGATTCCAACTTAAATTTTTGGCTTTAGCTTCTCCATATAATTGGCGTAACATGGTGGTTATATATGGGTTCTGTTCAAATAATGAGTGCCATACAATTTATTTTAAACAGTCTTAAATGATTCAATGCTATATCACCAATATTTAATTAACTATGACATGGGGGTTTTTTCTTCAATTACTTCATTTTCCTAAAGTCAATACTAAATTTTTTTATCTAGTTCCATTTCTACAAGTACCAACTTATACATATTATGGATATCATCTCGTCTAAATGACCCTACGATATGTTGAGAATATTTCACAATAGTGCATGTTTGAACATTAGTGTGAGAGATGATCCATCATATCATATCATAGTGGGGAAGAATACCTAGCTGAGAAGCAACTGTATGTAGTTCTAACTTTCTTAATTCATTGAAGTTTTCAAAATACTCCTCATATTCATACTTGAAATTTCCATATTCTAACTAACCATAATTTTTTCTCCATTCCCAAGGATGCTTTAATCTAATGTTGTAAGAAGTGTCAAAAGAAAAAAATTGAATTATGGTTTTTTTCTTCTTTCTCACCTAGAGGTTGAATCTTCTTACCCTCCCCTTTTCTTGCCATTTTCATTATTCAAAACCTTGTATAATAATAACTCCATAGTTAGAAGAAATATAAAGAAACAATAAATTGACATAAACATTTTAATTGCTCGGCTAAACTATATACTAACTAAATCTACTCTTGCAGTCGCTCTGTGTATTTTTTTTGAGCAATAGGGTTGGTTAATGTGGTTTTGGCATACTCAAGACACAAAGAAGGAAGTAGAGTGAGAGAAAAAATGAATTTAATTTCATTTGAATGATATTTCATGTTAATTATTGTTTTTTATGGATGACATTTAATTTCAAAATCTATCCTCATTAATCTAGAGAAGACAGTTATACCAAAATTAAAAATTACATGGAAGCCAATATTCCCTCAATTATTTTATCAAGATTTCAGGGGTCATGTTTTGGGTGATACTTTAAATAACCATTTTATAATCTCTCAAAACCAACATATTTTTAAATGCATCAATTAACAAAGAAAACCTCATTAGTCTGTAATATCCCAAAATTGGGAGAGCAACAATATAGCACAAAAAACTTAAAATATGCATAAATATAAAAATATCAAAGCATGAGACAACCATAGATCCATTCCATTATGATTATAACATAAAAATAGATACAATATCTTGAGGAAAAGCTCTCTCAAGATTGGGCTAACAAGCCTCTCATGAAAGCATACACCTAAATCTAGAATGTTGCTAATACAATATGAGATGGAATGTTAAAATTGTGTTTTCTAAGAGAGAATAATAGATTAAAGATAGAAAAATATATTTCTTATGATATAATGCTCCAAAAATGCTAAGACTAGAGATCCATGCTCCAAAACAGTTTCCAGGACAACCCAGAAAAGGTTTCTGGAAATACACACTATACAAGAATAGCATATTTGGCCCTAGGACTGAATAATCTCTGCAAATAAATCACTGGTAGGAGGTAGCTGATTTTAAATTTGCAATGGCTGATCCTCCTCCAATAGATCTCCTAAATGAAGGTTTGATCCTCTCAAAGGAAACACAACTCCTCCAACTATGGCAGTAAACCCACTTCTGCAATTGCTCTCTAAAATAATGCAGTCCTTGAGGGAAACTACGTTGTAGTTGATGATAACTACTTGGCCTAGTGCAAAAATATGAAATTAGGCCCTAAGAACTTTCTCAGAAGCTGTTGGATGAAAGGATGATCCCTCCAATGGAAAACTAGCTCATAAATTGGAGATCTCTCTCCTCCACTGCTACACCCTGCAACACAACCCAACTCTAAATAGGATTGCGCTTTATATGAGACTGAAGCTTGGCCAAATGCCAGATAGTGGTAATGAAACTCAAGATAACCTCTCTTGAGTAGGCACTCTAAGTCCCCTGAGGATGAGGGTGTGATTTCCACTCGGAAACACCCTTATGCTAAACAACACATCAAACCCTGCTAAACAACAAAAGCATGCACAGAAATGTCACATGAAAATTCTAGATCTAAAAAGATAAAAATTAATAATACAAATCCATCTATTTTATGGCTATCATCCCCTTCCTTATATAATTGGTGAGCTTCCTCACCCTTGGCCCCACTCATTTAAATCACTACTTCCATGCATGGAGTCTCCCTCCAAAACTACGTTGTCCCTCAATGAATGCCACTCCTTCCATGATAGTGTTGTTGATTTGGTCAAAGTTGACCCAGACTACATGCTCCAGCCCCTTTTCACACACAATGGTGCTCAATTAAGCTACTAAAATGATATCCATTCACATTAGGAGTGATTTTATTCCTACTAAGGATATTTATGGGTCTCCATACCCTCTTATTCATAAAATTAAGAAGCAAAAACAAAAAATAATATTCCAACTATATTGTAGCTAATTAGGAATATTACAGTCCTCCCCTCATGCCCGGATGACCTCTCCCCCCACATGCCTGAATGACCTCTCTACTACAGCCTTGGATGAAGCTCCATATATTTTATGGTTCCGACCTCAGCCGCTTGCAGCGGCTCTTTAGTTTGCATGTATCATTCATATTTTCGTAGCCCTTTCTTGTTTTACAAGGCCTCTTTGGTTGTACTTGTATCTCATGTACTCAGATATTACTATATAAGTCTTAGCTGTTGTCCCAAGCATAGTATGTATGCGGGATCCATTATCATGTTTTTATCTAGCCCATGTTTATGACAGCATGTACTATATAGTTTAGTCCCTTGTTTACTGGACATATTATTCTTTGTAATTTGTTATCTCAGTGGGCATAAGTATGCCTCCCCTGCCTCATGTAGAACAGGTACTCACTCATAAAAGAGATTTTTCGCACCAGTAAGTCTCGCCTCCTTAGGGTCTTGTCCTCTTGCTCTTTACTCTACCTTATATTTCTCTCTCTCTGACTCCCCCTTCGGTGTCTAGTGATTGAGTTCTTACAATGTACTTCATTCATACGATTAGCTCCTAACACTCGCATGCTAGGGCGGAAATTTGTTACACCAATTTTTAGTCATTTAACCTGTTACTATTAGATGGACCAAAGTACACCATGTAAGACCAATTTTACCGTAGTAAAATTGCTTTCACTATGAAAAATAACATAGTAATCCATAATATATTAAGTTGTTTATGGTCTAGACAGGAAACCCCATGAGGAAATATTAAATAAATCCCTATTTGTTTGGTTTTCCTCAAGGGATAGTTAATTAAACTATAATTAATTAAACCAAAGTTTAATTAATATTCCTTGTCATATTTAACCCAAAATGGGAAAATTAATTAGATAAATTCCTCGTCTTATTTATCTTATTATTTTCCAGGACTAATTATTTAAAACATTATTTAAATAATATTCCTTGTTAAATTTGACTAAATCATTTATAAATAATTGAATAAATCACTATTATTAAATTATTACTCAACCATATTCTTAAAATAATAAATAAATCATTTATTTATTTATTATTTATTATTTAGAAATAAATGGATTTGACCAAATTCAAATTATTTTTCCCTCCAACAAAAGTAATAGAATATTCCATAAAAGTTGGAATCTAGATTTGGTTAATAGTATTTTAATTATGCACCAATATTTAGACTAACTCAATATTTTGTTATAAATAGAAGGGTTTTCCCATTCATTCATTACCTTTTGTTGCCTAAAGATCACTCTGGATCTATACTTTTGGTTTGACTTTGATCCTCCATCATTGTCATATTTTTCTACCTTTTTGCTTGTGAGCTCCCCTTGAGTTCCATTTTTGTCTAGGTTTTCTACACCATCAAGAGAGAGAGATCTTAGATCTGAAGCACTGAGGACATACAAGAACTCATCCCATTGAGGGGGACTGGTAACATCTTTCTATGTTCCCTTCATAGGTGTCATAAATACAAAAATTCTTTAAAAACATTCTTGTCTTTTCTATTGGATGCATGGAGCAACTCTTGCTTTTATTTGTTGTTTAATGTCTTTAACTGCATATATTTGGATTTTTGTATCATTTATTCTAATCACTAACTGCATTTCTAAGGAAATTGATAGCCATATTTGATGTTAGGGTTGTTTGTTATGCACGGCTAAAGTGAGCTTTTTTCATATGCTTGTGATTAGAATTCACACTAACACAAGTATTTCCTAAATAGGTGTGAATATCGTACTTGAAAAGCTTGGTTTAACTATGATACCACTAACTGGGAATCCAGAAATACATGTAGATGGTGAATGCCCTAGTTGGACGCATCGCTCAACAGCATGATGACTACATCATATTCTGCTTGATTATTGGTAGTTGATCCGATACATACTTCGTTGGTGAGGAACGGTGACCTGTTAGGAGAGTATATAACCTAGGCATCTGTTGCTAGATTTTGTGACCATAGAGAGGCTCCATCAACAAATCCAAAAAAGTGGATTGGGGGATGATCCATCTATGATAAAAGAGAATTTTTTAGAACAAGTCCACGATAATTGTGATCATCTAAAAAAATTATGTTACATTCATTTTATCTCTAAGGCTCAGACTTCCTGCCCTATGGGTGGAATTTTTTGAGGTAGAGCCTATTAATGGGATTAGCTATGCATGTACTATCAGGATTAGATAGAATGTATGCTCCTTTTAGGAGGCAGTGTTTGATTATGTAAGGACCCTTCCATAATGTTTTGAACTTCTCAGGTCCTAAGGCTTCTTTTGCAATGTTGTAGCAGAGGACTAGCTCCCCCTCTGAAAATGAGCGAGGGGTAATGTTTCGATCGAATGATGCTTTTACACTTTTCTCATGAGCCTCACTATGTTGGAGATACTCTCGTCGATGAGCTCTAATGGTACCAAGCATTGCTCCAACGGTTGGGTATCATTAAGGAGTTCAATAGCTGCGTGTAAGTTGGGAATTTCACGTTTAATGGGAAGCACAGCCTAAACTCTGTATACCAATTGAAAAGATTTGAATCATGTTGAATATTTAACCCTTGTGCGATATTCCCATAAGGCTGAAAATACCATATGGTGCCAGTTAGTTTTATGGTTGTTGACCATACGTTGTAACATCATTTTGAGTACTTTGTTAATAGCTTCTACCTGACCATTAGACTGGGGGTACTATGGTGACGCAAATTCGTTTGTAAATCCTAGATGATGTGATAGCTCCTGGAATATTTCATTCTCGAAATGATTTCCAGGGTCAGATACTAATTCCTTAGGTACATTGAATCATGCGATGACATGGTTGAAGAGAAACTGAGCTACGGTTTCTACCATGTTGTCATATGTAGGCATGGCTTCCGCCCATTTAGTGAATAGTTGACAGATACAATAATATATTTTTGGTTGCCATATGACATAGGGTTGCAAGTGATAAATTTGATTCCCTATTTACAAAATGGACCTGCTACAATGATAGGGTGCACAGGAGCAAGAGGTTTTCTTGCCTTGTGGGCGAAGCGTTGGCACCACTCACACCTTTTTACTGCTTGAAGGCAATCATGGAATAAGGTGGGAAAAAAATAACCAACCTGCAAGACCTTTTTGGCAGTGGCTATCCCTGATAGGTGCCTACCACAAGCCTTGCTATGGCAGTCATTCAGGGCTTTCTCGGCTTCGTTGTGTGTGAGGCATCGGCGTAAAATAGTGTCAACGCCTCTTCGATAAAGGACATCCCCCATGAGAAGGTACCAAGGGCCTGATGGTGTATTCACCTTCGGTTGTCACGGGTGAGTTGTGGTTTGAAAGAATAGAAGGATGTCGTCGTACCAAGGGTCTTCACTAAAAATAGATGCTCATCTGGTAGTGAGTCATTAACTGGGGATCCTTGAGTCAAACTTGGAAGGTTCGTGATGAGCTCAGCTAGGATTAATGTTTTTTTACTCTTGGGTAGTTGAACTGTAGGTTGAATTCCTGTCGTATGACTACACATCGATCATACTTATGATTCATAATATGGTGGGTTAGCAGGTATCGCATGGGGTTGATAGTTTCTATGACTGTTGTAATCCTTAGGATGATGTAATTTTGAGGTTTTTGTACTACATGTACAAGGGCTAGGGTAGTTTTTCTTTCAGTTCGTATTTTAAAGTAGGGGCAGATAGGTTCTTGTTGACGTAATAGATTATGTGCTCTTTATTATATGGTCTATCTTGGACTAACACCCCAGCTATATCAGTGTTCGATGTCGATAGATATAAGGTGTAGTCTTTGCCATAATTGGGTGGGTTGATCAAGGAGGTTGCAGGAAAGGTGTCTTTTAGTGCCTCAAAGGAATTTTTATCATGATCATCCCATTTATACGGGAATGTCTTGGCAGAGTAGGCGTAGGAAACCTTGCATGCAAGTGGCATAGCCGGGGACAAAGTGTCGTAAGAAGTTGGCTTTCCCCTGCAAGCTTTGAAGTTGCTTGAGAGTTTTAGGTGGTGGTACTTCTTTTATTGTCTGGACCTTGAGGGGGTCAAATCTGACCCCTTGTTGGGATATGATGAATCCTAATAGTCTACCCACATTAATGCAAAAGACACACTTGAGGGGATTCAAGCGTAGGTTGTAGTGTCGGCACAGTTGGAATACCAGCCGTAAGTCCTCTAGATGGTCACTTCATTTCTCAGATCATATTGTGTGGTCATCTAAGTAATCTAAGATGAGGTGATCCAGATCATGGAAGATATCATTGATGGCCCGTTGGAAGGTGCCTTCAATGTTTTTAAGGCATAAAGGCATAACGTGATATGCAAACATGCCCTAGGGGGTAGTGAGCGTCATCTTGTACCGATATGTGTGTCGGATTTGAATTTGATTGTACCCTAAGAATCCTTCCATGAAGGACAAGGCCTTGTGGCCAGTGCATGCATCAATGACTTGTTCAATAAAAGGGATAGGGTAGTTGTCCTTGGGACAAGTTGTATTTAAATCTCGAAAATTTGTGTAGACTTGGATGGTGCCCTATTTTTTTATGACAGGTACAGGGTTGGAAACCCACGATGTGTAGGTGATTGGGTAGATGAATCCATATTTATGAAGTTTTTCAATATCTTGTTTGATTACTTTTGCTTTGGATGGGTGTAATTGATGTTGCTTTTGGCGGACTGGTGATACGTCAGGTCATGTGTCAATGTGATGTTCTACGATGGTGGGGCTTAGCCCTGGCATTTCCGAATAATCCCATGAAAACATATCCATGTACTCTTGTAATAAGTCTATATAGGAAACTACCTCTTCTCAGGAGCATGCTACCCCTAGAGATATTTATTTGGATTTTGTTGGTTTTCTTGAAATATTCACCTTAATGGTTGGCGAAATATTCAACATATTCCCTTCTTCAAACAGATTGGGCACTGCGATAGGGTTTTTGAGCCAATATGCCTTCCCCAATGGAAGGAAGTATTTGGATTCAATGGCATATATATATCCCAGGTTTTGGGGTTTCTAGGCATGAACGCTTTTTCTGGAATAAAAAACAAGCGGTGGTGCATTGATTCCCACGTACAATCCAGTTCTGTCATGGCCTCTAGAATATCTTCATCAATGTGAAACAATATTTCTAAGGGGGAATTGGTTTGTGTGAGGCCGTGAGGAATTGGTTTGGGCCTAATAGTGTTGGTCGACAAACATTAATGTGGTTTTGTGGTTAATGTCGTGGAACTAGACGAGGTTGACAGGGTGCAAACGGGTTGGTTTTGCATCGTCAAAGGTACTACTACCATTGTGCTAGTTGCAACAGTCTTGACACCAAGGAAATATGAGAAGACAACACGAGTCATGGTTCCCATGCATGATGAGATGAATCATATATGGTGTCATGTGTCATCAGTGTTATATGGTGGGAGAATTTTCGTTATGGTTGTTTTTTTGAGAGAAAAATCGTGATTTTTTAGTGGTGTACTAGGGGTACACGCACCTTCTTTTACATGAATATTGTCTTGAACGTAGAGGTGCCAAAAAAATTTCAGCATGGGGAACATATTTTTTTCATGGTTATGGCTCATGCAAATGGTTAATGGAGTAAAGGTACCTATTGATTAGGTGGTGTGAGAACCAACACTACTCTTCATGCCAGATGTGGATGCTTGGAGATGGTTGGGAATTGGTGCATTCTTATGCTTTCACCACCTCTAAGTCTTTGGTATTGGGTGGTGTGGCTCCTTTAGGGAGTCCTAAATCAATTTTTCTCCTACCGCTCATAACCTTTAGAGTTATTCACCATTCATAGTGTGATGAAATTGCGAGCATATCCTGTAGTATCAGCATGTAATATTCTCTCAATTAGAGAGATCGATATGTGGTATGGTTGTGACCATGCAAAGACTTTTGGTGAGTCTGTTGAGTTCCTAACATTGATTTACCATGTGGTCCTCTCTATCACATAGATAACATGTTTTTCTTGGATGGTTTCGTGCCCAACTAAGACGATTCATTTCCTTAGCTTTCCTAGGGTTTTGGTGATGATGGGGGGGAAACCACATTACACTTGGTTGCCCAGGTTCAAAACCAGTTACATCTAGATATTTGGCAACAAATGAGCATATGACGTCTAACATGGGTCGAAATTGCAGGATGTAAAGATAATGTCAAGCGTGATGGTTGTCTTGGAAAATAAGACAAGGTTGTTTCTCTTTTTTTTTCCACTCCCTTTGGACAACCTAAGTTATTAGGTACCATTTTCGAAATGATCGTAAATCTGGCCATTGAGTGATCAAATGGTTGTGTGTGTTGTGAAATGCACAGGCTGGGATTAGTCATGGAGGGTGGTTGGGGGAGATAATCTACCCCTTTGTTGGTCATTTTTATTTTGATATGAAGAGGATGGACCTAGTTGCCTCATTCTCTTGGGTTGTCAAACTTTCTACTAAGTCTGAATCGATTTGTCTTCTGCAACGAGATGATTTATGGCTTGGCATAAACAATTTAAAATTGAACGGAAGCGGGGGATGTAGGGACAATGATGAAGTAGGTGGTTATCTGAGCACACTCAGAAATAATAATGGACTACTTGTAGGCCTTCGTAGTACACCGGGTTTACCGAGTACCATCTTTGAAATAACTCTAGAGTTTCATAGTTAGCAATGAAGTGATCTCGTTCATCACAAAGTGCGCAGAGCTAGACTTGAACTTGAGGATGATTACAAGGAAGTGGTGGTCATTCAGGTGACCATCTCTACTCTAACACATACAATATGGCCCTTGTTTATTTTTTTACTTGAGTTTTAGTGCTACTTGTGGATTCTGTGTCTATATCAGCTAATTCAGGGTTTACAGCAATGATGCGTCGCATGAAATCCAACACATACCGAAATCGACCGATGTGGGGACAATGTCACATGTGGTGGTCGCTTCGAAAAATCTGACGCATATGTCTTCTTTACCGAACTAAGTTTCTTTAGGCGACTTGCAGAATTTTACACCAATGGTTGAACGACCTTAACTTGGGACACTATGTGATTAAGTGATCAGGCTCGTCAGATAGTCCACAAACTGGGACATCTAGTATGGCCTCTATTTTCCATCTCTGGGTCATTGGGTTGACTGTATAAGAGAAAGATGTAGGTTCCTCTCGTACATATAATATGTTTTTTGGTTAACCTTGTCTATTTTCAAGGATGGTGGTGAGGCGTTCTCCTAGTAAGATTATTCTAGGGCTGGTAAGCATGATGTCAGACAATTTTAATTCACGTGATCCTAAATTTTTCCAAACTGATTTGGACATGATACATGTGGATGCTCCTTCATCGACGATTCATTGGTGTATGGTGATGTTCTAAACCAAAACTGGTATTTGGAAAGTGACTAGAGAAGGAAGCCATAGGCTTGCCTTCTCTAGCTCGAAAAACATTAGGCGTGAATCGGAAGGATCAATTGCACCTAATGTGGAAAGTAAGGCTTTCCGTTGTCTTCGGCATGATTTCAGAACCTCCAAAGCTAACATAGTAGCTAGTGATTGAGCTAAATCATCCATTATTCTATAGCTATGAGTGGTTAGAGTGATGTCTTGCGTGCATGGTTGGTGCCTTGACCATTTTTGAAAGGGGCTCAATAGGTACTTTGGAGATAGTTAATGGTGCGGTAGGTGTACTCATACTTGTACCTAATAGGTTGGTGTCTAAAGGTTTATCGTAGTTCTTATTAATTTTTTGGAAGAATAATTCTTCACCAACCATGTAGACCTCATGACTGCCTCCTCCAATATCATTTTGGGTTGGTTTTTGTTGTTGGGTGCTAACCACTCCTTGGTGGGGAATGGATTCCTGCATTACAACAGGTTGTTGAGTAGGTCCCCTTTATCCTCGGTTGCCCTAATTTATTTATTTTTAAGATTAGGGAGTTCGGGATAATGGTGAGTGTAATCACCATATTCAACACATATGGCACAAGAGTGATTTGTCCTTAGACTAAGTCTCTTGTTTTTCCCTTGGGAGTTACTACTTGGATATTGGTTTTGATTTTGGTTGGGGTTTATCCTAGCCTGGGATCACAGGGGTGTTTTTGATTACTACCCCCCTATCCAGAGTCTCCCTTTTGCTTATTCCTAGGCTTCCTTTTTGTATGATTTGGAGGATTATTGTTGTTCTCCTGGTCATAATATTTTCGATGTTGATCCTGGGATGGTTGCACTAGGTTCACCAGTGCGTTGTTTTGCGTTGGTGGTGGATTTTGTGTGCGAAAAGGGGGATATAGGTTCCCATGTCCCTGATTGTTGTAATATTGTTGGGGAGGCTCTCTTGTATTAGCATTCCTAGCTGAGTACTACTTCCCCTCAAGGGAGGGTATGAGCCTCCTTGTCCTTGATGGTATGGTATTACCTTATTCGTCATATTCTTCAAAGTTGTAGACTGACCCTGATGGTAGACAGGTTTTGATACGTTCTGAGTAGCATCATATGGGTATCCTAGGTACTGGTTACTCCTTCTTAGGTGACCTTGGATCAAGGACCTGATCAAACCGTCTCTAGTATTCAACGTGCCTAGTAACTCTCTATAAGTTTGCAGGCGTGGGGCATTTGCTAGAACATTATAAATATATCATGGCTGGGTGTAAATGAGTTTAAGTTGTTGGGCCTTGCTAATGGTGTCCGCCTCAAAGGTGGGTTTTTGCGTCACCACATTTTTTGAAATCTCAACTGTGAGAGTTTTCAAAAATAATTCCAACAACACTCTATCGTAGAGATGGTCTGATATATGGATGGTTGGTGTTTTCCTAAAATGTGTCAGTAGTTCCATTCTCGAATCATGATCAATGGGGAGTTGAAAATAGGTGAGGAACGGGATAGCAAGGGCGCTAAAGGTTCCATGAGAAGTAGAAGGCTACTCAACATATCATTTCACCACAGGTTCTGTTAGGGTGCATTGAAAAAATCTTAATCGAATGGTATCATTAATGATACTATTGGAAGAAAACCACAGGTGGAAATTAATGATATGATTTCCTAGGTCTTTTGCTTGCTTCCATTCGAATTTTGGTATATAGGAAGGGAGATTCTTGAGCATGGGAGGCCATTTAGGGCCATGAGAAATGGGGTCATTAGTTAAATTCTTTATATTTGAAATATTAAGTGATGCTAAGAAGGGTAACTGCATATTGACTTCCATTGTACATTGTGGAAAAACAGGTATCTAACTGTGATGGTTTAGGGGTTGAGTGTGGTGACCCTACTAGGGTTTCCACTAGTGTGTTGTTAGGTGACCCTTGGGTGTTTCCAATCATATATGCCTAGATAAAGGATGAACCGATAATGGTGTCTACATTTCTTCCTCGGCGCCTAAATGGCGGGAGACCTGGAACCCCTCCCTCTAATGGAGGGAGGTCCACAAATGCCTATATCAATGGTGTCCCATTGGGTCCGTTATGGTGTCGACTAGATTAATCTTCGTGATATTTTTGGTTTGTTAGAGGAAGGGATATTTTATAAAATAAAATATGATCACATGCATAAAATAAAGTGAAAAAATAAGAGATAATTTTTCCTTTTTAAAACTATGTGAACAATCAAGAAAAAAATGTGGTTTTGTTTGTCTTGCATATGATACTCAAAAGCCTATATAGACCTACTCTTCCTTACACTCTCAATGTAGCTTGGCCTTGTGACGATATCTCCTGATGGGTATTGGGGCTAACATTCCAAAAGAATTGGCGAAACCTTCCAGTAGCAGAAGAATCGACCAAGGTAATGGTATGAGGATTAAGTGCTTCCTGCACCGTCACCTATAGGGAAGAATGCCCTAGTTTTGGCCACTAAAGTACCATCATCCCACATGAGCATTTGAGTCTTGAGCTTATTGGTAATTAGCTACTATTATCGAGCACTAGATGGGTTAGGTAGCGCCAAAAAGTACCGAACGCATTGGGCCTATGCTTAACCCCCTCTTAAAGGGATCAGTGGTAATGCTCGGGTATTCATTTAGTGCACGGATAGATGGATTTGAAGCTCCCTAAAAGGTCAACATCTATGTTTAAAAATGTATTATGACCATGACGGATTATTGGATGCCTACCCTTGATGGTCCTAACTTGAACTATAATTTCTTTTGTGGCCCTTGTTGGGAGAATTTAGTGAGTCCGGTTAATGATTATTTTTAGAGAGTCTCAATTTTTCGTAGGGTGTGATTTGGGGAAGTAACTGTAAGAAGAGGACAAGGGCCCCAATGCATTGGGTGCCTTTTGGTCCAATGCTTACCGATGCTTCATGTGTGCTTTGGAGTGTACAATCACAAGTGTTATGAGATGTATATATGTGTTGATCCTTTACAGTCCTTTTATAATTGCCCTATGTGTGATATTTCCTTGCAAAAAATGATGTGCAAATTATGGGTCGCTAACACCTTTCCTAGTTAGACTATGTTTGCACTATAGGGAGATGGAAAAATTTCTTAGGAAAGTGTTCATGTGCATACCTAGGCTCATCGTGAGGTGAAAAGGTGCAGAGATTACTTACTGTATTTTTTATAGTTTGGTCCTAGTCCCAATTCCTAATGCAAAATTGAAAAAAATTGAGTTAAATAAAGATATGTGGATATATGGCTACTTACTTTTATGATAATTACGCTATGTGTTTTGTATATTTTATCAGCAAATCATTTTTTCAAACAACATATGTGCATTCAAGGCCACTTACTTTTTCCTACCTAAAATATGTATGATTTGCAAAAAGAAAAACTAAAATTAAAACTAATTAGTTGCTAAGATAAATTCTAGTAAGAGTCCTAATTAGTCATGAAAGACAAGAACGCAATGACAGAAAAAATTTTGTGGGATTTCAAGCACTTTACAATTGAAAAAATGGCAAAAAACTAACTAAAAAATAACTTGTTATCCTACCGCGTGGGTTATCTTCCCACAGGCGTAGAGCGCATGTCTGTGAGAGCACAATTTGCATTGTTGGTCAAAATGCAAAAAATTCTTCCTCTGTTGGGAAAAAATTTTCACTAAGTGTGATTGGAGATGTTGAGAGGATGTAGTGGTGGTTTTCAACAAACTGAGTAGGAAGAAGGAACTGCATCAAAAACCATTAACTCAAAAAGAAATAATACAGTGGAGTCACCATTCCTGTGGTAGTGTATTTGGCAGAAGGGCATACGAAATACACTTGCTTAGTAGGTTGGTTGCTTATCTACATAAGAGTCATAGGTCAAAATGGTTTATTAAATTTTATTGGAACAAGTTCAACATGTAATAAGCTAGGTTAGAGAGGAAACATAGAATACTACATAAACAATAAAACAAAAACAAAACAATATGCACAAGATACACGCTCGATAGAGAAAAAAAACTAATAGCTAAAAATGGAGAGATTATCCTCTCATTAGGTGCTACTGGTGATAGAAGATACAATGCTAAATCTCTTGTAGTGTATCCTTTGAGCTATGGAGCTCAAATATCCAAGACAAGGAGGTCACTTCCCCCTAAGTTTTCTGCAAGCTTCACTTCCCTCTCAAAATATGGTAGATCGAAAAACACGTGGTGAACTCCCCTCACATGGACTGAGATGTTGGGTGGCCAACAAATGTCTCCTTCCAATCCCTCTATTGTTGGACTACGCAAGTTTTTTTTCTATTGAGCAATTTTTCCAGCATAACAATGTGTCTCCTCTTCTTCTTCCAAAGGATGGCTTTATAGACCATTTTCAAATTCTCCCTCCTTCTCTTGGCCCAAGATGGATGGTGACACAAGAGTGGAGGTAGGATTCATTTGTGTGCTGCACTAAAGCCTCAAAGTGGCTCAAAGATGAATATACTTGGTTGAGAATCGTTTTAACAAAGCATGCCAAATGGTCCCGGATGGTGACATTATATCATCCCCAAGCCCCTGCGGCTATCTAAGGGATAGCCATGCTGTGTGCAGCTATCGAAGAAATATCCGCATTGTATGCCAAAAGTCTTTATTGCCTGTGCGTTGTCCATAAAATTTTCCTTTGACCTTAGGAAGAATTAAATTTTTGGATTCTTCCTAATGTATTCCTTCTTTGGAAACCTTTATTTGTACCTTCTGCTTGACATTTTTAATGTCTTTTTCCCATATGATTTTCCAGTGTTAACAGACATAATAAATTTTTTTTTTGAAATCCCGAAATAGTGCGATTTATTTTTTTAATGCAACAATTTGGTTTTCATTTAAAAGCATCGATGTTGTAATTGTTATAAGAGAACCAAGATGGTTGAATTCATTTTTATTTTTTAAAATATGGAAACATTGGCATACTGGTGTTTTTTTGTTTGAAACATATTAATGGATTTTTGTACAACAGCACTGATATGATAACATTTTTTTTTTGGAATGAATGAAACTAGTGCAGGTATTATTTCAATGCCCTGGTGCTAGTATTATTTAAATGCATTGATGTGCTTATTTATGATAAGTGCACCGGTCAGGTTTAAAATCTATATGAAATTTTATTTTCGAATAAAATAGCATATTAATCTCAAATTATCCACGTGAATTACAATAGTTCATAGTATACATTTTCTACTTAAAGTCATCTTATTCTTGAAAAATGGTTTGAAAACTATATTGAAATTCAGATTTTGGTTATAAGGTTCTTGAGATTAATTTTAGATATGCACATAAAATTTTATTTCTGATTTTTCTCAAATGCAGGAACAAAATCTCAATAATATAAAATGGCCAATTCTACAAATTCCAACTTGTTCCATATCGTTGATCAAAGTCCTTCACAGAGTTCTCCCTTTCCATCTCCAGTAAGTTCATATTTTATTTATATTTCAATTATATAATTGATTTTTTTAATGCATGTAATTATGAATAAAATGTATCCAAATTTGTAGGATCATGATTCAGAATCAAATTCAGATGCAGAAAATATTCCTCTATTTCAAAAACGTCGGAAGCTCTTGTCAAGAGCAACATATCACAAGCAATTGGTAGATGAAAATGGGCAGCCTCTTCACCCTCCCAATTGGAACATGGCATCTTCAAGCCACAAACTTGGATCAACGATGGTAATAATTGTTTGGTATAATGTAATTTCAACAGACCAAATACATTGACGTGCTTACTAATATCATTTAATATTGTACTAATTATGTTCAATATATTTTTAAATTAGGATTCTAGTGATGAATAGTGACCCACCTACCATCTTCCGCTAAACCCCACCACAACGTGAACTTGAGAGAAGGTTTCATTAATAGTACGAATCAGATAGAAAGCATGAAAATAATGGTTGAATCAACCACCTATTTAATTCCCACTACGTCTAGATTCACCAATTTGGAATGACTTTAACAATATTAGTTCTTCATCACAAGTTGGAAATGTAGGAAACCAAATAGAGGTTGGTATGGATGATTACTTACGAGATAGAAATGCCATGGAGGAAAATTTTTTACATGCATTCCAATACGATGAGCTAGGGGATGATGATCATATCACTGATATCTTATTCAAAAGCCTAAAATCTGCTTCCACCACCCCTCTCTTTAGACATGGTGGCAAGTTAAATTCTACTCAGTTGGGGATAATGATGTTGTTGTACAACTTGAAAGAAAATTTTTGCATGTTGAATGCATATATCTCAGAAATATTGAATTAATTCACCTGCATGATCGATAAATTCCCTTATATTTCTAGAAATACTATCACACAATCAACATTAAAAATGGTCAAATTTATCAACATTAAATATTGTCATTGTACTATTATATCCCCCACCAACTCCAGGTTATTCAAAGATACAGTTCTTCCAAGTGATAATGTCTCTTTTGGTAGCTATGAAGAGGTAAAGCAGTTGTTGAAAATGTTGGGTGTTGAGTACATATCATATCATGCATGTCCAAATGATTGTATTCTATATAGAGTAGAATATGCAAAAAAAGAGATACGTACAAAATGTGGGAACAACAAGTACTATAATTTAAAAAAGGGTAAATCACATGGTCGTCCTCATAAGATATTGAGGCAAATGTCTATAATCCCAAGGATTCAAAGACTCTTTTTTTGTAAATAAATAGATATGTTGCAGAGATGGCATGCCTTACACAGAAGTGAGTCATGAGTTATGCAAATCCCAATAGATTCAATAACCATGAATCACATAAAGGATACATGGCCTGAAAAATTCAAGGATGAAGTATGAAGTCTATCTCTTAGCAACCATGAACGGCATCATCCCATATTCCCTCCAAAGCACCAACTATCTTGTTTTTCTTGTAGTATTGATCAATAACAATATCCCGACATGGTTGCCTATGAAGAATAAACATCTTAGGTTGGATCTCATAGTCCCTAGTAGAAGACAAGTGAAGAATATGGATTTCTACTTACAACCATTAGTAGATTATTTGAAGGAAATATGGGAAGGGATACATGTGTATGATGTATCAATACCCATCGAAACATAGATGAGTGTTACATTGTGTATCATATGTGCTTACACCATACACGATTATCTAGGCTTAGGAGTTTGATCTAGTAAATTACATTTTTATTGATTTGTTTATATATGTAACAATATTGTTTAACATATTAATTTTATTCATTGCAATTGTTCTAATCTTCATGGTCGATAACATGTCATCTGTATACAAAAATTTTGCAGGTCTTGTAAAAAAAGGGTATCATGGAGGTAAATGTTGGGGGCCTTCTCAGAAGGTTACGTGGTCCAACCGCCTACGAAATCCAGTGTATGAATACTCCAGGGTATTCCTCCCAGAAGAAACCCCTTAAAGAAGAGAAACATCCATTTTCAATGGTAAACCTGAGAGAAACCAAAGGCTTGCAATAATGACACCAGTTGAATGGCTTAGAAAATATGAGAGAGAGAAGGAGAAGGAGTTTGCAGAAATGTTTGATTCAAATGGGGAGCCTATGTTCAATGATCTAGAATTATTCGACACCTATGTTGAGAAATTTCCCATTGGGATAAAAAGGAGATTTGTCTTTTATGAGCTCTCATACTAGGGGAAACTTAATATTTCCCACTTACTAGATCCCATGATGATCCAGGATGATCCAAAAATAGAAGTGGCCTTGAAAATAGTTCAAAAAACAAAGTCATCAGATGAGAGTGAAAATAGGACCAGATCGTAGTTCTTGTCTCTCTGATTCCAATGGCGTGAATGACACTCAAATATTAGTTTGTATGCTCAATTTATAGTTGGTCAAAGTTCTAGTAATACTTGGCCAAGTGGTAGTCTTAATGAGGCAACAATTTTGAAGTGTCCCAGCACACAAAATCCAGCCACCAAAATGGGAGAATTTGTCACCTACTTAATTTTTCTATTGATCCTTATTTTTCGGCGAGAAATTTTGAACCATATAGTTTAAAAAGTTATAAAAAAATGGGGTGTCAAGCCACCCCCGGTAGACCTGCCCAACCCGGTGGAACCATAAAAATAATTTTCCACATATATATATATAAACTTCCGACCCTTTTGGGGTCACAGTTACCGCAAACCCCAATCAATCACATTACAAACAAAACTATGTTGCATTCAAACAAAATCATCTAACTTTATATGGGAGGTGGGGGAACCTCTACCGACCTAAATGACTCTACCACCAACGAGCCATGGGCTCAACTTTTGGTGGATCTTCCCCTCCCTATTACTTAAACTCTCGGATTTTCCATATGACCCAGATCACCGGTGGAGGAGCGGCAGAACCACGAATGAGGGTATCTTGGAGAATCCAAAAGGATTCCCTTAGAGGGCCAGAGCTGCCAGTCTCAAAATTTGACAAATTTATAGTCATTTCTATACAATTTCGCGACATAAATCCAACCATATAGTTTTTTTCTCCATTTTAGTTGTAAATTTTAGGCCATCATCTGAATTAGAGGTATAAGGATCATTTTTGTGAAGTTGCTTGTAACTGATTTCATTGATGCCTCTTAATGAAAGTATACCTCCCCACTTTTGACCAGGGCCCAGAGACGTAGCCCACATTAGGTTAAATCTGTAATCAAATCATTGTGTCTTTGATCTCATGTTTGCTTATTATTTCCAATTCTTTTCATGTGGTTTAATTTACTTGGTTAATATTCTCTTTTATATGCAATTATGAATGCATCCTTTAGGTTAAAATATCTGGATCAAGTTTGGTATCAGAGAAAGGCTTCTTGATGTGAGTTGCATGAGTGAATTCTAACTAATAACAAGCTCTAAAAATTTGAAGGAAAACTAAAATACTTTGATCCCCAAGTCAGGCATGCACTAGAAAGATGGAACATGGCAGATGAGGATGCACGAGAAGAAGAGAAAAATTATCGCAATATCTTCTTCAACATGGCATAAAATTTTGACAAGTTGTTTGCAAAATATGAGAAGACAATCAAGAATGAGAAGAAATATCCCAAGGATCATGAATTGGTACACCATGAAGGTGGAGTGGCATAACCTCCTCCCTCTCCATCCACCAGTGAAATTTCTTCTTCTTCCTCTTCTCATCATTCTAACAGGCATCATAAAAAAACATCTAAGAAGCCATATTTTAAGCTAGATATAGAGTTTGAGTTTCCCACGGGAGAATTTAATGCAAAGAAACTTAATAATTGGGTTAGATAAATCAAGGTTTATTGTCGGATACAACATATCTAGGAGGATGAGGAAAATATCCAATTATCATCCCTTCAGTTGAGTGGCACCACTCTCGTTTGGTGGGAGAGAAAGTTGCAAAAAGATGGCAAAAACTTAGGTAATCTCCTTTCTTCTTGGTCCAATTTTGTTTCTGCATTAAAAGATCAGTTTTTTCCTTTGGGTTATCAACAGAAGACTTTAATGTAATGAAAATATTTAAGATAAGGAATTGGTCAAAATGTACTAATATTCACAAAATAATTTCGGAAACAAGCTTTGAATTTGAACACTCCCCTTCATTCACTTGAAAATGTAACAAAGTATATTGGTTCTTTGCATTGTTACAGACATTATTTGTTATTATTTTAGGCTAAAAATATTGATGCAGCTAGTGTGAATTCCATTCACTTGAAATAAGGGGCAAGAATGACAAAAAAAATGAGTCGAAGAAATCATCTTTCAAACCTCATAATGACAAGTTCAAAGGAAACGACAAGAAGGAAGCTACAACCAAGAAGGAGGAAGGCGAAATTCCATCTTGCACAAATTTCAAGATGGAATTCCATGATGTTGAACATTGTTTGAAGTTGAATCTGAAGTTAAAACCAAATAAATTTGGTTGGAATAATAAGAAAAATATGGTGGAAACCATGCAACAGGACCTTGGATCTGATTCTCATGATGAGACATTGATCATAACTGTAGTGGGCACACAAGTTACTCCTTCTCTTCATGCTAATGAAAATTCTGAATCGAATGCAATTACATGTTCTTCAAATGAGACTCTTGTTAGTGAGCGAAATACAATTGAATTTTTCCACATTAGAGTCATAATGAAACATACTAAATTGGAAACCTTGTTTGATTTGGGCTCACAAGTAAATTTGATTTCAGAATCCTTGGTTAAGAAATTTGGAATATAAACCAAGCGTCGTCTAAAACCTTACCCTCTTGGTTGGGTGTGTGAGAAAGCAAAATTACACGTAACCAAACAATGTAAGGCTAGATTTGTGATTGCATACAAACTAGTAGATGAGGTTGATCTTGATGTTGTACCTTTGAATATCTGTGGTATGGTAGTGGAGAGTTTGTATTTGTATGGCAGGAAATTTGTTTTCTTTCGCCATGAAAACAAGTATCATCTCCCAAAATATGAGGTGGAATAAATTGATAGAGCTCATCATGCCAAAGTCAGTTCCATTCTTCTAAGTTCAGGTCAGATGAAGAGGTTGGTGAATTCGAGAAAAGGGTACATGCTCATGGTTGTGAGAGAAAAATATGCATAGACATATGATGCTTTCAAAGGTTGTGATCCCACTCATAAAAAGGAATTGCATGAAATTGTTTCTAACTATGATGGGATTTTTTAGGAACCAATTGGGTTGCCTCTAAAGTATGAGATCTAACATGAGATTCACTTGCAACAGGATGCTTATTTACTCATCATTGGTATGTACAGTTTATCTGCCATTGAAATGGAGGAGACATATGCAATAATTGATGAACCAAGGGGTCATAAGACCAACTTATTCTCCATGTGGCTCACCTATCATGTTGGTGCCAAAAAAGGATGGCACATGTGGGGACGACAAGGCACTTAAAAAAATCATGGTGAAGAATCGATACCTTATACCTCACATTGATGATTTATTAGATCAATTGAAAAATGTTGTCTATTTCACAAAACTGGACTTGCTTAGTGGTTATCATCAAGTCAACATTGCAGAATAAGATGTATGGAAGACTGCATTCAAGACGAAATATGGGTTGTTTGAATGGCCGGTGATGCCATTCATACTATGCAATGCTTCAGACACATTCATGAGGGCGATGAATGATATTTTCAGTCCTTTTCTTGATGATTTTGTACTTGTGTACCTGTTGTAGTGAAATACAACTCCCCCACTTTTCACTTATAAATTAAAAATGGGGATGCTTTTAAACGATTACTTGATAGTACTACTATTGAAATTTGAAAATGAAGAAAGACCTAAATGGGTTCGATTTGTTCTTATTGATCTATATTAATTCGTTTTGACCTCGTTTGGATTATTCATTGTGAAATGCGCTTGTTTGAAGGCCTTTTATTTTATATTTATTTGATTTTAGGGATCCTTCATTTTCCAACTCCCTTCTTTATTGGTATTTTGGATTAAAAAATTGACCTTTTGAAACTTTACCACTTGCCTCATGGTTTTGATCATATTTTTGCACCTCCTTGTTGCCTTTTGCATTCACGGAATATTTTCATAAATGATCAATTCAAGACAAAGTGGCACCTTCTGTTGCCACATCACCTCGCATTTGGTATTTGATTTCACCAGTTGGCATTTCTTCCACATGACTTGGCACAGCATTTCGCATTCCACGTTTAAGTATATTGATCATTTATCTCCTTCACTTGGCTTCACATATCCATTAATAAAGGAGTAAATAATTAATTTATCATTTTTTCCATTTTTGTACATAAATAAATATAATTTCATAACTTTAATGATTTGTAAAAACATTAGATTAATTATAGTTTTCTTTAATTAAAACATTAAAATCAAAAAAATAAAAATAAAAAAAATATTTTTATTAAATATTGTAAATATTAAATACTTTTAAAAACAAACCAACAAAATAAAACCCAAAAAATACTAAACATTAACATTCCACATTTAAATTAAAAAACCCAAAGTTCCAAAGTTTATTAAACTGTATGGTGGCTTATGTCAAAACTTTAAAAAAGAACTTTAAAAACGCAAATCATATATATTAACAATAAATAAATAAATAAATAACCCACGGCATTTAACCACATCACAAAAGGCATGTATATCAAACCACCACGAGAACGTTGAATTAATAAATTAATATGAAACCCATAGAAGTTCGACTTTCCAAAAATAACAAAGTTCGGTGGGTTAAATGTTTAATAGAAAACCTTGTTTAAAAACCCACTTATATAAAAACGCACAATACATTTCAGTGGAAACCCACAGCATTTTATTAAAACCGCATTTACAAACGTTAAAACTTCTAACCGCATCACAAAAACATGTGTCAATTGTATAAGATTGCGGCGGGAATATTCATATTAAAACACCAGCCTTAACCATAACCCTATTTGTCTATGGCTTAGATATGTTCAATTTTTAGTGGGACGTATACGATGCTGTGTATTAAATGATTAACCATCGGCTTTTATTGCAGGAACCGCCAACCAAAATCATATGTAACAGCCCATTCAATGTGTCATGTTTGTTGATCGCCGGAGGTTTTAAGTATATTGTAAAGTTCCATTTTGAGTTTTAAACAATTAATTGCAGCGCTAGTGTTTGGGGATATTTATCCCTAAGTTTAAAGATAACACATGGAGATAGGGATTTAAATCCCTTATCTCAATTTTAGCTTAACAAATGCATTTTTTTTTTCGGCAAAGAGAGTTTCAAAGGCAGCATTATATAAACCATCAGAAATACATCAAAGTGGGGAGGGGGGTGAATTTTTTCTTGAAATCATTTTTTCAACGGTTTGAAGGAGACGCTATAGGATCAAAAGGAGAAGAGGTCGCGATCCAACATAGGGGATTCTTTGCTATCATTCAATCTGCACTTTTGGCATTTTTGTTTTCTGTAGAGGAGCTGATTGTAAAGATTGTAAGAGAGTTTTTGGCCTTCATAATATTGCTTGCATTTCTGCATGTAATAAAATCATAGGTCTCAAATTCTCAATGACTGCATATTTTGTAAGCAAAGCTTTGACATTATTTTGAATTTTCATTCATGATTATTTCTACCTAAATGCTAAATTTTTTATTTGTGTCCAAGTTTTGTAATTGATTTCGATTTCTATTCTAAAAAACATATTTTTATTGATACTTAACATTTTTGTTGGTTCAATTTTGATATGATTTGAAGCTTTGCAGGAGCTATCTCCAAGAGGCAGAACGAGATCGGATCTATAACGACTTCACTGAAATATATTTGCAATTAACAATAATTTCTTATATTTGACTCGCAAATGTATTTTGCTTTTATCTCATTAATTAAATATGAATTTCTTCTTTTAGTTAATGAAAATTACATGGCGAATTCGATCATAAATCAGTCATTCTCCCTATTTTATAATTGATCTCGATTTCTATTCTAAAATATATTTCTTATTGATACTTAACATTTCTGTTGGTTCAATTTTAATATGATTTGAAGCTTTGCAGGAGCTATCTCCAAGAGGCAGAATGAAATCGGATTTATAACAAATTCATTGAAATATATTTGCGATTGAATAATAATTTATTATATTTAACTTGCAAATGTATTTTACTTTTATCCCATTAATTAAATATGAATTTCTTCTTTTAATTAATGGAAATTACATAGTGAATTCAATCATAAGCTTGTCTTTCCCCTATTTTTAATTTGCTCTCGAATTAAGAGAGGGCTATCCCATCTTAGTCCGAGATAGGATTTTCGTTTTTGATTAATTTTGTATCTGTAAATGAAATCTACATAAAAGGCAAACATTTTTTAGTCCTAAGTGGCACGATTCAGTTCTTATATTTGTCAACTCTTTTTTATTTTTTTTAATCTTAATCCAAAACATTTAAAAAATCAATCATAAAGATTAATGTAATATAGTGTATATTAGTCCATTTATTTTTTAACAATTAACATTAGAAATCATTTTTCTTTTTCTTATTAGAATTAGCCTTAACATACTAATTACTCATTAATTTGTAACATACACTTTCAATAAATAATAATTAGAATAATTTTAACTTTAATAGAGTAGTATAAGTTAAATAAGATTTTACTAATTGTTTACTTAAAATAAATAATAATAACATTTAGTTAAACTTTCATCTTATAGGTTATCATAGATTTCTTTAGAGTTAACTTTTAGCATATTAAATATTAATTAATATTTAATATTTAATAATAGTTTAATGTAATTAGAATAATTTTAATTATGATAGTGCATTTAAATAGATCTTATTAAATGTTTACTTAGAATAATAATAATAGTATTTATTTAACTTCATTTTATAGTTTATTATAGATATATTGTAATCTTATAATAAACTAGATTAAATATGTAGAATTATTATTAGAACTATATTAGTGATATTTAGGAATATATTATAGTTTAAGGTATATAGTATAGTTAGTTAATTAGCATAATAACATAGGATATGTTAGTTTAAATTTGACATATGAGATAAATAGGAGTACTTTAATACTTAACATAAAGACTTTAACAATAGTGTAGCATTAACAGTGTGTTATTTTATAGATAGTATTAAACTAACAAGTTTCATAGGGATAACATTATCATAGTGTCATTTAGGATTAACAATTAACAGTAATTTAATAATATAAAATCAGTTAAGTTAGAATAGTTAGGCTAATTGTAAGACATAACTTAGTCGTGGCTTGGCTGAGCCCAGATCAGCTTAAGGATCAACTCTCTTGCCTAGTCAGCAAGAGATCTGATTTGATATCTCTTCTGCGTTAATGAATTAAAGTTGTATTTTAAGTAATCGGAGTTTGGGAAAAGGTAACTGGACCTAATTTAACCAGTCGGAGCCACTACTCCAAACAGAAAATGAGCTTCTTTAAGCTCCAGACTGAGTGGTTATCCCCCAATGTTGTTGCAGCGATTTTTGAGGCTTTAACATTTTTGGCGCTAGAAGGAGGGCCTGAGCTAGTTAATCTACATGAAATCTTGTTTTAACATTTTTAACTAGCCATGGCCCCTATTTGTATTCCTACATTGGGTCATGCTTTTAGTTCGCGCAAGCCTACCAGAGGTATACCCAAGAGACAACTTGAATCAATATATGAACTGCAATATGATGGTGAGAATTTCATTTATGCTTTAGATCATGTTGATCAATTTATACGTAAATGCAAATGTTTCAACATCACTAAAGACAATGAAATTTGCAAGTTATTCACTCTCACTATTCAAGGAAGGATTCAAGAATGGTACAAGATCCTACCAGCTAAGTGTATTCACTCTTGGAATCACTTTATGCAGGTATTCTTTTCTGCTCATCACAATTATAGCTATGAGAATTTGTGCTTAGAATTTGATGAACTTACAATCTTTGATAATGAAACAGTTAGCGAATTTTCTGATAGATTTATGTTATTATGCTACAGATTTCATTATGACGATTTACCTCTTAGGAAAATTTTGATTGAGAAATTTACTTCTGTCTCAACCATCAACATTAGGAGAGATATCTTACATCTGAATATGTTTTTATGGTACCTCCCAATGTTTATTATAATGAGTCAAATTCAATAGAATTGAATTCTATACAACAACAAGATTTAAGGAACAATCATAACAATAATTCTTCTTTTGAAAATGAGCTAAAATCTATTGCGACAATAGATGACACATCATTAATCCAAAGAAACAAAAATGATCATCTTGAAGAAAATTCACCTAACTTACATTACGATTATCATTATTTGCAACCTAATCATCGTATGTGTCAACCTATTGGAATATTTGTTGGTTCAAAACTTAAGAATGAATTACATCATAAAATGCGAGGGGTATTTTTAAATGATCAATTACTTATCGATATGAATCTGGAAACCTTTATCCACCCTTTCTACAATATTCAAGATACTTACAAATCATTTAAAAAGGATGTGATATTTAATAATTATGATATTCATGAGTTTAGATCAGTTGATAAGTTCAAAATTTCCCCCTTCCATTATGATTTATATCATCAAACTCTATTACAATTTTTCAATATTAATCATGAGTTGGTTAGTTGTCTTAATTCTGATGTATACATAATAGATTCCTCTAAGGATTTTCCTTCTTTTTCTCTTTATGACGACGATCAACGTCTCATAAGGGAAAATGACAATTTCTGTAAAAGCCTAGAAACAATTGATGATAATACTTCTATTGCACAATTTTCAAAAATAGAACCTTGGTGGATCCTTAAAGGTAACATCCCTAACCCTTTAGATTGTACATATTTTGATAAATTTTATTTTTAGTTAGAAAATCATTTTAGCATAAAATTTTCTAATTATAAATTTCTTCTATTTTCATTCTTAGGAATTAACATGTATAAATATTCTAAGTTTTTTGTATATAATTTAATAATTAAGATTTATATTTTTCTAACACATGTAATGTATATTTTTGCAGGAAATAAAATTAGTGCTTGGTTACATTGGAAATATGACTATACCTAGTCATTTTCCTTCAAAAGGTTTAGAGTAGGAATAAATTTAACTATGTTTCATATTTTTGTTGTTTTCCAAATAATGCAATTATGATGAATAAGGATGGAACCCTATCATACACTTAGTTGGCATTCTTCTCATTTCTGAGGTTTTCATCAATAAAACAATTTTTTGTATTTGATAAATGATAAACCCCACATTTTAAAATGTTAACTCAAATATAAGAACCATTTCCACTTTTTACTCATATAATTGCAATAGCATTTAAATTTACGTTTTAAATAATGTTTAATAAAAAAGAATTCACAAGATCAAACGATGACATACAATATTTTATTATCTCACTTTATTCATATGTCAATTCATTTTTATCATGTGAAGAATTCTTATAGCATCACATAGTTTTTAGATTCAATAAATCATGTTTTTCAACATATCCAAACTTAGAGATAAATATGAGTAATCTTGCCTATTTTTATATACTCTTCATATGAAGACGTCAAGATTCACAAGGTAAATTGGTATGCATTTTTCTCAGGTCTATGTACATGTTGATCTTCATTGTTCCTTTATTTTATTTTCTCTTTTAGTTATATTTTCGTATCCTTATTTTCTTTCTCTTGCAGGTTTTTATGAGTGCAATTTGAGGATTTGGTTTTGCTAGCGAAAACAATTCAGAAAAGAAAATCACCATGATTCATATAGGGAATTCCTTTTCCTTTTCCAAATTTTGCTTCTTACTTCATTTATAATTCTTTTTGAAAACTAATTGTTAGTCTTACTTTTAAAACATCATCGTTAAAAGACTTACAAAATAAGTTTTAAGAAAAATTGTCAAAAATTCCTATTAAAGCATTTGAATAAAAATTTTAAAACTCCATCAATGCTTTTAAAATAGGAGCAACACTTAACAAACATCTTACAAGATAAAAAATTTAATTTCAAAACATATTCATCATTTTATACTTTTTATCTTGTAAAGATGTTTCTCATGATCTATTCTCTTGATGATCTTCTTTCTGGTTCGCTATCTTTCATTTAATTTGATTCGATTTTAATAGATTCGGGAACAGGATATCTCTTTAAAAAAAAAGAAAAAACAATAACTTAACTTGATGAATATTTGAAAACACAAAATTAATGTTTTTGTCAAAACATTATCATCTTGTTTGAGTTGTTTTTATTTTCATGTTTTTATTTTTAAGAGCTTGTTTTTTTCGTTCTTACTTCTTTCATTTTCATTTTTTCCCCTTTCAAAAGAGTTCATTTCACGATAGATCATTTTTCAATTACTTTGAAAATCCTCATACATATTCTTTTAGTGGTATTATCAATTGTTAGTAAGAGGAATTTTTCTATTCAACTTTGGCTTCATTCATGGGAAATTATTAACTTTATATTTAAAGAGAATTCTAGGGTTAAAGAAAGAATATCGAGTTAATTTTCAAAATTGCTTCCATTCATATTTTAATTTAAAACTCTAAATATTTCTTTTATTATCATTTTGATAATAAACTATAACATAAGAGTTTATTTTTATGACAGCTTATCTTAAAAATCAGCTTTAGCTAAATTAACACAAGCAATATCAAAATTTTAGTTTTTAAACTCTTTTATGTCATCCCAAATCTCTTAAAGAGATAATTTGTCTCCCTATCTATTATCGCCAACTATCAGAGTATAAATTAAAAGCTACAAGAGCCTGAAAGATAGGGGGTCTCTTTACAGAGCCAGCCTACCATGATCATAGGTTCTGATAATTATGACATTGTCAATCTGATTACCACATCAAGATAATGGCTCACAACTTTACGTTGTAAGACAAGAGGTCTCATCACGAACCGGCTTGTTCATGACTATTAAAACTTGTGAATGGCATTGTCATGATCTGGTCACCAAGCTAGGGCAATGCTTCTCAGGTTTTTAATAAAATAAAATTTTCTCTAAATATTCAAATATAGATGGGATACTGACATTTTGGGCTAAGAGGTAACCCTGCCGAGGCTATGGATGCCTATTGGTAGCAGTGGTCCTACCTATGATTATAAGAGTTCATCTTTATCACTAAACAAAACAACATGTTTGTGTTCTTTAAGTTTAAGTTGTCATTACTCTTATAATCAATATTTACAAAATATGCAAAATGATAGTATTTGATTTAATTTAAGAGTTTCAAAGAAAAGTATGAATCTTAGCAATTTGATTTAATTTAACTTTTGTTTCTTTTTCCTTAGAATTTTATTATTAATTCGAACAGAGATAACTGGTTCTTCCCAGTATGTCGCCAATTGTTGTAGTGAAATACAACTCCCCCATTTTTCACTTATAAATGAAAAATGGGGACCCTTTTAAATGATTACTTGATAGTACTACTATTCAAATTTGAAAATGAAGAAAGACCTAAATGGGTTCAATTTGTTCTTATTGATATATATTAATTCGTTTTGACCTCGTTTGGATTAGTCGTTGTGAAATGCACTTGTTTGAAGGCCTTTTATCTTATATTTATTTTATTTTAGGGATCCTTCATTTTCCAACTCCCTTCTTTATTGGTATTTTGGAAAAAAAAAATATTTTTTGAAACTTTACCACTTGCCTCATGGTTTTGATCATATTTTTGCACCTCCTTGTTGCCTTTTGCATTCACGGAATATTTTCATAAATGATCAATTGAAGACAAAGTGGCACCTTTTGTTGCCACATCACCTCGCATTTGGTATTTGATTTCACCAGTTGGCATTTCTTCCACATGACTTGGCATAACATTTCGCATTCCACGTTTAAGTATATTAATTGTTTATCTCTTTCACTTGGCTTCACATATCCATTAATAAAGAAGTAGATAATTAATTTATCATTTTTTCCATTTTTGTACATAAATAAATATAATTTCATTACTTTAATGATTTGTAAAAACATTAAATTAATTATAGTTTTTTTATTTAAAACATTAAAATAAAAAAAATTAAAAAATATTGTAAATATTAAATTCTTTTAAAAACAAACAAACAAAATAAAACCCAAAAAATACCAAACATTAACATTCCACAATTAAATTTAAAAAACCCAAAGTTTATTAAACTATATGGTGGCTTATGTCAAAACTTTAAAAAAGAACTTTAAAAACGCAAATCATATATATTAACAATAAAAAAAAATAAAAAAACAAAAAACCCACGGCATTTAACCACATCACAAAAGGCATGTATATCAAACCACCACGAGAACGTTGAATTAATAAATTAATACGAAACCCTTAGAAGTTCGATTTTCCAAAAATAATAAAGTTCGGTGGGTTAAATGTTTAATAGAAAACCTTGTTTAAGAACCCACTTATATAAAAACGCACAATACATTTCGATTGAAACCCACAGCATTTTATTAAAATCGCATTTACAAACGTTAAAACTTCTAACCGCATCACAAAAACATGTGTCCTTTGTATAAGATTGCGGCAGGAATATTCATATTAAAACACCAACCTTAACCGTAACCCTATTTGTCTATGGCTTAGATATGATTCAATTGTTAGTGGGACGTATATGATGCTGTGTATTAAATGATTAACCATCGGCTTTTATTGCAGGAACTGCCAACCAAAATCATAGCGTCATGTTTGTTGACCACAAACATGACCACCGGAGGTTCCAAGTATATTGTAAAGTTCCATTTTGAGTTTTAAACAATTAATTGCAGTGCCAGTGTTTGGGGATCCCTAAGTATAAAGATAATGCATGGAGATAGTGATTTATATTCTTTATCTCAATTTTATCTCAACAAATGCATTTTTTTGTTGGCAAAGAGAGTTTCAAAGGCAGCATTATATAAACCATCATAAATACATTAAATTTGGGGGCGGGGGGGAATTTTTTTCTTGAAATCAGTTTCTCAACGGTTTGAAGGAGACGCTACAGGATCAGAAGGAGAAGGGGTCGCGATCTAATATAGGGGATTCTTTGTTATCATTCAATCTGCACTTTTGGCATTTCTGTTTTGTGTAGAGGAGGTGATTGTAAAGATTGTAAGAGAGTTTTTGGCTTTCGTAATATTGCTTAGCATTTCTCCATGTAATAAAATCATAAGTCTCAAATTCTCAATGACTGCATATTTTGTAAGCAAAGCTTTAGCATTATTTTGAATTTCAATTCATCAGTATTTCTACCTGAATGCTGAATTTTTTATTTGTGTCCAAGTTTCGTAATTGATTTCGATTTTTATTCTTAAAACATATTTTTATTGATACTTAACATTTCTCTTGGTTCAATTTTGATATGATTTGAAGCTTTGCAGGAGCTATCTCTAAGAGGCATAACGAGATCGGATCTATAACGAATTCACTGAAATATATTTGCAATTAAATAATAATTTCTTATATTTAACTCGGAAATATATTTTGCTTTTATCTTATTACTTAAATATGAATTTCTTCTTTTAGTTAATGAAAACTACATGGCGAATTCGATCATAAACCAATCCTTCCCCCTATTTTATAATTGATTTCGATTTCTATTCCAAAATATATTTCTTATTGATACTTAACATTTTTGTTGGTTCAATTTTAATATGATTTGAAGCTTTGCAGGAGCTATCTCCAATAGGCAAAACGAAATCGGATCTATAACAAATTCACTGAAATTTATTTGCGATTAAATAATAATTTCTTATATTTAACTCGCAAATGTATTTTACTTGTATCCCATTAATTAAATATGAATTTATTCTTTTAATTAATGTAAATTACATAGTGAATTCAATCATAAGCATGTCTTTCCCCTATTTTTAATTTGCTCTCGGATTAAGAGAGGGCTATCCCATCGTAGTCCGAGATAGGATTTTCGTTTGAGATTAATTTTGTATCTGTAAATGAAATCTACATAAAAGGAAAACATTTTTTGGTCCTCTGTGGCACAATTCAGTTCTTATATTAGTCAACTCTTTTTGATTGATTTTAATCTTTATCCAAAACATTTAAAAAGTCAATCATAAAGACTAATGTAATATAGTGTATATTAGTCCATTTATTTTTTAACAATTAACATTAAAAATCATTTTTCTTTTTCTTATTAGAATTAGCCTTAACATACTAATTACTCATTAATTTGTAACATACACTTTCAATAAATAATAATTAGAATAATTTTAACTTTAATAGAGTAGTATAAGTTAAATAAGATTTTAATAATTGTTCACTTAGAAAAAATAATAGTAACATTTAGTTAAACTTTCATCTTATAGGTTATTATAGATTTCTTTAGAGTTAAATTTTAGCATATTAAATATTAATTAATATTTAATATTTAATAATAGTTTAATGTAATTAGAATAATTTTAATTATGATAGTGCATTTAAATAGATCTTATTAAATGTTTATTTAGAATAATAATAATAGTATTTATTTAACTTCATTTTATAGTTTATTATAGATATATTGTAATCTTATAATAAACTAGATTAAATATTTAAAATTATTATTAGAACTATATTAGTGATATTTAGGAATATATTATAGTTTAAGGTATATAGTATAGTTAGTTAATTAGCATAATAACATAGGATATGTTAGTTTAAATTTGACATATGAGATAAATAGGAGTACTTTAATACTTAACATAAAGACTTTAACAATAGTGTAGCATTAACAGTGTGTTATTTTATAGATAGTATTAAACTAACAAGTTTCATAGGGATAACATTATAATAGTGTCATTTAGGATTAACAATTAATATTAATTTAATAATATAAAATCAGTTAAGTTAGAATAGTTAGGCTAATTGTAAGACATAACTTAGTTGTGGCTTGGCTGAACCCCATGTCAGCTTAAGGATCAACTCTCTCGCCTAATCAGCAAGAGAACTGATCTGATATCTCTTCTCCGTTGATGAATGAAAGTTGTATTTTAAGTAATCGAAGTTTGGGAAAAGGTAACTGGACCTAATTTAACTAGTCGGAGCCACTACTCCAAATGGAAAAGGAGTTGCTTTAAGCTCCGAACCAGGTGGTTATTCCCCAATGTTGTTGCAACGATTTTTGAGGCTTCAACAGTACCTTGACGAAATTCTTTTTTACAATAGGACATGGGATGATCATGTGATCCATCTTAAAAAAATGCTTGATGTTTTGAAAAAGGAAAAATTGTATGTCAAAATGTCGAAGTATGAATTTTATAAGGCTTATTTAGTTTACTTGGGTCACATTGTTGGTGGTGGACAATTGAAAACAAATCCTTCTAAAATTGATGTGATTGTAAAGTGGTCTAAAACAACCAATGTTACAAAGGTTCATAGATTTTTGGGTGTAGGAAAATACTGGAGATTCAGGTTCATTTCCAACTTTTCCATCATTGCATCCCATTTACATGCATTGTCGAGTGTGAAGAAAACCTTTCAGTGGGGAGGAAAGCAATAGAAATCCTTTGATACATTGAAAGAGAAGATTAACACTGCACCATTTTTTGCCTTACTAGACCTCCAAAAACCTTTTGAGATCAAGACATATTTCAATGGATATCCCATGGGATTAGTATTGATGCAAAAATGGAAAATTGTATGTTACCATTCAAAGACATTCTCCCAAGTTATTGTGAAATATCCCACATGCGACAAGGATTTATGTGCCTTGGTTCAAAGTGCGAAGAAGTGGAAGCACTGTTTGATAGGAAATGTTATCACCAAATTATGTCCTGTTGGGATGCTTCAGTGGTCAGCTTTGATTAACTATTTCAGACCAGTTTTTACTGAGGATTAGCCTCTTCAGCCTGAGAGGGCTCTCTCAACTTATCAAAGGATTTACTCAATCGGGTCTTAAAACAGATGGCTAACTTTGTGAGTGTTTTAGTGTATATGATTGCAGGTGAAAAATGAGGAAGATTCAACTACCATTTGGTTCATGGAGTCAGTAAAAGGAAATCAATGATAAGCATTCCTACTTATGGAAGTTGAGGCTTTTTCTGTTTCAATGATAGAACAACACTAACACATGAGAATAATCAGTGACTCAATGATGAAAGGAAGTCAGAGCATATATGATATGAATTCTGAGTAATTTAGCATTCATACTACTGGAAGCAAGATATAAAAGAGACACATAAACCCATTGAAACACATCAAGAATCTCAGGTAAAGCAAGAAAACTTACTGTCTGTCTATTACTGATATCAGAAATTACAATAGTAGTTGTGTCAAAAGAATTCTCCAACGCTATATAACTCTAAAACTCTCTCATTTATAGAGTAAGGAATCATACAAATGATTTTCCACCTTTATCACCTCGAATTCCCACATCAGATACCTATTTCAAACATGATTCCATCACTTGGGGACTTCCTAGGGATATTTCTGTTTTGTAGAGTTTGAATACCAAAAGGACTCTTCTTTCATTAATAGTTCAACAAATAAATTTAATAACCCTTATCAACTACAACCATCTAATTTTCTAAGTGTACTAGAGTGTTGATGTGTCATTATGCCATGTTAATTCTGATTTAGACCTCCTCCAAGTCGAATTTTACAATTTTTTCATAAATCTGGTTAGTGAAAATTCTGAAAAATAGGCTTCAAAGATGAGTGTATAATTTCCAAACCCTGATGAATTTTCAGAAACGGAGAGAGGTTTTTCTATATGGAACTGGGCTGAAAAGAAACCACTTTCATATTTCGAAAATACTTTTTAATGTGGTCAAAAATAAAACTTTAACTTGACTTCTAAAAAATTCATGTACATAAATTTCGTAGCGCTCATTTTGTAGCAACTTTTCATAGTGCATCTGTTTTAAACACTTTTTCCAATCAATTTGAATTTCTACTACCGTGAGCCTTTAAAACATGTTAGGAGGGCTTCATGAAACATGTCTTCCTAATTTTAAGGAGTCTCTACCATCACACATGATGAAATACCTAAAAATGTTATCACCAAATTGTGTCTTGTTGCGTTGCTTCAATGGTCAACTTGTAGTAACTATTTTAGACCACTTTTGTCTGAGGATTAGCCTCTTTTGCCTGAGAGGGCTCTCTCAAATTATCAAAGGATTTACTCAATTAGGTCTTAAAACAGATGGCTAACTTTGTGAGTGTTTTAGTGTATGTGATTGCCGGTGCAAAATGAAGAATATTCAACTACCATTGGGCTCAGGGAGTCGGTAAAAGGAAATCAATGATAAGAATTCCTACTTATGGAAGCTGAGTCTTTTCCTATTTCAATGATATAACAACACTAACACATGAGGATAATCAGTGACTCAATGCTAAAAGGAAGTCAACGCATATATGATATGAATTCTGAGTAATTTAGCATTCATACTACTGGAAGCAAGATATAAAAGAGACACATAAACCCATTGAAACACATCAAGAATCTCATGTAAAGTAATAAAACTCATTTTCTGTCTATTACTGATATCAGAAATTACAATATTAGTTGTGTCAAAAGAATTCTCCAACCATTTCTAACTCTAAAAATATCTCATTTATAGAGTGAGGACTCATAAAAATGATTTTCCACATTTCTCACCTCAAATTCCCACCTCATAGACCTATTTCAAACATGATTCAATCACTTGGAGACTTCCTAGGAGTATTTCTGTTTTGCAGAGTTTGAATACAAAAATGACTCTTCTCTCATTAATAGTTCAACAAATCAATTTAATAACCCTTATAAACTATGACCAACAAATTTTATTAGTGTACTAGAGTGATGATGTGTTATTATGCCACGTTAATGTTGAGCTGGACCTCCTCCAAGTCGAATTTTAGAATTTTTTCATCAATCTGGTTAGTGAAAATTCGGAAACATAGGCTTCAAAGATGAGTGTATAATTTCAAAACCCTGAAGGATTTTCAGAAACTGAGAGAGGTTTTTGTATATGGACCTGTGCTGAAGAAAAACCACTTTCGGATTTCAAAAATCCTTTTTCATTTGGTTAGAAATAAAACTTTAACTTGACTATTTTTTTTTTCTAAGTTAGAGTAATCTATTAATCAATGGAAAATATAGTACAACTGGCCAAAGCCATAACAGTGCCTACCGGGAGGAAATTTTAACTGACAGAGACTAGTATTTGGCTGCCCATCTGGTGGGAAACCAGCCTTAGGAACAATCACCTGAAAAAATCCCACGCAGGGGATCGAACTGGAAAGTTTTTGACTAAACACTAGAAGCATATACATTTCGTAGCTGTAGCGCTGGACTCTAACAGCACTGGACCGCTGTAAAGACTGAGACTGGACATTTACAAAAAAAGGACCAGAGATGGAGTAAACATTAAAGCAACCAAGCATTCCCTCAGAGAGGGCAGAGAAAAAACAAAAATGACAAGAGGAGAGGGCCGAGTTACTCATCCGGCGCAACTTCCTCAATCTTGCAACCGTAATCTTCATGGTCGCCTTGAGTATGGGAGCAAGCGGCGGTGTTGTGGACAATAGGAGGAGTTGCATCTACATGACCCTGAACGACCCCAGCGTCAACCTGCAAAGGTTCCATGTTCTCAGAAAGCGGACCCCTCATATTCTACTGCGTCACTTCCAAATGTGCGCTGTCATCCGGAACGTGCTCGTCTGGCAGAGTCACAGGCAGGGGCTCCTCCAGGAAGACAACAGAGATGGCCACGGTTACACGTGGTCTGTTGAGAGCACAGTCAAAAGAGAAGAGGGCCGTGTGGGACTGAGCCGGCAAAGCATCACCAGAAGGCGAGTCCAGCCGTCGACCAGAACGAAGCAAGCGCCCACGAAAGAGACGAGGGAGGCTGCCAGAGGGCGCAAAATAATCCGACGGAGAGGAGGAAAAGGATGGCGAATGCCTTCTGGCTGAACGTGAGGACCCCCTCCGGCATCGCATCCTCTGCCTAAGTCTTGGCATATTTGCAACTGTACAGGAGCTGGAGTGCTGAGGCGATTGAGCGTTGACGGGATTCCGCTCAGGAGGAGAGCTAAGAACCACAGTTGCAGACAAGCAGGAACTAGCAATTGAAATGTGAGAATTGTCCACGGGCACCAAACAACAGGTATGGCGACTGCGCTTCCCTGTGGTGGTGCGAACTCTGGCTCTGTCCAGAGCAGGATTACACCTCGAATGCATTGGCGAAGGGGCGGGCGGCTCCATGGTATATAACAAACCGATTCTGCAACCATCCATCCTCCGCATTGAATGACCAAGCCTGAAAATCGTATGTGAAATGCGGTTGCAGCAGTCGAGGCTGCCTCGAATACCAGTTAGAATGATGAGTATCGACTCCATATCAACGCAATTAAGTTCAAGCGCGGGCATTAACTGCGATCAGGTGGGCGCCGAGGTTCCAAGAGGGAAGGCATGTGGCCTCCCGTCCGAAAGCCTTGCGTCCCATCGCTCCCACTGTCGACACTTGCACCCGCATCCGGGGAACTTTAACTTGACTATTAAAAAATTCATGTACATAAATTTTGTAGCAACTTTTCATAGTGCGTCTGTTTTAAACACTTTTGCCAATCAATTTGACTTTCTACTACCATGATCCTTTAAAATATGTTAGGAGGGCTTCATGAAACATGTCTTCCTACTTTTAAGGATTTGATGCCATCATATATGATGAAATACCTAAAAATGTTATCCCCAAATTGTTTCTTGTTGCGCTGCTTCAATGATCAACTTATAGTAACTATTTCAGACCACTTTTGACTGAGGATTAGCCTATTCTTCCTGAGAGTGCTCTCTCAACTTATCAAAGTATTTACTCATTCAGGTCTTAAAATAGATGGCTAACTCTGTGAGTGTTTTACTATATGTGATTGTAGGTGAAAAATGAGGAAGATTCAACTACTATTGGGCTCATGGAGTCAATAAAAGGAAATCAATGATAAGAATTCCTACTTATGGAAGCTGAGGCTTTTTCTATTTCAAGTATATAACAACACTAACACATGAGAATAATCAGTGACTCAATGCTAAAAGGAATTCAGAGCATATATGAAATTAATTCTGAGGAATTTAGTATTCATACTACTGGAAGCAAGATATAAAAGAGACACATAAACCCATTTAAATACATCAAGAATCTTAGATAAAGCAAGAAAACTCATTGGTTGTCTATTACTGATATTAGAAATTATAATAGTAGTTGTGTCAAAAGCATTCTCCAACCCTTTCTAACTCTAAAACTCTCTCATTTATAGATTTCAGACACATAAAAATGATTTTCCACCTTTCTCACCTCGAATTCCCACCTCATAAACCTATTTCAAAAATGATTCCATCACTTGGAGACTTCCTAGTGATATTTTTGTTTTGCAGAGTTTGAATACAAAAAGGACTCTTCTTTCATTAATATTTCAACAAAGTAGTTTAATAACCCTTATCAACTGCAACCAATTAAATTTTTTTAGTGTACTAGAGTGTTGATATTTCATTATTCCACGTGGACACTAAGCTAGACCTCCTCCAAGTCGAATTTTACAATTTTTTCATAAATCTGGTTAGTGAAAATTCTGAAACATAGGCTTCACATATGAGTGTATAATTTCCAAACCCTGATGGATTTTCAGAAACTGAGGGAGGTTTTTGTAGATGGACCAGTAGTGAAGAAAAACCTCTTTCATATTTCCAAAATCCTTTTTCATTTGGTCAGAATTAAAACTTGAAGTTGACTACTAGAACAGTCATGTACAGAAATTTCGTAGCGCTCATTTCGTAACCACTTTTCGCCGCGCCTTTGTTTTAAACACTTTTTCCAATAAATTTTAATTTATGCTGCCATGAGCCTTTAAAATTTTTTAGGAGGGATTCATGAAACATGTCGTCCTACTTTTAAGGAGCTGCTACCATTACACATGATGAATTGATAATTTGAAGAGGAGCTGGACAACTCCATGGACCAACCCTGTATGAAAATATCCTCCTTACCATATTTTACCTCCACATGTGATCAGTTGACTTTGAATGCACCACTTCAAGACAAAATTCCTTCAAAATTCAACTTGCCGCCAAAACAGGGGAAAACAAGGCAGTTTTGTAGCAACTTTTGGTAGCAAGTTTAATTTACCAATTTCCACCAGCTCTTAGCTCTCTTTTCTTCCATGGATCTATTTGATATGTTTAAAAAGCTAACACAAAATTTTATCCAGATTTGATTTCAATTTCAACCACCCTTTTTATCAAAAATTCATCTTCAAAATTTCAGAGCGCTTTTTGGGCTTCAAACCTGGTTGGCGCTATGAAAACACCTAAAGTGTAAAAAATTCACAATTCTCCTTTTTCTTCAAAATTTCCCCACTAGGTCTAAAAATTGATATCATTAAGGATGATAAAGCAAACTTGGTTCAAAATTCCTCTTACCCTCCTCAGAAAACATCATTTTCACCTTTATAGTTATATTTGCTAATAAAATGACTCAGTTTTTTCTAAACAAATAGGGTTAAAGATGAGCTCCTATCTCCATATCCTTGATATCTATTGCAAAGCTGCAGGATTTTTTTGTAGGTAAATTATTTCTAAATAAAAACCTCTCTTGGTTGTTTGAAAAACATCTCCAGGTGTCTGGGAACTGCATTTTAAAAACATGTATCAAACAGGAAAATAACACATTCTGAAAATAGAGCCGAAAGACATCTTTGAATCTCCCAATTTGTAGCACCTTTGAGACATGTGAAAGAGGTTAATGTTACTTGATCTGTGCCTAACAATAACCTATCTTGTTTTCTTAGAATGCTTCTCAGTTTGCCTAGAAACTACCCTTGAATTTGATTTCTCAAAAAGTCAAAAAACAGAGGAATCCTCAAATTTGCTACGAAATTGTCAAGTTGTTTCGTGACGAAATATGCCTATTTTGCACTGTATTCGCTACAAAACTGTGAAAAAATAGACAGGTGGCTCTTTTTTAAAATTTTATGAATATGCAAGTAAACCCAAGGTGGATTATTGTGGATATGACCCTAATGACAATACTAATGAAGTGTCTATGACCTATAATAAACATGATTAAGTGAATTTCTCATCAAATGAATGATCTAACCTAATGAGAGAAGATGAAGCTTATGATGACCCTATCAAAAAAAATTGAAAATTTGAGAGTGATAACAGGAAAGGAAAGCATCATTCACACAGATCACCAGCCCTTGCAATACCTTCACTCATAAACCAAGCTGGAACAAGCACTTCATTTCCGATGGATGGGATTCCTCTAGCAGCTTCACTTGGTAATAAAATACAAGAAGGGCACTAGCAACAAAGTGGAAAATATTCTTTCTCGCCCTCTTATTTCTGCATCTATAGTTTTGCAAAATGCTTCTTTATCTTTTGAAATTTATGTTGAACAGTATGTTGATGATGATGATTTTAAGTATATTTATGAAAAATTGATGCATGGAACGCAGGTGGATAATTATCACTTGCAAGGAAAATTGTTGTATCATCTTGGAAAAAATTGTATTCCCACCAATGAAAGGATACATGTAATCAAAGAGGTGCATACCTCTCTTGTGTCAGGTCATTTTGGTGTAGAAAATACTTTGTGTCATTTACAGATGTTTTTCTTTTGGCCTCACATGAAAAATATTGTGACTCGATATGTAAAGGGATTTTTGTTGTGTTTAGTTTGTAAGCCTGCTAATAGAAAATTAGGGCTCTACACACCACTCCTTGTTTCAAGTCATCTATGGGAAAGTGTGTCGATGGATTTTGTAGGTAGTTTTCCTTTGTATAAGAGAGGTCATGAATATTTTTATGTCATTTTGGATAGATTTAGAAAAATGTGTGTATTAATGCGTTGTAAGAAGAAGGTCACTGCAGAGAAGATTGCTCATCTCTTCTTCCAATTTATATGGGTCCATTTTGGGTTGACCGCATCCAATGTACCGAATCGAGACTCTCATTTTCTTGGAGAGTTTTGGAGGAGTTTGTGGAGAATGATAGACGCAAATTTGAAGTGGATCACGAAATTTCATTCACAGACCGATGGACAAATAGAGGTTGTCAACTGTACATTGATACACTTACTCTGGCATTATTGTAGCATCCCAAGTTGTGGGATGAGTAGCTTCCTTATGTACAACATGCATACGACCAGGCAGTGTGTTCATCCACTCATAGCTCATCGTTCAAGAAATGATTTCGCTATTTTACAAAGGATTCCTTAGAAGTGGTATATGGGAGAGATAAATATTCCAGTGGGCAAGATGATAGGGACAAAGAACAAAATTTCATTCAGTAGATACAGATGATTCACCTAGCAGTCGAGGAGAAATTGGAGAAAATACAAGCTCGATATAAAGCTCAACATGACAAGCACTGATTCGATCAAAAATTCCATGTTGGGGACAAAGTGTGGCTCCATATCAACAAGGATAGAATGAAATGGGAATGAAAGAAGTTGCGACCAATCCGATATGGCCCATTCACCATATTAGAGAAGATTGGAGACAATTTTTTTCATCTTGAGTTGTCAACATACATGTAGATGTACTTAGTGGTGAATGTTGAAAACTTAAAGCTTTATGAGCCTCCATTAATCATGGACACTGAAGAGGTTGGATAGGTTCCTACGGTGGATGATTTTTCAACTGAATACTTGGACAAGCTACCAAAGGACATCATTCTCGACTGGAAGACCAAGACTTCACGACAGGGAAATGTGGAGTATCTTCATATTGGATTCAAACGAATGCATCCAAGTAATGCTCGATGGATTGAAAATGAGAAATGGAGGGATAAATTCCCTCACTTTCCAATTGGATGATAAAGTTTTTGGTGGTCCAAAAGCTCCTTAGTGTGGAAGAATGATCCAAGAGCATCTAGAAATAGAAGTGGCCTTGAAAATAGCTCAAAATTAAAATTCATCATATGGGATTGAAAATAGGACCATATTGTAGTGCTCGTTTCCCTGATTCCAACATTGTGAATGACACTCAAATCCGAGTTCGTATGCTCAAGTTATAGTTGGTCAAAGTTCTGGTCAAACTTGGCTAAGTGGCAGTCTTAACAAGGCAACAATTTGGCAGTTTCTTGGTACATGAAATCTGGCTATCAGAACAGGTCAATTTGTTATCTACTTAATTTTTCCAGTGACCCTTATTTCTCGGCAGGAAATTTTTAACCATATAGTTTAAAAAATAAAAAAATATTATAAAAATATGGGGTGGTGGGCCACCCCTACTACCCCACAATGGTGATATTATATTATATATAGTGGGGGGGTGGGCCACCCACGATGGACCCACCCAACCTGGAGGAATCACAACAATAAACCTCCAACCATGTTGCTGTCATGATTACCGCAAATCTCGATCGGTCACATTACAAAGAAAATTATGTCGCATTCAAACAAAACTTTCAGACTTTATATGGGATGTGGGGGGTTCTAAACCAGGACCTCTGCAAACCTAAACAACTCTTCCACCAACAAGCCACAAACTTGGTGTTTAGTGGCTCTACCCATCCCTATTACTTAAAATCTCACATTTTCCATACAATGCATACCGACAATGGAGTTCGACGGAACCAAGAGTAGCCTCGCGAGTGGAACCATGAGTGAGGGTATCTTGGGGATGCCAAAAATATTCCCTTATAGGACCAGAGATGCTAGTGTCATAATTTGAAAAAATTATAATCATTTTTATATGATTTCACAAAATGAATTTAGTCATGTTGTTTGTTTCTCCAGGTGAGGCCTCCATTTTCAGACCATCTTGTGAATTGGAGGTATAAGGGTCATTTTTTTAAAGTTTCTTGTAACTGATTTATTTGATGCCACTTAATGAAAGAAGGACTCCCCACTTTTAACCAAGGCCCAGAGACATAGCCCACATTGGGTGAACTCCGTAATCAAATCCTTACGTATTTGATCTCATGTTTACTTATGATTTCTGCTTATTTTCATGTGGTTTAAGTTACTTGGTTAATATGCTCTTTTATATGAAATTCTGAATTTATCCTTTAAGTTAAAAGATCTAGATCACATGCATATATTTAAAACTGTTTCATCTTCTTTATGTAGGCAAATATCATTGCAAGGAAGTGATACATTGGTTGTTAGGAGAGATCTTATTTCTTCAAAAACTAAAAATAAACATTGGCCAAGACAAGAAACTAGAGGAGAGGTTGGTCCCTCTTGGTCTTTCAAATAAGGTGATGTCCCATGGATTTTAAAGAAATATGAAATTTATTTGGAAAAGGAAGTTATAATGAGTGTGAGGGTGCCTTATTTATATGGGTCTTCACTACGATGTTGCTTCATTGTGGAAGATTGTTTTTCGGGGTTGAAATCGCATGACCATTTGAACCTTCTAAGATTAACTATGTCAAAAACATGATTTGTTATTATTATTATTACTATTATTTATGTAATGGGATATTTTATAATTAACTATAGTGTACTATTTACTATGTAGTGTCATTATCCTCTGCTCGTGTGTGGGTGTGTGAACCATGAATTCCCACAAGACCTATGATGTGCCATATCTATATTATCTTCATTTGTATGTTGCATCATATCAAAGGAGATTCATATCATTAGTATACCACATTGTCATCAAGAGATAGCTAAGATTGTTTGTATGTTTGAGAAGGAACTCTCGACAAGTTTCATGAACTTGTAGGTTCATCTTCTAATTCGCCTAGTAGATGAGGTTGGATTAGTTGGGGTGGTTTCTTGTCATTGGATGTTCTTCTTAGAGAGGTAGATAAATAAATTGAAAGGTTTTTTTAGACGAGGGGAAAAGGAGTGTATATTGTATGAGCCTTTATAGTATTCTAGTGAGTATATCAAGAAGATCGACAACACACCAAGTGTAGCAATTTGGGACAATGAAAGGGATGAATACAAAAAAGAAGGGGAGATTATTGAAATGAACAGAAAGAGGCACATGACAAAGAGTAAGGGCAACCTTATCATTTTTCAAATTACTACATATTAACTATTCACACTGAATTTCATATTAATGCATATTTTTATCTCATATGTACTATATGTGTGTGTGTGGTTTTTGGTTGGATTTCATCAATGAATTCCAAAATTGAAGCCATCAACAAATTCATTCTTTACAATATCGAAGCGACAAAACCATGGGTTGTATTTCATAAACATAAGAGGAAATGAGACAATTATAGGAAAGTATCCAAACAGTTGAATGGTATAAGTGTGTCATATCCTAATCATTTAAAAGTAAATATGCGAATCACATGTTAAAAATGGCAACAAGAAATATTGAAAATGGCATCAAGAAGGATTTTAATTTAATTTTCCCTTAATTAAATTAGAAGTAAATTGTAATTCCACATCAGATGACAGCTTGTACGTTTTAACGGAGTTGGGAAGACTTATTTAGTTCAGTTAATTCTATTCGAGGGTCAAACTGGACACATGTAAATTTCACTCTAATTTTTTGGAAGTCTAGTTGCATTTTATTTTAAGTTGTAATTGTTTAACTTAATTATTTGAGTTAAAATCAGTTTAACTAGTTCTAACTTATGGAGGAACTAGTGAGAGGTCAAGTGAATTAAATATGATTTAATTCACATGCAGTGATCAATCATATAATGGATAATTCGCTAAAAATAGATCACGAATTTCAGTTATGAGGAATACCCAGTTGAGATTAGAGTTAAATGGAATTATAATATCACTATTTTAATTAGAAAATTGTACAGATCATGCATGAGGTCAGTAGGATGCCTCAGATGTATTGAATAATCAATTAGTGGGAATTTCCTAATTTATAGGGGCTCAATTCCCTCGGGAATGCATAAACAAGGATATTCATACAGGTGCAAGGAATTGGTTAAGCATTGGACCAAACTTGCTAGGATCAAAGTGAGATAGTCAGAGATAGGGCAGAGAGATATCAAGCCTTAGAGAAGCATTGTATTGTTTCATGTTCTTGAATTTATGTAATATACAAATAGTGGGGTTTTTAGCTGAGGTTTTCCTCTGATAGATCTTTGTGTTGTGTGATTGAAATTACTTCTCTTTCTTGTTCATGTGATTGTGTGATCATAATTGGTTTCCCCAAATTGTAGAATAGATTCAAGTATTTTTGTTTTAGCATATTACAAGATCAGATGAATCTATGTGGATTTTATACATGGTATCATATCATAATTGTTTTGGGTGGTGAGTTTGCAGAGCGAGGGGAATTTCGAGCCAAGTGGGTAGAGGGAGCACATGGAGCCATACATCCAGGGGAGAAGTGGGATGATGTAAAGAAATAGTTCTAAGAGAGCATAAATTTGGGCAGGGTCCATTGAGATACCTTGTCTCATGGATCATTACCTTGCTTGGGAGCCCATAGCACACAGTAGCAGGATCAATCAATGTTGGTTGATGCAGTCAGATGTCAGAGTGACAGATGTAGAAACTAGCAGTAGCTAGATACTAGGGAGCGCAAAGCAGAGTTGGTAGCAATGTAGATGTCACAGTGCATAGCTAGTAGCAGAACATATTTTTCACTAGATAATGCAATACCTAGTAGCAGTCAAAGACTCTGGTGATAGATGCGTCATACTGATTCAATTTGGATGCTTTTTTAGTTTCAAAAGTTTCAATAGCAACAACATTAGAGAGAAGTGTTGCATGCAGAATATCCCAAAGGTACTAGATCGAGATAGAGTTGAATTCTTATATTGTTGAGAGTGAGTGTTCAAAATGGAAATAAGGAATATTGAAAATGGAAATAAGAAATATTGAAAATGGAACAAAGAAATATTTTAAATGGCATCAAGAATGATTTTAATTTAATTTTCCCTTAATTAAATTAGAAGTAAATTGTAATTCCACATCACATGATAGCTTGTACGAGTTAAATAAGTTGGGATTACTTAGTTAGTTCAGTTAATTCGAGTTGAGGACCAAACTGGAGGAATGTATAGTTCACTATAAGTTTTAGGGGGTCCAGTTGTAGTTTATTTTTGAGTTTTAACTGGTTAAATTAATTATTCAAGTTAAAATCAGTTTAACTAGTTCTAACTGATGGAGGAACTAGTGAGAGGTCAAGAGACTTAAATCTGATTTAATTCAAATGCAATTATTAATCAGATAATTGATAATTCACTAAAAATATCTCATGAATTCCAGTTCTGAGGAAGACCCAGTTGAGATTGTAGTTAAAGAGAAGTATACTATCAGTAGTATAATTATAAAATTGTACAGGTCATGCATGAGGTAACCAGGATGCCTTGGATGTATTGCACAATCAATTAGTGGGAATTTCCTAATTAATAGGGGCTCAATTCACTCAGGAATGTGTGATCAAGGTTGGTCAGATAGTTGCAAGGAATTGGTTAAGTATTGGACCAAAATTTCTAGGATGAGAGTGAGACAGTCAGAGATAGTGCATAGAGCTCTTAATCCTAAGAGAAGCATTGTATTTTTTCATGTTCTTGACTTTATGCAATATAAAGATAGCAGGGTTTTTAGCTTAGGCTTTCCCCAGATGCATCTTTGTGTTGTGCGATTAAAATTCTTTCTCTTTCTTTTTCATGTGATTGTGCGACTGTAATTATTTTCCGCAATTTTTAGAATAGGTTCAAGTATTTTTTTTTAGCATATTACAAGATCAGTTGAATCCATGTGGATTTTCTACATGACATGCCCTAACAGTTGGGTTGTTAATCAAGTCAAAGATAAATACAACGCATTTGGTTGTCACTTGTGTGCTGAAGAGGATGGATTAAACATAAGGATTGGTTGCAGCAACTCAGTAATTATAATCTATTTTAGTACAACTTTAACTTCATATTGTACCTTTGAATCGTAACATCTATATATATTTTATATTTTTAATTATGTTCGAGTTATTAGAAGCATAACACTGTGATTGTTTTACTTTTTTATAGGTTCATTTTCTCCCATATATATGGACATATGGACGTAATTTTCACATGGAGGATTTCGATGATGGATGCATGACACAAGATTGTGGAGTAGAAGTCAAGTTCGACTAATCTTGTTGTGGTAGTCACTGCAATAAAAAAATAATGCAAGGGACTTTAGGTTACATTGGAAAGATACAATAGATCATTCAAGTGGAATTATCTTCATCCCATTGTGTTATTTTTAAGTGCAAGTGATGGAAGACCTTTGATTGGAATAATGTAAAGGAAGATCTTGATAATGGCCTGATATCTATCAACTCTAGAAAGATGTGGCATGAAGCTAGGGATCCTTATGTTTTCCCAAAACACTGCAACCAAATGTTTTTTTACCCAGATGTGTTGGATATGGATTGGTGGCTCGTATTCAAACACGACCCTAGATCAAAACATATTTTTGAGAACAACAATGTTATCATGCCAAGAAAGGAATATATTCAGGGTGATGACAATGGGGAGTGATATGAACTTGTGTTATTTTATCATTTATACTATTGTTGTATTTTTTTGTTTTATTTATTTCGCTAATTATATTTGTTTTTTATTCGTCTTGTTTCCATTTTATAATATAATTGGTAAGATTCATAAATGATTTTACACTTTTTTTTACAGTGGAAACATGTTTACACTTAAAACTATGTATTTCCAATTGTGTACAATATCTATGATAATAAGGATTCAAGGTCGCAATCCTTTTCAAATAGGAAAATGAGAATAAAATAGTAAATTTAGAAAGAACATTGAAGATTTAGTCTGAGTTTATATACTTATTGGTTTATTAATCAATTCGTGTGTTTTTCTTCTTGTTTAGTTCAAAATCAATATAAATCATTATGTAGTGATAACTCTGAGGACTTTAACGATGAAAACTTTGTGTATTAATATGTAAGCTTAAATTCTTGACATGAGAGGTAAAGTCATGTTTACTATATTTAAATTACAATTCTTTCAACATTATGTAAACTAAAAGGAGGTCTTATGCATGTATAAAATGTTCATTACATATTTTTATGGACCATAAGAGAAACAAATGGGCTTGCATGGATGCATGAGAGGTTTTAATTTTTTCTTCATAGATAATAGAACAGTTTTGAATTTTGTTTTCAATTGTAATTATAAATAAAAGTTGAATTGATAAATATTTTATGGCTAAGAATTAAATGATAAATAATGTGATGGTGATTAATAGACATTTGTTTAACTTTCAAGTAGATTTGGTGATGCATTTTTATTTCCTATTTAGATTATATAAAATATAGATATATTTTTATGTATTTATAAGTAAATTATTTAAAGTAGACACGTGTTTATCATTGTGAATGAAATGTAATATTAGCTAGGAGAAATGTGACAATGTGAATTTTAGTGACTATCTCGTGATAAGTATGTGGAAAAATAATATTTTTTGAGTTGCTCATTAAGAAATAATCAAATATATTATTTGTCAAAAGTTTAAATCTAATGTAGTATCATTTTTTTATTATTTAACTTAGATTTACTATTAAAAGGAGTTAAATTTAAACCAGTACAATAGCAAATAAAGAACTAAAATAGCACCAAAATGTATATCCTTATTACTAGAAAAACTATCACTTTCCTCTTTAAGGGAGAACTTCCAATAGAGCAAATCCCCAACTACTGTAAGTAACTTCACAAACTTTATTTTATATTTCTTGATATTCATCTTTAGAGGGAGAAATTTCCAATTTAAATAGATAAGAGTTGTTACAGATTTTAAATTTAAATTGCTTAAAAATCTCATAACTTTAGTAATAAATTATATTTTTATAAAAATAGATTTTTTTATGTTATATTAAAACTAAATTAATTATAAAAATTCCCACTTAAGTTTTTTAATTTAACAATGGATTGAATTTTATAAACCAATATTGAATTGGTTAAATTGCATTTTTAAATAATTTATTACTATTAATATTTTATAATAAAAATTGAATGAATTACACATTTTTATCTTACTAAGAACTAAATAAATTATTTTAACTTCAATTGTTTTTTTCTTGTGAGTATTGAAATATTTTACTAATTAATTTAGATTGAATATCAATGAACTATATAAGCAATAGAAAATTATTTATTGTAATTTTACAATCATAATTTCAACTATACTAAACTTTGTAATTTATAAATATCTTTGCGCTGTTTTTTAAGTTGTTTTGCATGCAATTTCATATATAAAAGTTGGATATAATTTCACAAATACATAATCTATAATAAATATTATTTCATAAAAATAAACATCATGATGGTACCCATCTAACAAACATATACATCATCTAAGATACACATTCGAATTCACTACCATCATCTAATTATATACACCTCTTGCACATATAAATGTCATTAGCTAGCACACAAATTTAATAATCTAATAGGGCATCATCATCGTGATCACATATAACAAAACAAAAACATTTCAATCTAACATCATTACCACGCACATCCTCAAATTAATATACGTCTCATGTCAAATAATTTCTATTACATACAAATCTACCTGTAAGCACATTAAATGAACATATCGAACATGGCCTAAAATATACACATCAACACCAACATATAAATTAAGTGCATAAGCATGAACGAAATAAATTCACCATATATATATATATATATATATACACACACAAACAAGAAAATAATCACATCAAGTCAAATAACTACAATCAAATATCTGATACAACAAACGTAGTAGTGTCAGCCTGGTCTATAGTGGAAGGCGATGGATTGTCAAAAAATACCTCCGTGTCTATTAAAATGAGGTGGAGAAGGAGGTGGCTAGTCTGTAGCAGAAGACGATGGATGGTCAACTAGTGCCTCAACGCAGTTTGGTGAAATTTGACATGGAGGAGGATGTGGTTGGTATGCTTTTTCAGGAGAAACATAAGGCACATCCTCTAGCTCTGGCATATCATCATCATGCGACTAACGATGAGGTGTACTACCAAAAGGACTACCGACACCCTAACGACCATGATATGATGGGGTAGTACTACCAGAAGCATCATGATCACCACCCTCATCATCATCATCATCACTCCCATCATCATCATTATCATCATCACCACCCTCATCATCATCATCACCACCCTCATATTATGTAAAGTTCCACTGTATTCCATGCATCCCTCATCGTTTTCAGTATCCTGCTAGCTCCGTTGATATGATGCATAAGAGACATAATCTCACACAGATTGTTCCTATAGAGATCCAAGAACCTAGGATTTGTGTTGATATCTCGAGCCCTCGTAGGGTTGATTCCCTCCTCAACCAAAATTATGGTCAATATGTCATAGTAGTCCATATGAAATCGCAGACCAATCCTACGGCCTCGGATGTCCACGACCCCCTAAGGATATTCCTCGCCCTTTTGGGCCTCACCCATCTCCTCCATAGTTTAAGGGATGAGGCATGTCCCTACCAAATGTGTCGATGCCTACAAAATATATAGTACATAGAAAATAATTAGATAATTTCATTGAATAATTTAGTAAAACAAGTTAAGTAACGTGCTAGGATAAATTTTATTCTAATTAATTAAAGCAATAAAATGAAACTAGATTAATTTAAATAAAACACCAATATTACTTCTATCATCTGGAAGCTCAGTTGGTGTGAAGAGGATGTTGGAAACTTGTCTCCAATAAATCCACATGTACAGAAACACCAACGTGACAAACACAAGGTCATCCTCATAAGCTCGTAGCGCTAGTGCCTTGGCAGAAATCCTAGTTAGATACTTCGGCAAGCCCCTCTTAGGCATCATTTTCCTCCACATAAGCATTCAGACCTCAGTGATCAGCCTAGGAGGGCGACAATAAAATGTAGGCCTTGTCTCCAGAAATATCTCAAAAAATAAACAAAAAATCTATGAAGCAAAATGGAAGGTTTCCCTCCCATGTATCAATGCATGAAATCTATCTAAATCCATACAAAAATTCCTCAAAAAAATGGCAAACTATCTGATACAACATGGTGCCTGAATCAAAGAATCTACATAATACAAAAGAGGGAAACTAATGTGTTACCCATCACGACTGAAGTGTCCAATGATGGTGACTAATAATGAGAGGCACCTAACCTCTTGTGCAGCAAAAGAATAAATCCTTAGTTTTCCACCATGCACCTGAAAATATGTTGGATGTACTACATGAGGCCCGACATGTCTCTGAGTGTAGGCAATAATACTCTTAATGAAAAATCCATGGAGGACATCATGGAACTGGGGAAAATCATACCCTCTCTTGGATAATAAATGATAAAGTGTATGTCCTCCTTAGAGTGCATATACTAGGTCCCATGTCTGACATGGAAACCCTTCTCCTAGGCACTCCATCAATGAATCATATGTGCCAATAAGACAAAGTGTGCCTTCAGGAATGTAGCCTCCTCTTAGTGATTGAGGAGACCTACATTCCTTAAGATCACTTGGATCGCTGCAGTAATAGGGCGAGGGTATAAATCCCTCTACCTCTCTCTAGCCTCCCATGGTCAGACCATATTGTATGGGTTAGCCATTTGCTCCTGCTCCTACTGTTGCTCCCTCTGCTGACATCTCTACTACATGATTGACACATAAAATACATCAACCTCATCCATAAGTAATTTTTTTTTTATTAAATAAAAAATATGTTTATAAATATGGAAACATATATAACTTTCAATTAAAAATAGAATCATCGGTGCGCCCAAAACATAGTCATCTACTGGCTCTGGTGCGCCGTGAAATATAAACACACTTCCATTGGTGTGCACATACTATGATGCACCATTTTTGGTTCAAAAATGTAAATTTTCATCGTGGTGCATCACACTTATGCACCGTGGTGCACATATAAAATTTCACACCAATACTGAACGTTTAGGTTATCGAACACACCGAGCTATAGCTATATTTTTAAATATTATTTTTAGGGAGCATTTGTAGATATAAATTCACCAGGCGTAATGAACTGACCACTAATTTATAGCTTTCCCAATGTGTTTTCATTTATGAAATGTATTGCAACAAAATCGGTGTGTTATGTTCACACACCAAGTTGTGGTGCACCCTGTAAATTTATAGGGTGTGCCACTATCGGTGTGAGGCAAGCACATTGAACGCACCGTGTAGGGAAATTATTTGTTTTTCAAAAAAAATGGAAGTTTTAAGCTAATTTCCAATTCTAATCTGCTAAAAAATAAAATTATAGAGAAACATAGACATTATCGATATTTTTTCTCATCGAGGAGGTATTATTGACACGTAATGGAGAAATTTTTTTTTACCATGGTTTGAAAAAATGGGAAAGTCAGGAAGTGAGCATGGTACAAAAATATGGTGAGAAATAGAAGCACTGACATCAAGGCTTTCATGAGGTGAGAGTTGCACTGGTGCTTCATAACTCTCCAAAACTATAGATGGTAAAAATGAAACTAACAGCAGGGAGTATTTTTTTATTTAACCCTCCTCCAATGTGTTACTATAACTACACCAGTGTCAAAGATATCCAATAGCACCACATTTTTCTAAAACTAAAAAATATATAGAAATTATTTTGTTAAGACACCTTGGGGCATTCTAATACATTTACTGCATTTGTGCTTTGTTTGAATATAGCACCGCTCTTTTAAAAAAAAAAAAATATCCTGGTAGTGCTCTTTAGAAGACACCCCGGGGAGTTTTAGTACATTTACTGCACTGGTGCATCATTGGAAAATAACACCATTTTTTTTTTAAATTTAAAAAACTGTAGTGGTGCTCCTTCTTGGTATGCACCAGGTGTTTTACTACATGAAGGGCATTGGTGCAGCGGGTGTATATAGCACTGAAATTTTTTCAAATTTAATCTTTTTTCTAGTGTTATGAATTAATATACAAGCACTAGTTCATTTTATTATTTAGTGAACCATGTTTTTTTATTTTGTAAAAAAAAATTCCATGATGCACCATGTTCTATGTGGCATCGGTGCTTATAGGCATAGTAAAGCACAAGTGCGTTTGTAGATTGTAGAAACACCATCCAAAAAACATCTGCTAAAACATCCTCCCACCCAACTCCACTAGTGACCTCCGCTACAAATGGATTTTTGGGATATTTTTATTGGGGCTTCCATAAAAACCTCTGCTAGAAGGTCTTTTCCTTCTAATGTATTCAATCAAATTGTATACTTATGCTTGCTAGCCTCACATGAATATTTGTATGTTTTTTATATTTCATGTTTATGATCTTGCTAATTAGTCTAATTATTACCCATGAAGCACCTACCATGATTACTTGCCTCTTGGAACAATCTTTGAGTAAATTGAGGCCTAACAATAATGCAAGATGTTCGACTTGACTATTGGTTTTTATTCATATGTTCCAATCATATTGAAAAAACCCTTTTTCATTAGTACATACTACCACCCCTCCTACTCCTGTCTCCTTAAGGAAAAATAAAATTATCACAAATATTGTAAAAGTGATTTTTTCACTTTCTTTCCCAAAGCTTAGAACAATATATGTGTATAGTTTTCTCTCTATGTGACTAATGAAATTGCATGAGTGGGAAATGAGTCATGTAATAAATATAATCTTCTGTAAGTTGACATGAGGAATCTTGAGAAATGTCTAGGTGGACCTTCCTAATATTTCTAACTTCCCTTTGAATAATTGATGATATGATTTTGGTCTAATTAAATTCGACACCATGTTGGATAACATAATGGATCAGAGCAACCCATTCCAACTTAATTTTGGATTTAGCTTTTCCGTATAATCGGCATAATATGGTGGTAAAATATGGGTTCTCTTCAAATAATGAGTGTTATACAATTTATTTTAAACAGACTTAAATGATTCAACGCTATAGCACCAATATTTAATTAACTATGAGATGGGGATTTGTTCTTCAATTACTTCATTTTCCTAAATTCAATACTGAAATTGTTTATCTAGATCCATTTCTACAAGTACCAACTTATATATATTATGGATATCATCTCATCTAAATGACCCTACGATATGTTGAGAATATTTCACAATAGTGCATGTTTGAACATTAGTGTGAGAGATGGTCCATCATATCATATCATAGTGGGGAAGAATATCTAGCTGAGAAGCAACCGTATGTAGTTCTAACTTTCTTAATTCATTAAAGTTGTCAAAATACTCCTCATCTTCATACTTGGAATTTCCCTATTCTAAATAACCATATTTTTTTCTCCATTCCCAAGGATGCTCTAATCTAATTTTGTAAGAAGTGTCAAAGAAAAAATGTGAATTATGGTTTTTTTCTTCTTTCTCGCCTAGAGGTTGAATCTGCTTACCCTCCCCTTTTCTTGTCATTTTCATTATTCAAAACCTTGTATAATAATAACTCCATAGTTATAAGAAATATAAAGAAACCATAAATTGACATAAACATTTTAATTTCTCGGCTAAACTATATACTAACTAAATCTACTCTTGCAGTCGCTCTGTGTATTGCTTTTGAATAATAGGGTTGGTTAATGTGGTTTTGGCATACTCAAAACACAAAGAAGGAAGTAGAGTGAGAGAAAAAATGTATTGAATTTCATTTGAATGATATTTCATGTTAATTATTGTTTTTTATGGATTACATTGAATTTCAAAATCCATCCTCATTAATCTAAAGAATATAGTTATACCAAAATTTAAAATTACGTGGAAGCCAATATTTCCCTTAATGATTTTATCAAGATTTCAGGTTTCATGTTTTGGGTGATACTTTAAATAACCATTTTCTAATCTCTCAAAAAAAACATATTTCTAAAATGCATCAATTAACAAAGAAAACCTCATTAGTCTGTAATATGCCAAAATTGGGAGAGCAACAATATAGCACATAAAACTGGATATATGCATAAATATAAAAATATCAAAGCATGATAAAACCATAGATCCATTCCATTATGATTATAACATAAAAATAGATACAATATCTTGAGGAAAAGCTCACTCAATATTGGGCTAACCAGCCTCCCATGAAAGCATACACCTAAACCTGGAATGTTGCTAATACAATATGAGCGAGAATGTTAAAATTGCATTGTCTAAGAGAGAATAATAGCTTAAATATAGAAAAATATATTTCTTCTGATATAATGCTCAAAATTTTTTAAGGCTATAGATCCATGCTCCAAAACATATTTCCAGGACAACCCAGAAAAGGTTTCTGGAAATACACACTATACAAGAATAGCATATTTGGCCCTAGGGCTGAATAATCTCTGCAACTAAATCACTGATAGGAGGTAGATGATTTGAAATTCACAATGGCTGATCCTCCTCCAATATATATCCTAAATGAAGGTCTGATCCCCTCAAAGGAAACACAACTCCTCCAACTAGGGAAATAAACCAAATTCTGCAGCTACTCTCTAAAATAATGCAGTCCTTGAGGGAAACTGCATTGTAGTTGATGATATCTATTTGGCCTAGTGTGAAAATATAAAATGAGGCCCTGAGAACTTCCTCAGAAGCTTCCAGATGAAAGGATGATCCCGCCAATGGAAAAACAGCTCAGAAATTGGAGATCTCTCTCCTCCACTGTTACACCCTCCAACACAACTCAACTTTAAATAAAACTGCGCTTATATGAGATTGAAGCTTGGTCAAATGCTAGATAGTGGTAATGAAACTCAAGATAACCTATATTGAGTAGGCACTCTAAGTCCCCCGAGGATGAGGGTGGGATTTCCGCTTGGAAACACCCTTGTGCTAAGCAACACAGCAAACCCTGCTAAACAACAAAAGCATGCACAGGAATGTCACATGACAATTCCAGATATAAAAAGATAAAAATCAATAATACAAATCCATATCTTCTATGGCTATCATCCCCTTCCTTATATAATTGGTGAGATTCATCCCCCTTGGCCCCACTCATTTAAGTCACTACTTCCATGCATGGAGTCTCCCTCCAAAACTGCATTGTCCCTCAATGAATTCCACTCCTTCCACGACAACGCAGTTGATTTGGTCAAATTTGACCCACACTACATGCTCCAGCCCCTTTTCACACACAATGGTGCTCAATTAAGCTACTAAAATGATCTCCATTCACATTAGGAGTGATTTTATTCCTACTAAGGATATTTATGGGTCTCCATACCCTCTTATTCATCAAATTAAGAAGAAGAAAAAAAATTAATATTCCAACTATATTGTAGCTAATTGGGAATATTACAGTCCTCCCCTTCCAAATGTTGCTTGTCCTCAAGAAACTATAAAGGTGAGTGTTGCAAGTCATCTCCTCCTTCCTTGGTGACACCTCCATGTGATAAGCTCTCCTCACATACCAAGTGTCTCCCAATCGATCCATTCATGAAATGCTCCTCCTAAGTACTCATGAGATGAAAATGATTCATCTCATAAGGAAGCAAAATATCCACTATAGCAACCATGGTTTTCCCAATGTTCTCCCTGAAACATGAAGCATAAGAAACATGGAGCATCTCACTCCCAATGGGCACATTCAACCCTTGAACCCTTCCTCCAATCATCCCCACAATAAGAATAAGAACATCATCAATGTATGGGATCAAAACAAAGGATACATAAGCTGCTATATACAATATTGAAGGAAAATCATAGTCCCACATGTGGAACCAATGCATTATATCTCCTGACTGCCTCAGATAATGATATGGTAAGTGGTTTCCCCGCCACTTACTTGATGCCATAGTATTCTCACAAGTTTTGAGAAGGTGAGTAATGTTTGGTTCCTTTGGAATACAACCTGAATGATATGTCATATCCCTATGTCCTCCTAGGGAGTGTCCATGCTCAACACTTTTTATGGCCCCAAGTTGACCATGAATTTTATAAGGTAGAGTTCCCCCACTTGGAGCAATGGCCCGCACATGTATGGTAAAGGGATGCAAAAATTTATCAAATAAATCATTATGCATAAAAAAATGATCCTTACCATATGCTTTGCTCACACCAATGGAGTGGCTCATAGATAGATCCCCTCTCATTCCAAAAGAGGAAAGAGGTGGTTGTGATAACTCCATCAAAGAGTTATATCTCTCCTCCATCTCCACATGATCCATGCATCTCCTAAAATTTTGATATATCTCCTCTTTAAAGCCTTCCAAAGTATATCCATCCATGATGGTATTGTATGCTCTCATGGAATAAGTGTGGCTGAACAGAAAATTCTCATGTGTTTCTTGTAGTAACTTCTCCTTGAGCTTGGATGCTCTAGATAAGAATATCCTACTCTGATAGTAGATGAACCCATATCTTACTGAATGTCCCTCCTCTAATAGTTGGTCATCAAGTATCATGCATCTAAAAATATCCTTGGAATAATCCACCAACAGTTGGGATTTCCAATAAGGATCTATTATCCATAGTGACAGTGCTGATGATCTATCTTATAAAGCATTTGTCATGTGGCTACCCCCTTATTTGACATCTCCCATGCCAAATTCACATACCAGGATTATGTTATCCTCCCTCTTCTACTCCTTTCTCAGTGCAAGATTTGAGGTGAGAGTGGGCAATGATGATGTTGGGAGAATGTATCCCTCCTCCTTGAGTCTACCCAAAGACTCTCAGCATTGTACCATGACATCCCAATTTTCCCAATCCTCCCGGATCTATGAGTGGTGTGGCATGTTGTGAGATATTTTTGACCAAATCCTGATCAGGTGGCCTCCCAAGTGGTTTTCCACTAAAGAGTATGTCTCATGGGCCAAAGTCATCTGCATACATGATGGGACTATTAGGTCCTTGCTTCCACTGCGCAAATCCAACTTTGTTTTCTGTGTGGAATTTGTTTGTGAGGAATATGTGTGCATGCCCCTAATCATCTAGTTTTTTCCACTCTTTCTGTCCACCCATTCTATCTGCAAAGTATCCCAATCTGTGATGACCTTCCCCAAAGTAATCAACCATTGCACACCCAATATCACATTGGTGTCAGGTATGTTAAACACAAAGAAGTGATCAGTCAATGTATATGTCCCCATGGTGACAGATAAATATGGAACATAATGCATGCACTGCATAGTTCTAGCTCCTGGGACCAAAATCGAAAATCCCTCAAAATCATCAGTGGGTATTGCCCTCCTCTACACTAGTTGGGCATAAATAAAGTTGTGGGTAGCCCCACTGTTAATCAAAACTAAAACCCTCTAATCTTGAATGGAACCTCGAACCCTCAAGTTCAAGTACTTGGGTACTCCTCTCAATGATGCAAGGGCCCCTCCAATTGGAGAAAATGCTCCATTCCTAGCTCCTGGTGGTGGTGGATCTTCTCCTACTATCCCAGCAATGTGAACTCCTTATGGTTCTTCTTCTTCCTCCTCCTCATCATCTAAAAATACCTCTATATGGTGTGCCTTTCCTGTTGCACATATATGTCTGGGTGCTCATTATTCTTGGCATGTGAAGCAAAGCTTCCTTCTCCTCAAGTCCCTTTGGACATCATCACTAAGAGGTACTTTGTTTTGGCCCTCCTTTGAAAAAGGAGCCTTCTCATATTTTCCCTTTGATGGAAAAGTGGTATTTTTCTGAAATGTTGCATTTTCTTTTGGAAAGGCATCTTGTAGATCTCTAGCCCTTTCAATGGAATCTTGAATGGTAGTGGGTTTGGTAGATTTAACCAACCCATGTAGAGGTTCTACTATCCCATTAATAAACATACAGGCCCTCCTTGTTGCAGATAAATCAGGAACCATAACAGAAGGTTTTAGAAATTCAAAAATATAAGTTTTTGGATTACCTAATTGTTTGAGCTTAGCTAGCCCCATGAAAGGTGCCTCCGGGTCTCTTCGATCAAACCTCCCCACCAACCTCCTTGTGAACTCTGAATATGCAGTCACATTTTCATTACCCAATGTAGAAAGTCCATGAAACTACCAATCATGTGCTTCACCCTCAAGGTGCAGTGCTACTATTTTGATGGCCTCCATCTCCAGTACTTGGTTCAACTGGAAGTAGATGTCTAGCTTCTCTACCCATGATTTGGCAGTGAATTTTGATGACCCATGAAAGTTGGGTAAGAAAAATCTACCCATAGTCCAGTGTAGATCATGATTCTGTATGAATCCTCCACCTCTATTGTGATGTTGGGGTCTCCTATTGTCCTTGATCTGACAAAATCCTTGAAAAATCAAATGATCCTTGAACCTTTGAGATTGAGACTCATATGCTAGAAAATAGTCCTCAAGAGTTTCTTGTTCTTGAAACCCTCCATTTCCCACTGCTAAAAATGTAGGCATTGTAGAGTGTTGGGAAACTTGTTGCTTCACTGGTTGATCACTCTAGTGATGAGAAATTCGAGAGCCTTCTCCATGTAGAAAGCCTTTGTTGGACCCTTGGTTAAACTGAGAGGGGGGGTGAATAAGTTTAATGCAGTTATGGTCTTGTAAAACTTTCTTTTATACATATTTACATCTTCATTTCGTGATCAAATTAATATACAATGGAACAACAATCTTAAAAGTGAGTAATAGGAATTAAGCAGATTAAATAAAAAATGTCAACACATAATCATCATGCACTGAGACAACAGATATAAGTGGAAACCCATAAGGGAGAAAACCACATCTTATTATTGTTGTGATGCAAAGGCAAGCTGCAACTCCCTCTCACCACTGATTTTATGTAGGCTTCAACCTACAGGAGGCTACTACCTCAATTATGCAAGCTACAACTTGCAAGGAAGCTCCAAATCCCATCGATTTTCTGTAGGCTACAACCTATAGGAGGCTCCTACCTCAGCGAGCTACAACTGGACTTCTATCAAGCTACAACTTGACATGGAAGCACCAACTTCCTCACTGTACAATAAAATAATATGCTCATTTACCTGGATATCAACTATGTTTTTCTCCTTCTTTAGTGTTGTCCTTCCAGCCTTCAAATTTTCTTTCAATCATCTTTGGATCTTCACAACTCCTCTCTCTGCTCATTCTTCTTCTTACACTGTCTCACTCATTTCTTCATTCTCTCAACATCTCTATGCATATGCTGGTAACATTAGTTATAGGGATCACCTCATAACTATTTGCATTCCACAGGGAATTCGAAATGAATAGGTATGACTCTTTACCTTCCCCCTTCTTATTTTCTTGTCTAGCATATTTAGAATAATATAACAGAATATATTACAGTGGAGTTTTGTTTTGCCTATGGAGACTTGCCTTTGCATCACATACAATAAAAATAATCAAATAATTTACATTGACATTTACAGCAAATATGTCTCGCTTAACCCTTTCAGCTCTTAGCTCGTTGTGTATTTGTATTTTTGTTGCTGTCACTGTCTTTTCAGATTCTATGATTTTTATTCTAGCTCTGCTGCTTAATTACCCTGTTTCTTCCGTTATCTATGCCTTTTGTGTTGCCTTCACCCTCACTTTGCATCTAAATTTAATTATATGTATCCATATGCACATAAACTATGAATTTGGTTAAGACCCATCAAAACCAAATACATTAAGACCCTACAGTCAGCTTTTTAATCATAAGACCTTTAATATATAAAACTCTTGTAATGGTTTATCTTTCCGCCAGTCTTCTACATATACCGATGTTGCATCCCCGATTAGAACCACTACCGTTGATCCTGTTCACAATTTGACGGTCTTCATCATATTTCAAATCTCAAGGTTTATTACCCTTCCATACTTAGGTTTAAATGTACCACAGTGCCATCATAAAAATACACTCGGGTCCCACATGGTTGTATCGCTACTTCGCATCGCAACTTAACTTACAAAATCTTATTACATAAACATCGCCAATTGCGATATGCGATATACGATGGGTCCCACTTAACTCTATCGCTACTTCGCATCGCAACTTTTATATCTTGATAATTATTATCACATAAACATCGCCGATGTGCGATGTGCGATATGTGAAGGGTCCCACTTGACTCTATCGCTACTTCACATCGCAACTTTTATATCTTGATAATTCTTATCACATAAACATTGCCGATGTGTGATGTAGCGCTGTGCTGCCACGTGTCTCTTCTCATCAGCACATCACATCAATTCTATCCATCGCATCGCAACTTTTCTCTTATGATCTTCACCCCTCCAATCTTGTGATTTGCGATATGCGGGCCAGGTCCACGTCATCTCCATGTCATCATGCCACGTCACCTTGCCACGTCACTGCCACGTCATCTTGATGTATTTGCAATTTGTAGGGTCAGGTCCACGTCAACTGCCATGTCATCCCCACATCATCACATTGCACTTCGCATTTTCTGTGACCACTGCGTTTGTGCGATTTTCTCCTGCCCCGATTACGATATGCGATCACATCGCATCGCATCTCCTTTAATCTCATCCGTTTGTTTACGCCGGTCCACCACTATTCTTTTGGGCTTTATGACAGCGGGTCCCAGTTCATATCACTGTGGAGGCACTCCTTGGTACGGAATCATCATCGGGCTTGTGCTACCATAGTGAATGACTACTGTAGATCTGTGGTCAATGCCCGATGGGCAGGTCAACTGCGGAGGCACCCCGTTGGGTTAATCATCTGGTTGTTTGTGCCCCCATGGTACCGTTGATCCCAGATAAACGTTAATAGTGCTCATGTGATGTGCACGAGGTTTAGCCTTTGTTGCTGCCTTCGCTGGTCCCACACCTGTTATCATTCCGCTCTATAATATTCGGAAGCAAAGTCTGCTTTTTAACCTTTGGAAAAATATAACTCACTTTAACCCAATGTTTTAAAATTCTTCAGAATGAATATCAGAACCTTTGGAAATGTTTAATTTACTTTTAAACAAAGGTTAAAATCACCTCGGCAGTGTATTTATGAACTTCAACCACTTTAATAAAACTCTATTTAAATATCATTAAACCTTCGGAACATTTAGACCTTCAGAAATAATTCTGGACTTCAATCCCTTAATAAAACTCCATTGCATACAACGTCGGGTCCATACCTTGTTTTTACTCCCACGCAGCTTTTAACGCGAACTCTATCGGATCTTCCACAGACCTAATCGGATGGAAATCGCATTCAATCGACCCCAGAACTTTATCACCCAAAAGCAATGGGAAATGGGTGGTATTGTGCTCGTGACATGTCGAAATATCATTCGTTCATGTTCGAAATGGGAAAAACCCCTCACAACTCAAAGGTTGTGTGACAACAGTGTCTGGTTTCCTTCAAAACCACTTATCCTGCAAACTCTGTTTAAATTGCATTTGAAGCCGGATTTCCGCCGGATTTTAGTTTTAACTTCGATTTCTCTGGAACCTTCCTTCTCCATCTTTACATAGAGGCTAATAAACATTCAAATCCTCCTCCACTCCTTTACACAGAGGTTAATTCTATGCACTTCACAATATCTATACAATATCTATATTCAATTTTTGTGGTTCTTATCCATCGTTTTCCATTACAGTAAAAACCCCAAATGGGCAGTCGCACCCCACTGATACATTAAACTCTGTGTGACATTTCTGCAACAATTCCATCTAAATCTGATCTGCTCCCTTGTCTAGGTGTTGCTCCTTTGTGCTCCTTTTCCATCAATGACAATATTTCCAACAGTCTCCCCCTTTGGCATTGATGGCAATACCCCAATGCTTCCTCCATGACTTCCTCTGCTTGCTTTTTAGAAGACCCTTTCTTCTTTTGGTTGCTTTTCCTCCCCCTTTGACATCAATGGCAAAGGGTTGCACTTTTCCCAGGGTGGTTTCTATATTTTCATAATATTCTAATCTTCAGGATCTGTTCCATGCACTTCTCCATTGTTCTAGCTCTTTTATTACAATTTATCGATTGCTCTCCCCTTGGAACGATGCTTTCTTATCTGATATTGACTATCTCTTGTCTTCTGCACTTGTCATGTTTCTTGTATGCAGCCCCCTTTTTTATTTCTGATTTCTGATCATGTTAGAGAGTAACATCTACAGACACTACCCCTATTTTGTCTCTTAAATATTCGAATGGTTCTTTAGCAAGAGGTTTTGTGAATATGTCTACTATTTGTTCCTTAGTTGGTACATATTCTAACTTCACTAATTTGTGTGCTACTTTTTCTCTAAGGAAGTGGTAATTTATTGGGATGTGCTTTGTTTTTGAATGAAGTATAGGATTTTTTGATATAATTATTGCACTTGTATTGTCACATTTGATAGAAATAGGTTAATCAATGCTTACCTTCATGTCTTGGAGATTTTGTTTCATCCACATTACTTGTGTGCAACATGCTGTTGCTGATATGTATTCTGCTTCTGCTGTAGATAGAGAGATGGAAGTTTGCTTCTTGCTTAGCCATGCCACCAAAATTTTTCCCAAATAGAATGCCCCCCCACTTGTGGTTTTCCTGTCATCCACACAGCTGGCCCAATATGCATCTATGTATGCTGTCAATGTGAAGCTTTTTCATTTTGGATGTCATATACCATAATGTGAAGTTCCTTGTAGATATCTAAATATTCTTTTGATTGCAAGTAAATGGTTTTGTTTTGGTGCTGCTTGATATCTTTCCACAAGTCCTACTACCAACGTAATGTCTGGTCTAGAAGCTTTTAGGTATAGCAGACTTCATATCATGGATCTGTAAATTTTTTGATCTACATTTGTTGATCCATCATTAGCACATAGTTTGCATCCAGTGATCATGGGAGTTGACACAAGTTTGTAGTCTTCCATTTGAAACCTTTTCAACATTTTTTTTTAGTATTTTTCTTGCGAAATGAATATTCCTGTGTTCTTTTATTGAATTTGAAGTCCTAAATAGAAGGTGAGATCTCCAATCATAGACATCTCAAATTCTAATTTCATTTCTTCAGCAAATCCTTTTGCTAACTCATCTTTGTTGCTACCAAACATGATGTCATCTACATACACTACTACAATCAAGATTTCATTATCATTAGCCTTTATGTACAAATTGTTGTATACTCCTTTCTTGAACCCTTGTTTTTGCAAGTATTTGTCGAGCCTTGAATACCATGCACGAGGAGTTTATTTCAAGCCATATAAGGCTTTCTTTAATCTGCACACATATTCATGTTTATCTGTTAATGAGAATCCTTCAGGTTTTTCCATGTAGACTTCTTCCTCTAGATCTCCATTCAAGAAGGCAGACTTCACATCCATTTGATATACCTTGAAATCATGATAGCATGCAAAGGCCAAAAAAATTCTGATTGCTTCCATTCTGGCTACAGGGGCAAAGGTTTCATCATAATCAAGACCTTGAATTTGTGAATATCCTTTGCATACAAGTCTAGCTTTATTTCTGATTACCTGCCCTTGTTCATTCATATTATTCTTGAATATCCATTTAGTGCCAATGAAATTTTTACCAGTGGGTCTTGGAATTAATTCCCAGGTATTGTTCTTCTCAATTTGGTCCAGTTCTTCATTCATCGCATTTACCCAGTTTTTGTCTTTGCTAGCTTCTTCGAAACTTCTTTGGCTCTATTAAAGATAGCATGGCTAGATATAATTCTTCTGTCTGTTCAGAAATTTGTCTTCTTGTATGGACTCCCACACTCTTGTCCCCAATGATTTGATCTTCTGGATGGTTCTTTTGAGTGTGTCTTGAGGGACCTTTTGAGTTTAATTCAGTATCTTCTATTGTTTTGCTCAGTTCATCATTATCTTGGTTCTCATATTCATGATCATCTGGAGGATTGCTGCTTCTTGTCCTTCTTGTTCCATTTGGTAGATCTTCATCAAATCTTACATCAATGCTTTCCACAATTTTGTGTAGTCTTTTGTTGTAGCTCCTGTAACCCTTACTCTTGTATGCATATCCAAAAAATTATTCCTTCATCAGCTCTTGCATCAAACTTCCCTAGTTTTTCATCATTATTTTTTATGAAACACTTGCTTCCAAATATTCTAAAGTGCTTGATTTATGTTGGTTTACCATGCCATAATTTGTAAGGAGTCTTATCACAATTTGGTCTTAGGTGAGCTTTGTTGAGAATATGAACAGCTGTGTGTACTGCTTCTGCCCAATAGGTTTGGGGAATGTTACTTTCTTGCATCATGGCTCTTGCAATCTATTGTACTGACATGTTTTGTCTTTCTGCCACTCCATTCTGTTGAGGTGTACCTGCAATTGTAAATTGTTGTTTTATCCCATGCTCATTGCATAGGTCTGCAAAATCATAGTCTGTGAATTCACCTCCTATGTTTGATCTGATGCACTTTAGCTTGCATCCTGTTTGATTTTCTGCCAATGCCTTGAATATCTTGAATATCTCAAGTGCTTTAGATTTATATTTGAGAAATGCTACCCATGTCATTCTGGAAAAACCATCTATTATCAGCATGAAATAAGATTCTCCGCTTGGTGCTTTAGTTCTTGAAGGTCCACATAGGTCCATGTGTACAAACTGAAGTGGCCTACTTGTTGATATTTCATCTTTGGTCTTGAAAGATGTGCGGGTCTATTTTCCCAATTGGCAGGATCTACATATGGTATTTGAAGGCTTCTTTATTGCTGGCATATCTCTAACTGCATTCTTCTTGCTCAGATTGATGATGTGGTCAAATTTTAGGTGTCCCAGTCTTCTATGCCATAACAATAATTCATCAAGTTTGCTTATGTGGCATGCTTCATTCTCTTCTTCCACTATATAGACATTACTTTCTATTCTAACACCTTTTATCAAGGTCTTTCTGGTGGTGCTGGATCTTACCCCACAATCTTGGGCTCTGAAAAGGACCTCAAAGCCTTTATCGCACATTTGACTAACACTTAGCAGATTGGCTTTCATCCCATCCACAAATAGTACATCTTGAGCCTTTCCTCTTCCATTATTCAGACTGACTGAGCCTTTTCCTTTGATTTTCGCTGCTTTATCATTGCCGAATGTTACATTTCCATATTTATTTTCATCAAAGGTTACAAACTTGCTTCTATCTCCAGTCATATTCTTTGAGCATCCACTATCCAAATACCATTGGCTTTTCTGATCTTGGGCTATTAGAGCCAGGTCACACTTATTCAACTTCTTTTTCCACTGCAGGCAGCTATTGGTTTGGCACTTTTTCTGAGAAGATGGACCACATTCTTTGAGAGGACATCTGGAAGACATGTGTCCAATTTTATGGCATACAAAGAATTTGATTATATTTTTAAATGGATTATGTGTACGAGTGAACTCTCCATTGTTCATAAATCTCCTTGGGGTTTTGAACATCGGTCTTTTTCCATACATTTTGCACTCCATGGCTTTATGGCCGAACCCCTTACAATAAAAACAATACCCATGGAAATGATTAGTGTACCTGGTGAAGGGTTGTCCTCTCCATTTGTTTGCTTGATGTAGTCTTTTCAATTTCTGCAATTTTTGTTGGTTGAAATTGATTATCTTTGTCTAATAGTATGCAACAATATGTCCCAGCTTGTGGCAGACAAAACAAGTGATATTTCTCATAGGAGGAAAGAATATCTTTTGACAACTTCCAAATTTATTCAATTCATATTCAGTATTGTAAGAGCCTTTTTCAGCTGACTGTTTCTTCATTTCATTCTTTGTCTCTTGATGTTGCTGCTTGTTTTTGTTTGTTTCATCACACATCAAGTTCTTGTTGGCTTCTACTTCTGTAGTTTGTTTTTGAGCTGCTTCATTATCCTTTACAGCTTTTACAAAAATGATATTCTTGTTATCTTCTACCTTAGACTTACTGGTTTCTCCTTCATATCCTATCCCAGCCTTTATGAGAGGATACCTTTGAGCATTAAGAATCTTGTCCAATTGTTCAGTGCTTGTCATTCAAGGAGTGTTCATTGATAATTCCCTTTGGGTGTTTTCTAGTTTCTTTCTCAGCCATACAACTTCTTCTTCCAATTTCTCTTGCTCCTGATTTTTATCTTTAATTTTCCTTAGCAGAATGTCTTCCACCTTCTTAGCTTCTTCAAGTTCTACTTTCAATTGAATGAGGTCTTCTGAATTTGATACCTCTTTTACACATTTGAGGAGAATGTCTTTATGTTTTCTGCACTTGAGTTAAGTCTGTTTATTTCCTCTAGGGCACTTCTTAGCTCCCCCTCAATATCTACCTCATCTTCTAGAAGGAATCCTTTATACTATTCCTTGGCCATCAACACAAATTCAGAGGTTCCTTCTTCATTTGAGGATTCATCTGAGTTTTCAGATGCACTGTTATCTTGCTAAGCATAAAATGATCTTCTATTGAATCTCTTCCCTTTCTGCCAGTTATTTGTTTTGGTTTTCTCTGTCCCTTGAGTCTGCTTATTTGTTTTCTTAAGAGGACACTTTGATGCATAGTTTCCAACTCTTCCACAATTAAAACATTTAAACTGAAGTTTACCTTTATACTTGCCTGAGCCTCTATCCAATATTCTGACAGATTTGGCCTCTTCTTCATCAGAGCAGGAGCATGTATCTTATTTTTCTTCTTTGCTCTTCTTTGTCTTAAAGGTCGCCTCCCTCACATTTTACTTCCTCTGTGGAAGTCTCATCTCATAGGCTGTTAAGTTTCCAAGTAATTGGTTCATGGTCAATGTTTCCCAATCGGCTATTTCTTCTATGGCAGAAACCTTGGGGTTAAACTTGGATGGTAAATATCTCAATATCTTTTGTACAATTACACATTCTCTAATGGTTTCTCCTAGAGATTTCATGTTATTTACAATTTATGCAACCCGTAATAATAAGCTAGCAACATTCTCTTCTTCATTCATTTTTATATTTTCAAATTGAGATCTATAGACTTGCAGCCTTCACCTTTTTATATCCCTCATGGATACTTTCTAATGTATCCCATATTTCTTTGGGAGTCTTGTTGTGCATTACTTTGATAAATTCTGCCTCACACAAACCACTTAAGAGAGCATTCATGGCTTTTTCATTAGCTACAAAATCTAGTTTGGCATCTTTCTCTGAGTCAGTCTCCTTTGGGGCATATCCCAATTCCACAGCAGCCCAAACTTCTATTCCTAGAGACATTATGTATGTCCTCATTCTAATTTTCTAGAAGGCATAATTTGTACCAGTGAACAAAGGGGCTTTATTTGTTGAGCATCCTTCTAGACTAGCCATCTAGGGGACCTAGTATCTCCTTCTAGTTGTTAAATTGATACAGAAGGAACCCGCTTTGATAGCAATTGTTGGACCCTTGGTTAAACTGAGAGGAGGGGGTGAATCAATTTAATGCAGTTATGGTCTTGTAAAATTTTCTTTTATACTTATTTACATCTTCATTTTGTGATCAACTGAATATATAATGGAACAACAATATTAAAAGTGAGTGACAGGTATTAAGCAGATTAAATACAGAATGTCAACACATAATCATCATGAAATGAGACAACAGATATAAGTGGAAACCCATAAGGGATAAAACCACATATTATTATTGTTGTGATGCAAAGGCAAGCTCCAACTCCCTCTCACCACTGATTTTCTGTAGGCTTCAACCTACAGGAGGCTACTACCTCAATTCTGCAAGCTACAACTTGCAAGGAAGCTCCAACTCCCATCGATTTTCTGCAGGCTACAACCTACAGGAGGTTCCTACCTCAGCCAACTACAATTGGACTTCTATCAAGCTATAACTTGACGTGGAAGCACCAACTTTCTCACTGTACAATAAAATCATATGTTGATTTACCTAGATATCAACTCTGTTTTTCTCCTTTATTGTTGTCCTTCCAGCCTTAAAATTTGCTTTCAATCATCTCTGGATCTTCACAAATCCTCTCTCTGCTCCTTCTTCTTCTTACACTGTCTCACTCATTTCTTCATTCTCTCAACATCTCTATGCATATGCTGGTAACATTATTTATAGGGATCACCTCATAACTGTTTGCATTCGAGAGGGAATTCGAAATGAAAAGGTATGACTCTTGGCCTTCCCCCGTCTTATTTTCTTGTCTAGCATATTCAGAATAATATAATAGAATGTATTACAGTGGATTTTTGTTTTTCCTACGAAGAATTTCCTTTGAATCACATACAATAAAAATAATCAAATCATTTACATTGACATTTACAGTAAATATGTCTCGCTTAAACCTTTCAGCTCTTGGCTCGTTGTGTATTTGTATTTTTTTGGTTGTCATTATCTTTTCAGATTCTGTGATTTATACTCTAGCTCGGTTGCATAATTACCCTATTTCTTCCGTTATCTATGCCTTTTGTGTTGCATTCACCCTCGCTTTGCATATAAATTTAATTATACGTATCCATATGCACATAAAATATGACTTTGGTTAAGACCCATCAAAACCAAATACATTAAGACCCTGCAATCCAACTTTTAATCGTAAGACCTTTAATATATGAAAATTTTGTAATGGTTTATCTTTCCGCCAGTATTCTAAATATACCGATGCCGCATCCCCAATTAGAATGACTGTCATTGATCCTGTTCGCAATCCGAAGGTCTTCATAATATTGCAAATCTCAAGGCTTATTACCCTTCCATACTTAGGTTTAAATGTACCACAGTTCCATCATATAAATACACTCAGGTCCCACAAGGTTGTATCACTACTTCGCATCGCAACTTAACTTACGAAATCTTATTACATAAACATCGTCAATTGCGATATGCGATATGGGATGGATCCCACTTGACTCTATCGCTACTTCGCATCACAACTTTTATATATTGAGAATTTTGATCACATAAACATCGCCGATGCGCGATGTGTGATATGCGACGGGTCCCACTTGACTCTATTGCTACTTCGCATCGCAACTTTTATATCTTGAGAATTCTTATCACATAAACATCACCAATGCACGATGTAGCATTGTGCCGCCACGTGTCTCTTCTCATCGGCACATCGCATTGCTTCTATCGATCGTATCGCAAATTTTCTCTTACGATATTCACCCCTCTGATCTTGCGATTTGTGATATGCGGGTCAGGTCCACATCATCTCCATGTCATTGTGCCACGTCACCTTGCCACGTCATCACCGTGTCACTGCCATGTCATCTTGATGTATTTTCGATTTGTGGGGTCAGGTCCACATCAGTTTCCATTTCACTTGCCACATCATCCCCACATCATCACATTGCACTTCGCATTTTCTGTGACCACTGTGTTTGTGTGATTTTCTCCTGCCTCGATTGTGATATGCGATCTCATCGCATTGCATCTCCTTTAATCTCATCCGTTTGTTTACGTAGGTCCACCACTATTCTTTTGGGCTTTATGACAGTGGGTCCCAGTTCATATCACTGCAGAGGCACTCCTTGGTACGAAATCATCATCGGCCTTGTGCTACCGTAGTGAATGAAAACCGTCGATCTGCGGTCAACTGTGGAGGCACCCCCTTGGGTTAATCATCTAGTTTTTTGTGCCTCCGTGGTACCGTTGATCCCAGATCAACGTTAACCGTGCTCATGTGATGTGCACGACGTTTAGCCTTTGCTGCTGCCTTCGCTGGTCCCACACCTTTTATCATTCCACTCTATAATATTCGGAAGAAAAGTCCCCTTTTTAACCTTTGGAACAATATAACTCACTTTAACGCAATGTTTTAAACTTCTTCGGAATGAGTATCAGAACCTTCAGAAATGTTTAATTTACTTTTAAACAAAGGTTAAAATCCCTCGGCAATGTATTTCCGAACTTCAACCACTTTAATAAAAATCTATTGAAATATCATTAAACCTTCGAAAATATTAAAAAAACCTTCGGAATCTTTAGACCTTCGGAAATAATTCCGGACTTCAATCTCTTAATAAAACTTCATTGCATACAACGTCAGATCCATACCTTTTTTTGACTCCCATGTAGCTTTTAACGCGAACTCCGTCGGATTTTCCATAGATTTAATCCGACAACAATCACGTTCAATCGACCCTAGAACTTTATCACCCAAAAGCAACGTGAAATAGGTGGTATTGTGCTCGTGACATGTCACAATATCATTCGATCGCGTTCGAAATGGGAAAAACCACTCACAACTCAAAGGTTGTGCGACAACAGTGTCCGGTTTCCTTCAAAACCACTTATCCTGCAAACTCTGTTTAAATTGCGTTTGAAGTCGGATTTCCGCCGGATTTCAGTTTTAACTTCGATTTCTCTGGAACCTTCCTTCTCCATATTTACATAGAGGCTAATACACATTCAAATCCTCCTCCACTCCTTTACACAGAGGTTAATTCTATGCACTTCACAATATCTACATTCAATTTCTGTAGTTCTTATCTGTCATTTTCCATAATAGTAAAAACCCCAAATGGGTTGTCGCACCCCACTGATACGTTAAACCCTGTGTGACATTTATGCAAAAATCCCATCTGAATCTGATCTTCTCCCTTGTCTAAGTGCTGCTCCTTTGTGCTCCTTTTCCATCAATGAAAATATTTCCAACACCATTTAAGGGAGTCTTTGTGTCTATCCATCCTCATCTCCTTGATTTCTCTTGCAATGTCTTGCATGGTTTGAAGAAGAAGCTTTGGATACTCCTTCTCCTCTTCTCCTCCTGATAAGGGAGTTTTTCCTTTATCTTCTCTAACATCTATATAATCATATCTCTGGTTTCTTCTTTCAAGATACCTCTTCTCTTTGTCTGTGAGATGATCTCCTTCTTCTGATGACATATTAGATTAGATGCACAGGTTGAGCCAATATTATTCTCTGATGCCATTGTAGTATTCCCAAATGGGAAAAGCAGCAACATAAGACATAACAATGGAAAGTAGCAGTGAAGATCAATGCATAAAGATCAGAGACCAATATGGAGCCTTTTTATTCATCATAATAGTAGAAAATAAGTGTAATATAATGGGGCACAAATCATACATATGAGCTAACAAGCCTCCAATAAGTAAATCCCCTCAAGAATGAGGTACTGCTACTATACCAAAATGCCAGAAGATAGCTACAGCGTAGCCATGGAGAGCACTGCTACAACATATGGACATACAATGATACAAAGGGTTGATTTATGCCTCAAGAGATATATAAAATGAATATCTACGCTATATAGAAACCTCCCAAAAGAACCCAAGAGGGTTTTTAAAAAATACACCAATATACAAAAGGTGAACCAAAGCCCTAGGGCTGAAGATTCACTGCAAAAAAATAGCTACAAAGATGTGGCTGATCTGATGTAACAAAGAATGAAGCCTCCTCCAATAGAATCTCTAGATGAAAGGCTGATCCCTTCACTAGAAAATCTTCTCCCCAAGTGGTGTACTAAAACCACCCCTGCAACTCCTCCCTAAAATAATGTAGTCCAAGACTGAAACTCCACTATAGGGGAAAATGATAATGTGGCCTAGTGCCAAATGTTGCAATAAGGCTCAAGGGCCTTCCTTACCAGCCTCCCAATGGAAGGAAACCTTCCTCCACTGAAATCTAGCTCAGAAATCACCCAAAACAACTCTCCACTGCTGCACTTTACAACACATCACAACCCTCTGCAGAAAATGCACTGTAGATGAAAGATGGAGCTTGGCCTGATGTCGAAATGTGGAAATAATGCCCAAATGCTTCTCCTAAGTGGGAACTCTAAGTCCCCCGAGGATGAAGGTGGGATTCCCGATCTGGAACACCCTGTGCTAAACAGGACTGAAGTCTTATCTAAATAGCTGAAGAGAGAAAATAGTCATACAGAACATATCAAAATAATAATCTAAAACATATATTCTATGGCTATCATCCCCTTCCTTATATAATTGGTGAGCTTCCTCACCCTTGGCTCCACTCATTTAAGTCACTACTTCCATGCATGGATTTTCCCTCCAAAACTGTGATGTCCCTCAATGAATGCCACTCCTTCCATGAAAATGTTGTTGATTTGGTCAAAGTTGACCTATTCTGCATGCTCCGTCCCCTTTTCACACACAAGGGTGCTTAATTAAACTACTAAAATGATCTCCATTCACATTAGGAATGATTTTATTCCTACTAAGGAGATTTATGGGTCTCCATGCCCTCTTATTCATCAAATTAAGATGCAAAAACAAAAATCAATATTCCAAGTAGCTTGCAGCTAATTGGGAATATTACATAGTCAATTGTAGTTTCATCCACTATCAGGTATTAATATTTCAAGTGTTTTGTAACTTTGGCTGAAATCTTTTGACCTGATATTGACTGAGCATGACAACTGATGTTATTTTTTAGAGAAATTTCCCATCATCTTCCATATTAGCTATAAAGTATTGAGATATTGAGTATCAAGGCATCAAGTGTTTTTCATTGAGCTTCGATAAAAACCTCCCAATGCTAACAAAACATGAGATATCATTAGTGGGTAGACTTATTTTTGTCAAGTTGTTATTTTTTTAACTAACTATTTCTTTATTGAGTTTTCAAGATGTTAGAGTATTAAGAGCTAGAGAATTTAAACACTTTACATATCCTTTGATATGAAAAAACCAAAAATAGCATCATGGGTTGGGATTTCCCTGTTAGATACGATAAAATTATAATGTTGTGGTATATTCAACTTTCAAGAGTTGGAGGTATTGGGTGATTTTTTCGCAACAAAATCATATGTATCACTTTATACTATTGAAACCAAAAATATAATTAATTAATGATTTGACCATTTTCATTATAAAAAATAGAAACTTGAATAATTTTGGAAGAAAAGAAAAAAGTGTTTTTCAACCTATAAACCTTTTGACACTCATTATTTATAAAATTGTATATTATGCTTTATTATTAGCTTGAAATCATAATTAATCATGATATAAGACATAAACCCCAACTTAATAAACCTTTAGGTGAGTAATTTAATCAATAGAAACATAAAAATTTCATAGGGTCTGCACTCTTTACTTAACAATATACAAAACTAGGGGTTTTTTGTACCAATGAGAATGCACAAGCAATGATATAGTGTTGTACTTACATAAGAAATACCCATACACATTCATGATCCCAATTAAAGTATGACATAATATTTTTTCATAACATATTCATTCAATTCTCCTCTTCCTTTCAGTCACTCACCCCTTTAGGTTTAGGCAATCCCCTTCTCAAGTACATAGTTCATCGATAAATATACCCAACCAAGGCTTCCTTATACATGAAGATCAAAGAGATTGTTAAAGTGTTAAATCCAATGCGTCCCTATGGATTTCTCTAACATAGTTTACATGTCATTATTATGTTGATAAAGGCATGCAATAGGGATACAATGTCACTATAATTTCCTTTTTCTTGGGATTCTTCTTTGTAAAAATTATCTATCCTACCTAAATAAATTCATCGTTTCACCTATATCACAACATATAGTTCTCATGAGATATATTCTAAAATTTTCAATAAGGATTTTTGTTTTCCAAATTTGCTTGATACAAAAGTTGAGTCTCATGAGTAGAATACTCTTCCCATAACATTTGGCTCTTTGTAGGTGATTATATTCCCATTCTTCATTATGGGCTTACATCCCATGCCATACCTAAGGCATGCTTCCTATAGTCTAGATTTTCACTCACCCAAATAATATTAGTTTCTTACACATAAAATGCTTTAAATATATCATTTATAGTAGTATTTAAATTGGTTTCATAACCACCACATGGTTAATCATTCAATAATTTTAGTTGTAGGACATACAATTGAAAGAAATTCATCATTACATTTCATGTTCATTTAATATCCTCACACTCATTCCAAAGAATTCATATAGCAATCAAAATTTTCATGCCAAAAATTCAAGTTAGATCAAGGACGAGAGTTTCATATTCACTCTCTCCACTGAGGTATCCATTTCAGAATTTATTAGCACTTAATTTATCCCACTTTACTTTTTCTGGGAGTGAGTGATTCATGCCACTCACTTCAACACTTAGTAGCTTCTCATAACAATTAAAAATATTTTTTACCAATGATACTTATTCATACTAAAGCTTATCATACATAAGCATGTGTGCCTTCAGTGCTTCAAATGTATAGATTAGTAAATTATCAGAAATGATGATCATATCAAATGTAGCCATACCACTATCAAATTCCATTGAGTATTTTATGAAAAGAATGGATTTACGTATTATAATAGTCAGAATTCATATTCATGTTCTTTACAAGCATTCTTAGCATCATTCATATCCATGAATTCCCTTAATGCATTACCAACCATAAATTATTTTCGACTTATGGATGCATTACTGATTGATCTAATTGTTTCCTATCAAGACAACTTGCATAGATTTCTAATATTTTACCAAATCTTATGTGTTGGCAGCCTTTTTCCTTAACCATACCATTCTTGGTCATTCATGTGATACATGAATTAAAGTGAAAACATATCAGAAAGATACAAACTTAGCCTAAAATAATCTTACCAAATCCTTTACCTTTTTTATTGGACTTGTTTGATTTTCCATGCTTACATGGCTTCAATCACTATGCATATCTAGTTGACTATTTCTCAAGGAATCCATTTGGATCCTTCTTTCGCCTTTTTTTATATGCATTCTCTTGTTGTTTTCCTCATTATCCCTTGGATGACTCGGAAGGAACTTCCTTGCCTCAATTCATGCTTCAATGAGGGGTCTTTAATGTCAATTTCTAATAACAACATGTTCCCTTCATTACCCTTCCAACGAGGATCATTTTCCTTTTTTCCTCTGTATGAGGTTTTCAAAAAATTGTATCATCATTGTTGGAGAGGTAAATCCCCTCTGCGAATAGAGGCGATCCCTACTAACCTAGATCGAGTCTAGCAACAATCGTATCATGCTAAGACACAAGTTCCTAATTGAAATAGACCAAATTGCAAGAAAGGCCTACCTCAAGTCCAACGTTGTTGTTCGTGGAGAAGATAGCACTCCAGTTCCCCTTGCCCCGATAGATCACAATTCTCCCGCTTGGCACGATTGAACACCCGCACATACAAGAAACACGACGAACACACAAGCGTAAAACCCAATATATGCAATTATGTATCAGTCAGAGAAGATACAACCCATAATCACAAAGTATGAACATACGAGTGGAACCATAACCAAAGTCACTTATCATTAATCAAAACAAAGAAAGATACAACTTGAGCTCTAACACTGGATCTTCCTTCGGCGGGTCGATAGAGGAATACGTCTCGGTAAAGCTCGTCAAGACAAGGACAAGTCTCTCTCTCTCTCCGACTGTCTGACGATAATCTCCTTACAATTGTTTCAGCTCTATTTAGGCTACCAGCTATTTAGCTAGTTCAACCATTCAGCCCCTTCATCAATGGAAGATGGCTATATTTATAGAGGAGAGGAGGAGGTTGAGATCCCTACAATAGTGGAAGGGAGGCCTTATCCCTTGGGAGGTTCCCCATAAGGTGGAAACAAGAGGCCAAAGGAGGAAGGCCGTGGTTATTCAGTCGAAACCATTCCTCATGACTCATCCACGAAGTTGTTGTAATTGAAACTTCGTCTCTTTTTTAAAAAAACTTTCCATAAGCAGATTGGCGGGGGTGCTTAACTGGGACAGAGCACCAACTGGCGCGGGCTCAGTGTTAATTTTCCTCATTGGCGCGAGGACATAATGGGCTACCAACGCCAAGGAAAAAATAGGTTTTTTTAGGGGTCTGCTCAGGAAATGATCAATAGAAGGAATATTGTCCTCATGGAAAGGGATGAAATGATGGTATTTGCAAGGCATGACACTGCTTATTGGTCACAGAAACGACCCTCCAATTGGGGAGATGGGGATTGCAAGGACGGTGAAGAATTACTATGTAACAGATGCCCCCTAAATCATGAGGCCCGAGAGAGAGAGAGAGGTGAAATGCTTTACGAGATCGTGTCCAACTGAAAACACTACCGTCAGAAAACCTACGTAGACGAGTACAACTGATATCTCAAATACATGATATATGGCATGGGCACAGCCATCCGTAACAGATTATACAATCATCAAGATCCAAGGCATGGATGCAGCCATCCAGTAAGGATTGATAAATAGACTCAGGTATGGTCGCAGCCATCCAATCAATGAGTCTTGTAACTAATCAGAATAATCCACAAAATCGTAGCCTGGGTCCTAACATACAAAATCCAGGGTTTTGCGCTCCATCTCGACCTGAACAGAGTACAAGTTCAAGCATGTGAATAAGTGAGTTGAAGTCAAACATGCAAGAACATCGTCTGATTACCAGCCAATAATGAAAGCTGTTAACAGACGCGAGAGGAACCACCAATAATGACAATGGACCTCAAGGTACTATAGGTACAATCCACGGAGTGTGAACAGTGAGATAGCGTCGAACACCCGCAAAATCATCCGATCGAAGGTCAATGATGAAAACCTTGCGTCGAATGCGAATAACATGCCATTGAGGCATGCAGGCTCCAGGGTACCGGAAGGGAGTCCCTAGATCAGCTTCCTAGATAATGAGTTGAAGTCGATAGGAAGTGACCTTGATCGAAGGTGGGACACAGTGTTTCCCACATCATCGACGCGAGACATAGGGATATAGTGTTTGTGAATCAGATGAGAATGAGAGGAGGGTTGAAACTTGCAGAGGTCAACTTCTCTTGAACATATCGGTGGCACGATAGTGGATTTGGCAGTATTTGACATCAAAATATCAGAGGTCATGATGACGAGGAAAAGAGCAGATGAGAGGTCAAAAGGGATTACCCAAACCCACAGAGGCAAGCAGAGAATGAGATGAGATGTCCCCAACCTGACACGAATGCAGACAAGTGCCATGTTCAAGAGCGACATACTGCCGACACGACGATGATACGATTTCATTTTCCCCCACCATTTCTGGCGAGTACCTCTTTATTTTTACACAAGCTTCAATAGGATACCATATGCTTGTCATATAAGTTCATCCTTCGGACGAATCCATCCTAGTACATTTAACGAGCCCTAGGAAGGAGGAACTTGAATATCGTCATTACGACTGAATCCAATGTCATCAAGGTTTAACGAGTTTGACAAAGGAAGAACTCGGCGTCTTTTCATGTTTAGAGAGTTTGAAAAGACAGCAGAAAAGTAAACTCCAACAGTCCCTTTTCATAAATAGTTCCTCGGATCTAAAAATGTAGAAAACTATGTCTAAGAAAACCTCCTAGTCGCAATAGGCTAGGGTATTCCTTTTTCGTAAATAATCTATCCCAGCCTGAAAAAGGGGTAAACGTATACTGGGTAGATGTCGTTTTTCAGCCAATTTAATGAGATCGAAATGACAAGGGACTCGGAAATCTTTTCATGTTTAGAGAGTCAGAAAAGAGCTGAAAGTTGACTCCTCCTGGAGGAACGAGTGGTATAAAGGGTAGCTACTAGTTCCGGTAATGGTGGAACTGCTCATAACAATAGAAAGTTAAGAGGTTGGCTATCAAGACCACTCATCGCAGAGATTCCTTAGGAACTGGTAAAACAACCAAGTGAAGGCATATGATCGGCCAAGCAGATGGGGACGATGGAGTGAGAAAACTAAGGCTCATCTGGCAAATATAGGCTGATAATATGGGAATCACACGAGGTAAAATGGGAAAGGTTTCATTTTTACACAAGCTTGAAATCAGGAAACTTTGCTTGAAGTTGGTTTCATTTTTACACGAGATTGAAACAAAGATAAACTATGCTTGAAACCGGTTTCATTTTTACACAAGCTTGAAACGGAAATAAACTATGCTTGAAAAATTTAAGCATGCCCCTAACATGGTGACTCAATTCGAGGTGCATGCCCCCCAAGCTTCAGTCCATATAAAAGGCAGATGGAGTGAAGGTTCAATTTATGAGATCGAGAAAGACTCGACTGGGATTTTACGAGATCTTATTCAAGACTCGAATTGAACGGGAACGTGTTTCATTGTTTTAACGAGGTTGACACATTAAAAGAACTATCCTCAGGATACCTTGTTTCATGGTTTAAGGAGCTCGGCACAAGACAAGGAACTCTGCTCCAACAACCTTGTTTCATTTTTTAAGGAGCTTGACACAAGACAAGGAACTCTGCTCCAATAGACCTTGTTTCATTTTTTAAGGAGCTTGACACAAGGAAATGAACTCTGCTCTGACCAGATCCGGTTTCATTTTTTAAGGAGCTTGACGCAGGAAAAGAACCATGCTCTGACTGACCTCATCATAATGAACAAGAAGTCATCACTTCCAAAAGTTCCACTCCCGATGGAAGGAAAACATCCTGGAAGTCAGGATCCAATTCCCCCAGCACCTGATGCACAACGGCACTATCACTGAGTACAGGCACGGGGTAGGTAGCCACATAGTTGACCTGCAGTGGGGTAGATACAACGGGTGGATAAAAACTAGGAAGGGATGATGGCAGGCCAGTTCCCACATTAGGACCAAAGAATGAAAGCTGATCAATGGTCACGATCCGTCCTTCATGTGGAAAACAGGCCACACGAAAAAGGGAGGAGACAAGCGCTCCCATGGCATAGGTGTAATCGCGCCCTAGGAGCATATTGAAATCCAAAGGGCTTGGAGCAACCATCACGTCCATATGGACGGTTTTACCTCTCAAAGTAACAAGTAACCTTGGAAGGATCCCTAATGGTTGCCTAGTTCTTCTGTTAAATGCCAACAGATTATGCGTAACAAGCACAAGCGGCGGCAAAATGAAAGCTTGCCAAGTAGTTGAGGATAGAACACTAACAAACACTCCTTCATCTATAACAGTGCTAGGTATGACCAGACCAGAGGTTTGTACCGTTATCTCAAAAGGCACATAAGATGGAAGGCGGTATCCTGCAAATCAACTCCAATCGAAGGAAGCGACCAAACTACTTGGAGGGGCTACCATCGAACTGAGATGGTCTTCCCCTGGTGTTATGGAAGAAGAAGGAGCATCCTCCACAACCCCCATCTCAAAGGCAGGAGGAGTATCCTCTGGGACCTCCATCACGGGAGGCAGAGGAGCAACTTCTTGAGATATAGGGACAGGAGAATCTTTCTCCAAGTCCGAGGAATCTGAAGAAACAAGAAGAACCTGAGGGATATGAGGTCCACTCTCAACAGAAAAGACCTAGTGCACTGCAGATGGGGCCAGCTCAACCGATCCCATGCCAATGGTTGGTCGGAAATGGATTCCTGAATTTGAATTTCTGCAGGAGCGGGATCGACCAAGGATGACTCTTGACCAATCGTAGGATTAGCAGGTGGGGGACTCAAAGAAAGTTGTTTGTAACCAGCCGGAAGGCACGGTGTAGAAACAGTCGAGTTGTCCAAAACTCACTTGGCTTCATCCATATACGGACAAAGGTGAATGGCATGGTCCCCTTCACACAACTTACAGGGATTGGTAATCTTACCCTGCTTCCTAAGAGTTTTACCAGCACCAGTTGAAGACGTGCCCCCAACCTGACTCCCAGAAGCCAAAGGCAACAGCAGAAGACTATTGGACCATACTTCGATCACCTTGGGAATACCAGGGCAGTCTTGGAGAAGATGGTCTCCCGTGCACAACATGTAAGGGAACTTGAATTTCCGTGGAGGGTTGGAAGTTTTATCAAAGGGAGGTGCTTCGAAAGTAGTAGCTGCAGCCGTAGCCTCTCTCTTATCAGACTTCTTCTTCTTCTTTGTCTTCTTCTTCATCTTCTTAGCCACCTGGTTACTCGAATCCAGACTTTCACTACACGAAGTAGAAGAGGAGGACGCAGAAACAAGAGAAGAAGGGGAGAGGTCCACCTTAGAATCAACATGATGTTGTTCAGGCAGAGGAACTGATTGACCAATAGCCGAGACATTCGGGACCAGAGAGGTTGAAAACAACCAAACGGGCAACCCAATAGTTAACCCAGGAAGGGACAACGTTGCCATATAAGGAGCGCCAACATTTCCAAAAGGAGGAAAAGGACCAGGATTCCCTTCGGAGGGGATTCCTTGGTTGGTGAACTCCGGAAAAGTTGCCATTAGAAACAACTCAACACAACGCCCTAAGGAAACTAACTTTAACCGGGAATATTTCGTGGGCAGTTAATTTTTAAAACATTGAAACAAAACTCTACCGTTTCATATTTTAAGAGTCAAGAAAAGAGTAAAATATGACTCTATCTCTTTCAGTTTTGAAACAAGCATGAAAGTACAAGCGCTTGATGATCCTTTAAAATTTAATGAGTCATAAAAGATCGAAATGACTACCTTGGAACTCTAGGCAAAAGGGTGTACCAGATATCCGTGAACTGCAATATACACCTTGGTTAAAAAATGAAAAATAAATCAAGCAAGGACTTGACGTACGTTTAGGCAATCTCCCCGAATGCTGTGTTCGGTGTATCATGGGTATAAGGTGGCATACTCGGCTTCCTACGGACAAAGGATAGCAACCTAGTGGGGTCTCCCTTTATATACGCAACGGTACGGGGAGCACAAGTCTGTACTAGTGCTGTCTAAAGCCAAGATGCAAACGAAAACTACTAGGTTTAACGACGTCAGAACACGTCACTAGCCTAGACCTCTAAATATTTCGTTAATGTTTCAATGCTACCTTAAGGTAAATTGAATAAATTTTAGGGTTGATCTTCAATTATGTCTCGGTTTCAAGGCCCTACCGTATGTCATCTGAAAATATCCTATATGCAGCTATATGACGAAAGAAATATTTCAATTCGATGAATGCTATCTAGTTAAGGGAAGAACTTCAAACAATGATGCAACAACCAGCAATACTGAAAATGAAAATTTTTCAAACTAGATGACTTTCAATATCTAAAAGTAATTTAAAACATTCAATGATGCGAATAATGCAATGTAATCTATGAAAAGTCCTCTTTTCTGAAAACTATGCACTTGTAATCTATGCACAATTTCCTTTTTATTTTGAAATGATAAGAATGCATTCAATGCATTTTTCGATGAAATGAGAATCTACTTAATGCATGCTTTTAATGAAAGAGAATGCACTCAAAGCGATGTTTAGTTTTCAATCATTAAACAATGTAATCTAAGTTCAATGATGGATCTAAAAAAATAGTTTTCAATGCAATGTGATCTAATGCATGAAAAGAAAACTTTGAAATGAAAAATAAAAGAACACAAATATCCTTAACGAAGGATGAAGGCAAAAGGGATGCAAACAAACACTAATAATGCAATTGTTGTTTTAAACACTTTGTAACAAAATTCCTCAAAAGGCTACAAGACATATGAGGTCAAGCACAAAGAGGAATTCTAAAGCATGAGTTCAAAACAAGGCATTCATTCCCTTTTACATCAAGAAATCATGGAAAGAAGACATTAGGCTGAACAATGAGAAATGTAATCTATGCTCATACAGAGAAAAGACCGAAAGGGAAAGACACATTGGTGAAGGATTTAGGGAAAAAGTCTCAATTTTCACACACCCTGAAATTGGCACGACTTTCTCATTGAAAACTAGTGCCAACTGGTGCGATTTGCTAACTGACAACAAGCGCCAACGCCTGAAAATGAAAAAAAAAAAAAATTTCTCCCAACCAATACCAGACTCACCACTTCAAGAAAAATCTAAAACTAACCCAGAAGCAAAGTACTGACCCAAAGAAACTTCCAAACAAGGGAAAACCCTAGCACCTACAAGAGGTGGCGCGACTGTCTGGTTGTAATCCATACCAGACAAGGGTTGGCGCGAGTGATGAACTGGAAACTTGTGCCAATGGGCGTGACTGTCAGGGTGGAAACTGCACCAATGAAGCCAACCATTAAAAGATGACAATTCAGAAAAATAGAGGTCAGATTTGATCCTCTAGGGGCTGAACAGGGGTTTTACACTAGAAAAAAAATGAACCAAAAGAGCTGATCAAGCAGACAAAGACCAAAATCAACCAAAAAGACAAGACAAAATCCAATCAATGTCTCCCCAGTGGGGTCGCCAGTTTGTTGGAGAGGTAAATCCTCTCTGCGGACAGAGGCGATCCATACTAGCCCAGATCGGGTCTAGCATCAATCGTATCACGCTAAGACGCAAGTTCCTAATTGCGATAGACCAAATTGTGAGAAAGTCCTACCTCAAGTCCAACGTTGTTGTTTGCAGAGAAGATAGCGCTCCAGTTCCCCTTCCCCCGGAAGATCACAATTCTCCCGCTTGGCGCAATCGAACACCTGCACATACAAGAAACATGACAAACACACAAGCGTAAAACCCAATATATGCAATTATGTATCAATCAGAGAAGATACAACCCATAATCATAAAGTATGAACATACGAGTGGAACCATAACCAAAGTCGCTTATCATTAATCAAAACAAAGAAAGATACAACCTGAGCTTTGATGCTGGATCTTCCTTCGGCGGGTCGACAGAGGAGTACGTCTCGGTAAAGCTCTTCGGGACAAGGAAAAGTCTCTCTCTCTCTCTCTCCGGCTGTCTGAGGATAATATCCTTACAATTATTTCAGCTCTATTTAGGCTACCAGCTATTCAGCTAGTTCAACCATTCATTCGCTTCATCAATGGAAGATGGCTACATTTATAGAGGAGGGGAGGAGGTTGGGATCCCTACAATAGTGGAAGGGAGGCCTTATCCCTTGCGAGGTTCCCCATAAGGTGGAAACAAGAGGCCAAAGGAGGAAGGCCATGGTTATTCAGTCGAAACCACTCCTCATGACTCATCCACGAAGTTGTTGTAATCGAAACTTCACCTCTTTTTAAAAAAAAAATTCCATAAGTAGATTGGTGCGGGTGCTCAACTGGGATAGAGCGCCAACTGGCACGGGCTCAGTGTTAATTTTCCTCATTGGAACGAGGACATAATGGGCTACCAGCGCCAAGGCAAAAACAGGTGTTTTTAGGGGTCTGCTCAGGAAATGATCAACAGAAGGAATGTTGTCCTCATGGAAAGGGATGCAATGATGGTATTTGCAAGGCATGACACTGCTTATTGGTCAGAGAAACGACCCTCCAATGGGCGAGATGGGGATTGCAGGGACGGTGAAAAATTACTGTGTAACAATCATCATCTTCAACAATTCCTAATCACATCGAAAATTATCAATTACATCAGCTTATCAATCGAGTCATAAAGCATGTTTCTTAACACTTTTAGATCCTCATTCAATATTTGGCATGTCTCAATGCATTTGCATGCACTCCATTAACCATTCTCTTGATTCATTTTTTGGTGTAATTATCATATTCATTTACTTTCCTTCCCTATTTAATTAACATTATCATTCTTATATAATATTTTCATTTTAACTCTTTCATCTCTAATAAAACAGTAGCAAGGAAGAGAGTTAAGGATTTTCAACTCTAATTCCTTTGCATAGCCTAGAATTCTAAGAATTGTTTCCCCATTTCACTTAAGTAATTACTGTCAACTAGGCTTATTATTTCCTCTAGGAATTATCCCATCATTCTACACAATACACATTGGAAAATGCAATATGGAAACTATTAATTCAGATTTTCCTAAACCTTAACAATTTCTTGAGAACTTTGATTATCTATTTGTGATTATTTTTTAAATATTCTTCATCAAACATTTACCAAGAACATAAACAATAAAGGTAGTGGACATATAAATTAGGCTTCAAGCCATGGAAAAAGCCCTCCAAGGGGAAATATTAGAAGAAAAAAAATGTTATCTTCCTATAGAATCTGCTTCAAATGGGACAACAAAGACCCAAACTCTAAACCAAGGCCTCCTCCAAGTACCAACTCATCCCTACAGATCAAAAAATGCTCAATTCTACATCAACCATCTTCTAGCTACAACTTCGCCACAACTTCAACCCTACTGTAAAAATTATAAAAACATATGTATATCAATGGATTCAATCCGATCCAACAATGTACTAAAGCTAGATATTGAATCGCTTCTACAAATCAATTGCGGAAATTAAACACAATCGCCAATCATGTGAAGCAAAGAAAGAATCAAATCAAACCACAACACAAATAATTTCCTGGGAGATCTTGCTGCTCAAAACCGCTATATATTATATTGTATATTAACCATGGAATCATAAAACAACTACAATGTACTCTTCTCACAAGAGTTTGTTGCGCTCTTCTAACTATCTCACATTTTCCTGGACAAAACTGACCGACACTTAGTCAATTCTCGGCCTCTAAATAGCCTACCTTGCTTTCGAAATTGCTAATGATTGAAATCCCTATTCTTCAGGAATTTTGGCGTTCCTAAACTACGCAAGGATAATGGGCACTCCAATGGATGTCTGGTTGCATGAAAGTAACCTACTAATCACACAACTTGTAGTTAACCTCCCTTTCAACTTTGTCTCAACTGGATCTCCACTGGAACTGACATGCATGTAGCTAATAATAATAAATCATCAGTTTCATGGTAGATCACTGATTTTGAATTAAATATTATTTAATTCACTTGATCTCTCACTAGTGTAAAAAACAATTACAACTAGTTCAACTCACTCTAACTCACTTAACTGAGTTAATTGATTACACATGCATTAAACTAATGCACCAACTGCAATTCGGACTCCATAACTAATAGAATTACGCTGCATGCCTCACCAACCACCCTCAACTCAAAATACATGAGCTAAATGAGTTTTTCACACTCGGTTAACTATTACAAGTGATCATGAGATAAGATTACATTTTATTGTTCATTTTAATTAAGGGAAAATTAAAATAGACACTACAAAAAATTTAGCCCACACTAGTGTAGGTGTTTCTTGGACCTACTGGTCCCACACTAGTATATGTTCTCCAATTTCTTGTTGGACTTCAAAACTCCCTCTCAACAAGAAAGGGATAATCTTCCACCTTGATCCTACCTCTACGATATTTGAATTTTCTCCTGGTGAGCTCCTTCGTCAGAATATCTGCATCATGATATTTTGTGGGAATGTACCGAATTAACATTATGCGCCTCTGAACACAATCTCTGAGATGGTGGTACCGAATTTCTATGTGATTGGACCTATCATGAAACACAGTATTAACTGAGATTTTAATGCAACTCTGGTTATCACAATGTATCACTTTCAGATCCATCTAAGAACCAAACAAACCAACCAAGATATTTGTCATGCAAATGGGCTCACATGTAGCTTGAATTTCTACCATGTATTCTTCCTCCACTGAACTGAGTGCCATATATTGATGCTTCCTATTGTACCAAGAAACTGATGTCGATCCTATGCTGAAGATCCCTCCTGATGTGCTCTTTCTATCTGATGGACTGCCTGCCCAATTTATATTCGTGAAGCCTTGAAGCTTCACTCCCTCTATTCGTTTGTACCATAATCCATACTCTATAGTTCCCCTAAGATATCTGAAGACATGCTTCCCCGCCTTCCAAAAGAGCTCGGTAGGCTAAACCATAGCTTGACTCAACTAGTTAACTACGTAGAAAATGTCTGGTCTGGTGTTCACCAAGTACATCAGTGAACCTACTAGATACCTATAGATAGTAGCATCCACTACTTTTCTAGAAGTAGCATCCTCTTTCCTCCAATTTCCTGGAAGATGAGTGTCCATGGGTTTACATCTCTCCATGTGAAACTTACCATTATCTCTTTGGCATACTTTCCTTGAGAAACAAAAGGTTCACCACCCCGTTGCCATATTTCCAAACCAAGGAAATAGTGAAGGAGTCCCATGTCCTTCATTTTGAACTCCCTTGCAAGATCCTCCTTGCATGAGTGTATCAACTGCTCATCACTAATCAAAATTATATCATCAACATAAAGTACGATAATCAAGAGCTTACCATCAACCACAATATGGTACAGTTTTGCATCTGCTTCACTTTTGGTAACGCCCAAATTGGTGAAATAGATCTCAATCTGAGTGTACCAAGCACGAGGTGCTTGCTTTAGCCCATACAGTGCTATCTTGAGTCAACACACATGCGACTCACTGTAAAAGCTATCGAAACCTTTTGGTTTCTCTATGTACACTTCTTCCTCAATAACTCCATTGAGAAATGCAGTTTTCACATCCATCTGATGAATGCGCCACCCCATCTACGTTGAGAGTGAAAGGATAGATCTAATGGAAGAGTACCTCGTGATTGGTGAAAAAGTATCATCATAGTCGATCCCCTCAACTTGTGAGAATCCCCGAGCCACAAATCTAGCCTTGTACTTCTCCACACTCCCATCAATAGCTTTTTTTACCTTGTAGATCCATCTAGATACAACCACTGATTTTCTGAATTGTCTTGGGACAATCTCCCATGCATTGTTCTTGACGATGGAGTCATACTCCTCTACCATTGCATCAACCCAAATTGGTTGCTGCACTGCCTCCTGAAAGGAATATGGTTTTGTCACAATACACTTTCTCATAAGAGCCATGTATCCAGTAAACCTGACTGGAGACTATCTCTGTATGTGCAGTGAAGTAGAGGCTCCTACATTCTCTGCTGTATCAAGTCTCAATCTATCAGCTTTCGTGGTGTGCCTTATACCATTTCTGGTGGATGGCTTTACATGAGTGTTTTCTACCACTCCATGATCCTCTGCATGTGGTTGCTCCACATATTGAGGTTCATTCTTTGGAACCAAGAGTTCCTCCTCTACATGCAAATGCATATCCCTCACAAGGGACAATCACATGTCTTTCTCCTCATTAAGTTTTATATTCCGTCACAAAACAGTCATTCTGTTGTTTTGAAAATACACCCGATAGTTGTGGGGAGTTTCAGTGTACCCCACAAATATCCCAATCTTAGTTGTTGGTTCCATCTTCTTCCTGGTGTCTTTGGTCACATGCACATAAATACATGAGCCAAAAATCTTAAAATGTGAAACATCAGGTTTCTTACCAGTAAAAGCCTATTCTAGTGCACTCATGCCAAGTATCTGGTGAGGACAACGGTTTTTCACAAATATAGCTGTGTTGGATGACTCCACCCACAGATGCAATGGTAGGCCTTGATCATGCAACATCACTCTTACTGCACCCACAATGTTTCTGTTATTTCTTTCTGCAACCCCATTCTGATGTGGGTTATGAGGCGTAATCAGTTCTCTCTGAATTCCTTCTTTCCTACAGAAGTTCTTGAATTCATTGGAGATGTAATCACCACCATTGTCGCTCATAAGAGCCTTCACATGCTTCCCTGTATCTTTCTCCACCAGTGATATGACCTCAAGAAAATTTGAGAACGTATGTTATTTTTTCTACATGTAGATCCATCACTTTCGATAAAATTCATCAAAAAATATCACATAGTACTTATCCTTTCCTATTGAAGCAGTAGAGAATGGTCCACACACGTCTGAGTGAACTCTCTCAAGGGTCTTTGAGGCTCAGATCTCCTTCTCATGAAAAGTGTCCCTTACATACTTCCCCATGGTACATCCCTTGCATGTGTTTAATTATGTAAGTGTACCCTTGGGAATAATCATATAAAATATATTGCATGACCTTCAAGGCTCCATGGTGAAGATGGCCCAATATCCTGTGCCATAACTCACCCTCATCCCGACTCACCACTTTGTCTGCCTTACCTATAAATGATGTGTATCCATCTACATCAAGTTTATAGATCTTCTTAACTCCAATCCCAATATTCTTGGCTTGTCCTATTGTCTTGTGTCGCATGAAAGATTTTCCTTCACTGCAAACAACATCATAGCCTCTATCCTCTAACATTGCAACTGAGACTAAATTTTTCTTCAAGTCTAGTACATGCATTACATATTTTAATTGAAATGGTTTACCTAACTGCCTCTAGAAGTTAATGGTACCAATCCCGGTAGCACTGTACTACATGTCATCACCCATTTCGATATGCATCTGGAGGTCCTTCTCCTCCAAGATACTGAAAATTTCTTTGTCTCCTGTCATGTGAAAGGAAGCACCACTATCCAAGTACCACACCGATCCCATTTCACTTGACACCATTGATGCAATAAGAAAGAATTAAAGCTCAAATTGCAAGGCCAAAACCTTACCAGTTGCAGATCCTAAAGCCTTCTTGTTCTTCTTCTTTTGTGGAAAATTAGTGGCATAATTTCCATGCTCGTGACAGTGAAAACACTTCACTCTTGACATGTCGCGCTTATTTCCATCTTTACCGGACTCAGATTTGGAATGGTATTTCTTTCCTTTCCCCTTCTTTCCCTTGGCATCCAAAGCAAAATCTTCTTCATATTCATTCTTAGATGAAGATCCATCTCTTGTATTCTGCCTGAATTCTTCTTGCACCAAATATGACCAAAGTCATTCCCAATCTAGCAGCTTTTCCCTTCCATTGATAGAGTCCTGATAACTATGCCAACTCTTGGGAAGTCCTATAAGAGCTAGGCTCACCAAATAATCATCAATGACAATAATGCCGATGCTCCCAAGCTCATATCGACATTGGACAAACTTTGTTAAATATTTTGGAATGGTTTCGCCTTTCTCCATTTTGATCTTCCTGAGTTTATCCTTCAGTGCCAATTTTCTATGATCACTACTACTCTAAAATAGATCTGTCAAAGCTTTCCACATTGCATATGGTTTGGATTTTCCATGGAAACTTGAGACAATGTGGTATCATACTCCCTCAAATAATATCCTCCTCACCTTGCAACCTTCTTTTCCCAGGCATCAAGATTTGCAGCATTTGACACAGCGAGTTTGGGAGCATAATTGTCAATGAATTATTTCAACACATTATCCTCCAGTACTGCCTCCAGAATTTATTTCCAAGAAATATAGTTATATTTTCCCTCGAGTTCATACTCCAATCTCAAGCCATTGAAAGCCATTTCAATCCTGAATCACCTCTAGCACCAAGAAATTCTTCTGCAAATTCGAATTATATTCAGCCACAAACTCAAATTCTCCTCCATAATAGTGATTTCTTGTGCTCTAATACCATGTAGAAATTATACAAACATATGTATATCAATGGATCCAATCCGATCTAACAATGTACTAAATTTAGATACTGAATCACTTCTACAAATCAATTGTAGAAATTAAGCACAATCACCAATCACATGAAGCAAATAAAGAATCAAATCAAACCACAACACATATAATTTCTTGGGGAAAGCTTGTTGCTCAAAACCCCTCTATCTTATATTGTATATTAACCATGGAATCATGAAACAATTACAATGCACTCTTCTCACAAGAGTTTCCTATACTCTGCTAACTGTCTCACACTGTCCTGAACAAAATTGACCAACACTTAGTCAATTCTCAGCCTCTAAATAGCCTGCCTTGATTGAAGATGAATGAAATCCCTATTCTTTAGGAATTTTAGCCTTCTTAAACTACACAAGGATCATGGGCACTCCAATGGATGTCTGGTTGTATGCAAGCAACCTAATAATCACACAACTGATAGTTAACCTCCCTTTCACCTTTGTCTCAACTGGGTCTCCACTGGAACTGACATGCATGTATCTAATAATAGTAAATCATCAATTGCATGGTAGGTCACTGATTGTGAATTAAATAATATTTAATTCACTTGATCTCTCACTAGTGTAACAAACAGCTACAACTAGTTCAACTGACTCTAACTCACTTAACTGAGTTAACTGATTACACATGCATTAAACTAATGCACCAAATGTTATTCGAACTCCATAACTAATAGAATTACTCTGCATGCCTCACCAACCACCCTCAACTCAAAATACATGAGCTAACTGATTTTATCCCACTCATTTAACTATTACAAGTGATCATGAGATAATATTACATTTTATTGTCCATTTCAATTAAGGGAAAATTAAAATTGACACTGCACCAAATTTAGCCCATTCTATTGTAGGTGCTGCTTGGAGCTATTGGTCCCACACTAGTGTAGGTGCTTCAATTTCTTGTTGGAATTCAACACCTACAACTTCATCCTAAAATTGTAGCCTTGTAGCTACTGCAAAAACCCTAATTTTTGCACAATACAATTCTTTAAGGGATGTTCCATTAAGCAAGATAGATCTTCGCGAGCTCAATAACTTCATGACAGAGTATTCTTCCTTCCAGCAACTTGCTACTGCAACTTGATATCCTATAATTCGGACTTGCAATTTCGGCCTTCCTGGAAGCTGCAAAAACCCTATATTTCGAAAGTGTGAGAGAGATAGAACCCAAAAATAAATTTTATTCCTTCTTTTTTCCTCCTACACATAACTATTCTTTTCTTATTTCTTCCAAACTACAAATAGAACTTCCTTTCTTGATATCTAATTTGTGTGTGAGTGAGTTCCAAATGAGGTTGAACACACTTCTATTTATATCCTTTCCAAGGGGTCAAATTCCCTTCTTTAGACCAACTTGAACCTTCCAGGGTCAACTTGTAATTTGGAGTTTTCCAGGAATTTCTAAACTCAAAATAAATTCTTTTTCAAGATACATTTTTCCTGGAAGGGTCTTATAATCATGATGTTGACTCTCTTGACTCATCACAATAAATCATATGACCTAACAAACCCTAGAAGCTTGAAGAGCATGCTTTTACCTAGAAGAACATCAATAAAGAGAAAGAAACCCATGATTTAAAATAATAACTTTTTTATTTTCTTCTTTTATTTGTTACATAAGATATATATTTAAATGAGTAAAATAACAATTATGATGACCAAAACTAGTTACATTTCCAACACTCCCTCTTAACTAGAGATGTATTAATAATTGTACAACTAGTACAACATCATTCTCAAACTGAAGAGTTGGATTGTTAAGTGAATTTTAAGCATAAATATTATGACCAACATTATCTTTGAGGCATAACTAAACAAGTTCATATCCATTCAAGAGAATTATGTTGGGAGGCTTTATGTGTGATACTTCACAAACTCTACAAGGCACTTACCCCATCTGAATATTCACAAGGTATGCGTTACACTAAAATTTGTCACCATGAAATTTAACTGTTCATATGGGTCTATCACCATCCATATCATGTTCCCTTAGAGGTTAGAAAACACTAATGTTCCTGAATCAAGTCTTGGAATTGGAGAAAAGATCTGTAAACCCTTAAAATTCTACCTACGTGGCTTTTCTAGCCTTTCCTTATGCATGCACTGATGTTCTATCCATAAGCTGCGGAAACTCCCGCACTTTTTGCCACTATTACTTGCGCACCCCAATGAAAAGAATATAAAAGAAAAAAGTTAATTCTAGAAGCCTAACTGGTCGAATATTCTCCCAACTAGAAGCTTCTAGAGTCGCAATCAGTTCAAGCTTTATCCCTCCACTTATGGAGCTTATCCCTTGGTCCATGGAGCTCAAATCCTTTCATAAGAGGAATCCATTCCCCTCTTTAGGGAACTAAAACTACCTCCATTTCCCTATAAATTGAGCTCAAGTTTCAGGTTCAAGGTTAGATATTGAAGTAGATTGTAGATACCAATGAAATTAGAGACTAATTTATATAGTTTCTAAGTTGATAAGAGTACACTTTCTACACTAGTGAGTTGTTGTTGGCATGAGAATGATCACACCCTTATGTATATAACTCCATGCTGGTATTTAGAGAGGAAGGCTTATCAGACTAAAGGAGAAATGATTTTTCAAGACCCCGGGAGAAATATGTACGACATCAAGGCATCAGGTTGTAAGATTACTCTTTTTATTCAAGATAATACATATGGATCTCTTTTTCTCATTGATTTGTTTCAATTTTTATTGAAATAACTTCAATACTTAGACTCCTTGATCACTAAGTTGGATTAACATTTTCCGATTATTATATATTGCAGATGCTTTGATTCTTTGTCTTGTCTTTGATTGCAGGTTCTACTTCTTGGAGAAACCACTTTGGAACGACGGGACAAAATACTACTTCAAACATTTGGATTTCAAGGTAGGGGCATATCCTCTCTACTTTATTATAATAATTATGAAATGAAATTAATCTAGAGGAAAAGGTTTCCAAATGGATCTTTGTTTCTAGTTACTCACTGGAGTACTAGGGAGAATGTTCTTGTCCACAAGAGGGATTAATCTAGGTAACAAAATGGTGACCATACTAGGGATATATAACTTAGTTTTATTTGTTTGTATTTAGTTTGAATTTTAAATTTTCTGATTTTTACTTCTCTGAGTCTGGTTGGGTAGATAACTTTTAATAATCCCTGAAAAAGAAAGCTTATTATTTATTTATTCGAAGTTTTTCCTTGACTGCGTGATTTTCGGTAGAAAATAGTGCGGCAACCTATGCAGCTTTTAGTTCAATTCAATGTGCATGCACAATGTATTCCATTGTAAACTGCGCACCCTCAAAAAATTTTGAAAAAATTAAATTTGTCTTTTTTAGAGCCAGATAACTTGATTCTTCAAGTTTTCCCTGATCCATTTACAGTATTTTTAGTCTCTGTTAAGTTAGCAAGGCGTTTTGAGTTTCCTTTTTGAGAAATTGTTAATTTGATTTCCTTTGGTCCTTACTTGGAGGTTGTCTCAGTTTCTTAACAATTTTTGCATCTTTTCGCTTTTGTTTTTGCAAATTGTGTTAGAGTTTTAATCGCCTTTGAGTGTTTTTATTTTTTACCATTAGAATTCTCACCCAATTTTATTTACTTACACTTGATTGGTTCCTTAGATTACATTAGTGAAGGAGAATAGTCTTGTTGTTCTTTATCTCATTTGGAATCATCTTGTGTTTGAGAATTATTTTGCATAGATTACATTTGCATAGTTATAAGTCTCATTTTCAGAATATGAAAGAAAAATGTGCATAGATTACATTTTCATATTTTTCATGTGAATTGTGCATAGATTACAGTTGCATAGTTTAAATTATGGAAATTCAACTGTAGATTTAGATTATTTTCTTTGATTTGAATTTACATGTTTTTATGCTTGTTTTAAAACATAAAAATAAAAAATTGTTTTGAATTGATTAGCATTAGTTTTTCTTGATGAAATTAGTGCAATAGAGAATTTGTTATATTTTCTCTTATTTATCAATTTTTGCATTGTTGGAAGTGAATAGAAATTGTCTCCTTACTTTAGTTAGTATTCATCGACTTGAAAATATTAGAATACCATATTCGATTGCATTCAGTTTTGGGTTAGGTCATAGCACCATTGCTTTCATATCCATTTACCCTTTGGGTAAAAACAGCCAAAATAACACATCGCTTAATAAAATTCATCTAGAAATTTTTATATTTTCTAGGGCTATTTCCACCAATCTAGTTCAAGATTAGTGCTTTGGAATAGGTAGTAGTTAAATTTCCAAAGCAACTAAACAAACAATAGTATCTTGCGGTAAGGAAAAATTCCAATTGTTGCAATTGTGCTCTGGAAGCTCTTCTTAAAAGAGTCAATCATGAGATCATGTCGGACCCAGGAGGTAATCGTACCTATCTCATTGGCAAAGATAGAAGATGTGCATGTAATACAAACGGTAAACCTTGGATTAACCATTGTCAAGGAGCCTGGGGTCACTTTTTAGAAAACCTCAGATTTACCATGTCGAGGAACTTTCAAGGGGATTGAGCTTGATACTCTGCCCTTGCGTGTATATCAGATCATATAATGTTCCCCCAGGTGCATTTATCTCTGTTGGTGACCTTAGTGGCCATAATATTTATGATTTTTCCCAAGGTGACGGTGGAGGTAAGGTCCCACTATACCTAGAGCAGACATTGAATAGACTCACTTGGAATTTTTGGAGGTTACTCTTCACTTCGAGATGGCATAGTGAAGTTACTTGCACCAAACTATTTCATTAAGCAGGTTGTTAGGGCAATTGTTTGGACCTCTAGTTTTCCACATTAATTTTTGTGATGTTAGATTTCATCACCAACTAGTTCTTTTATTGTGGAAACATACTTTTTGTGTGTGGTTTGACTCCTAGATTTTATAGCATGTGTTCATTTGTTTGTTTTTAATTTTTAGAGACCTTAGGTGTGAATTGTGAATTTGAATTTTTAATATTTTTAAATTGTTAATTAAATTCACTGAAGTTGATTCCAATGGAAATAGTTCTGGAATTTACCAACCAAGGAACCCCTCTTAACGAGAATCCTAGTACTTTTCCTTACTTTGTAAATGTCAGTCCTCCTTATATGGATACATTGTCATTACCTGGATTTACCATACGTTTACCGTTATGGTTTTTTTCAACTTCGTTGCCCTCGAATACTCAACTTATTCTGCCTCAACTGGATGCTTCACCTCAACAAAATTCACCATATCAACATCACCAAACTCATGTTGACCCTTTAACTTCTTCAACCAACATTTATTCCTCCCTTTCTTCTTCTTCGCTTGGTAAAAGCCTTGATGCTAGTAACCATGTGACTAAGAAGAAGAAGAAAAAGCAAGATAAGAAAGAAGTCAACGAACCAACCATGGATGTAAGTGTTAGTAATGTTGATGAAAGCTCCAATATTCATCGTAAACCCAAATACCCTTGCAAGGATTGTAAGGGTGACCACTTCCTTATCAATTGTCCTGGTATTCCTAAGGTCTTGGAAGTATGGTAAGAAAAATCTCATCAACTTATTGTTGATCCATCAACCAGTGATTGTCAGGTTCCTGGGAAAAAGGGTAAAGTTAGGTTTACTTGTAGGTTATGCAAAGGCAGTCATCAAACTCATATTTTCCCTCACATGAATGAAGCCTCAAAATTGTTGTAAAAACTTAATATTCCATAGCAAAAACTTCCAACTAGTTACTGTAAAATTTCTCCCAACCTACCATCAATTAACGAAGTGATTGATCTAATTCCAAGTACAGTCAATCCCAATATTATATGGGAAAGTGAAACTCATATCACTCAGGTTGATGATCCATTAGTTAATCAAGTGGTCGACTTGATTTCACATTCAGTCGATCCCACTCTCCCTGAAGAGAGTGAAATTCATACCACTCAGGTTCTTCTTGTTACATCAGACTCTTCTATTCCAGGCGACATTTCACCTGTTTCTATAGAAACCCCTCCAAGTATTGAGGTCTCTTCATTTGATTGGAATAGACTGACATAACCGCGTCTTCCTTCTTCCATCCCTTTCCAAATCATTGTGAAGGCTTTTGGTAAGAATTTTCATCGCACAAATGTAGATGAAGGTGCTTATGTTAGTATTTTATCCTCAACTGCTTGGCAAGCTTTGGGTTCCCCTCCGCTTGTGCCTGTTACACAGAATCTGTCAGCTTTTAACAGAACCATTAGTGAACCTTTAGGGATCCTTCCTAAGTTTCCTATTACCTTAGAAGGTAAAACTGTCTGTATTGAATTTATGGTAGTTTGAAGCCCTTTGGATTTCAATTTTATCCTTGGGCAAGATTATGTCTATGCAATAAAATTTGTTGTATTGACACTCTTTGTGTGATGTCTTTCCCTCAAAATGGAAACATTGTGACTGTTGATCAGTTTTCGTTCATTAGTCTTGATTCAACTACCAATAATCCGACACCTCCGAATTTTCCTTATATGGAATTGGTATCTACCCCGCCACAGGTTAATTATGTGCAACCAATCCCATGTTTTCAGTTACTGATGCAAGCACGCCTCTTACGGTTTGCTCGATTTCCTTTGACCTAGATCTGGTAATTGACATGGTGAACCCCATGGGGGTATTTGAACATGATTTTCTTATCCCTATTGAGTCCCTTGACATGTGTTCCTTCCAGAGAACTGTTCTTCCATCTGATGAAGACCTCTTGGAGGCCATGATCATGTTGTGTCCCTTGATATGTGTTCCTTACAATTGGAAGCCATGATCAAGGCTCTTATGAGGATGGTTCTTTTACTGTGTCAACCTCATTAAAAATGAAACATATTATTTGAGGAGATTTCTTGTTACTGTGTCAACCTCATTAAAAATGAAACAGGTATCTATGAGGATGGTTCTTTTACTCTGTTAACCTCGTTAAAAAATGAAACAGATTCTTTGAGGATAGTTCCTTTTACTGTGTCAACCTCGTTAAAAAATGAAACATGTTCCCATGAGGAGAGTTCCTTTCACTCTATCAACCTCGTTAAAAAATGAAACATGTTCCCATGAGGAGAGTTCCTTTCACTCTATCAACCTCATTAAAAAATGAAATAGGTTTCCTTGAGGATAGTTCCTTTTACTGTGTCAACCTCATTAAAAAATGAAACAGATACCTTGAGGATAGTTCTTTTACTGTGTCAACCTTGTTAAAAAATTAAAAATGTTCATATAAGGATGGTTCTTGCTACTATGTCAACCTCATTAAAAAATGAAACATATCTATGAGGATGGTTCTAGTTACTATGTCAACCTTGTTAAAAAATGAAACATATCTATGAGGATATTTCCTTTTACTATGTCAACCTCGTTAAAAAATGAAGCATGTATATGAGCATAGTTCCTTTTCTTGTGTCAATCTCGTTAAAAAATGAAACAAGGTTCCATGAGCATTGTTCTTTTTCTATGTCAAGCTCGTTAAAAAATGAAACAAATCCTTTCCTAATTAAGTCGAGTCTTTCATATGATCTCGTACATGAACCTTCATTCCATCCAACTATTAGTAAGCAATAGTCTACTTAGGTGAATGAAATGAAGCTTGGGGGGGCATATTCTCTTGCAGGTTATGCTTGGGGGGCATTGGAGCTTATCTCAAGCATGATTTTTTCCTTTGTTTCAAGCTTGTGTAAAAATGAAACAAACCCACTAACAAGCATGTTTTTTTCCTTTTTTTTCAAGCTTGTGTAAAAATGAAACAAACCCACTTTCAAGCATAGTTTTCATTTTTTTCAATCATGTATTAAAATGAAACTTAGCTCGAGTCCATTTCGGTTATTATTTTCAAGACTCGTTAAACTCATGAAAATCCCGAGCTTCTTTTGCTATCCTTTTCATGCTCGTAAAACGTACATGAAAATGCCGAGTTATTTTTTTCTTTTCATGCTCGTAAATTAATTTGAAATTCGACCATATTGAGTATGATTTTATCACTTTTTCGGGCTCTGTAAAAATACGAAAAAGTGAAACCCTGGAGTCCTCTTTTAAGCCATTTTCAGACTCTCGAGATATGAAAATATCGCCGAGTATTTGACTATTCGAACTCGTTAAAGTAAATGAACAGTTGTCCTTTCAGTATAAGTTTACCCCTTTTCCAGACTAAAGTGGAATAATGATGAATAAGGTATACATTGACTAATCACGGCCAATAGAGTTCTATCCTACTTTATTTTATCATTTTTCGGGCCTTAGAGACTAAATTTATGAAAAATAACAGCCATGAAGTTTACTTATGTTTTTCTTTTGACTCCCTAAAACTGAAAAATGCTAAGTTTCTCCTATACTAAACTCGTTAAAATTTAACAGTAAAGGACTTGTCGATTACTACAGAACTGAACCACTCCTTCTTAGGGTTCGATTTTAATACTAAGATGGACTCATCCGAAGGATGAGCTTACACAAACAAGAAAATTTTATCCTCCTCAAGCTTGACAAAAATAAAGAGGTACTTTCCAGTAATGGTGGGGGGGAAGAGAGAAAATGAATCTAGTTGTCATCCTTGTTTACAAAGCAACATGCCACTCTTGAACATGACACTTTGTCACACTTGTACCTGGGTTGGGAAATCCTTTCTTTAAAATTTAACCAAACCACATTGAAAGTCTTCAGCCGATTTTTGGGTATTATCTTTAGGTCAAATGCTGCCAAGCCATCTACAGTGTCAATATGTGTTCAAGAGAGAGTTAAAATAAACCATTCATTTCAAACATTTGTCTCCATTCACGTTGATCATCCCTGAGTCAGTCCTTGCAAAATATTTCTTCAAAACTTGATCTAATGGTTTCGTGTCGTGGGATTTCCTACGATGGATCAATTTCTATCGACATCAGCTCATCATCTAGAAAGTTGATCTAGAATCCTATCAGTACCTTGGGATCTGCATGCCCTAATGGCAGGTTTCTCGCCTTCGACGACAGGTTGCATCATTGACATTCGATCAAATGATTATATGAGTGTTCGAATGCAAATCATTCATTCACACTTCATAGATTGTACTGGAGTACTTTGAGAACCATTTTCATTATTGGTGGTTTCTCTCACACTTGTTAATGGTTCACATCATTGACCGGTAATAAAGTGGTTTCTACCATGTTTGAATTCGACACAATCAATTGCATGGATAGATTCGTACTATTTCGGGAAGCAGAAATCAAGACCCTGGATCTATTTTCTACCATCTAGGTTGCGAGGAGTTTTATTATTCATGATATAGTAGACTACTCATGACAGATGGTTGCATCCATACTGTGTCTACTTTTGACCTAATATTGAAGCCATATATGTACAAGAACATTTAGTGAGTTTTGATCCGAGTATGGGAATGCCAACCTCAGTGATGATATATATATATATATATGTTACACAGTAATTTGTCACCATCCCTGAAATTCCCCATCCCGCACATTAGAGGGACTTTTTTGTGACCTGTGAGCGTTGACATGACCTGAAACCACTTTCATGGCATCCCCCTTGACAAGGACAATCATTCCTCTAAAGACAATTTCCTGTAAAAAACACTAAAAATAGAGCTTTTGGCCTTGGCGCGACCAGCCAGTTCAGCCCTCGTGCCAATGGGGTAAATCCACCAAAGAGGGCATGCCAACTGGTGCTCTGTCCCAGTGTATTACTCACACCAAGCTTAATAAGGATTGTTTAAAAAAAATAAATGGCAGAAGTTTGATTCCAACCAACTCCTGAACGAGTCTCTAAAATGAGTTGGGAGGTTTGGCTCCAGATCTCCATGTAGGGGAAGTGGTTTTCCACCTATCGTGGAAACTTCCTTGAGGATAGGGCCAATCCCACCATTGTAGGGATCCCAACTCCTCTTCCACCATCTATAGAAGCTTGCCTTTTTCTCTTAGCAAGCTAGTGGCCTTAATGGTCATAGAAATAAGAGCTGAATCAATAGCAAGGAGAGTATTTCCAGACAGCCTCTGAGAGCCAAGCTAAAGAGAGAGAGCTTTGTCCCATTCCTGACAAGCTTCATTGAGATGTGCTCCGCTGTCGACCTGCAGAAGGAAGATCCAGCATCAGAGCTCAGGTTCTATCTTTCTATCGTTGATATTAATAATAAATGACTTTGATTATGGTTCCATTCATATGTTCATGTCTTATGTTATGAATTATATCCTCTCTGATTGATATATGGTTACATGTTTTAGGTTTTACGTTGTGTGTTGCTTCTTCGTGTCCGTGCAGGTGTTCGAACGTGCTAAGCGGGAGAATTGTGATCTGCCAAAGTGAAGGACGGAAGCGCCATCTTTTCTTCAAATAGCAGAGTAGGACTTAAGGTAGGTCTCTTGTTGCATCTTGGTCTTTTGTAACTAGGAACCTGCGTCTTAGCGTGATTCGGTTGTTGCTAGACCCGATCTGGGCTAGTAGGGATCGCCTCTATCCGCAGAGGGGATTTACCTCTCCAACAAACTGGTGAATCCACTGGGGATACATTGATTGGAGTTTGTCTTGTATTTTCGGTTGATTTTGGTCTTTGTCTGCTTGATCATCTCTTCCGGTTCGCCTTTTTCTAGTGTTAAACCTTTGTTTAGCCTCACCATTCCTGATCTGCTCCCTGTTTGCTCTTTTTTATTTTTGTCATTAGTAAACTTGATTGGTGCGGTTTTTGCCTTGACAGTTGTGCCAACTGGAGCTTGTTGCTAGTTAGTCCCCCATGCCAATCGTGTTCTGGCACTAGATGCAGCGAAACAGTCGCACCAATCCTGTGTGGTGCTAGGGTTTGCTTCTTTCTAAGCCTTCTGAGCTTTATTTTTGGTTTTGGTGTCATTTTTTCGACTACCTGAGTGTCTTGAAGATCTGGTTCACTGTGTGTGACCTCCATCCTTCGGTTATTTGCCCTCTACTATCGGTTTTAAATTATATCCCTAGGGCATCTAGGTGCTATAGTGTGCTAAGACTCCCATGGGAGTTTTTGGTTTTCATTTGTCCAGTCAACTTCATTGTTTCTTCTTTGCATTCGTTTGGTGGTTTTCCATTGTTTTATTGTGTTATTTGAGTGGTTGCTCTCTTTCTCATTCAAGTTTCACTTTGTCTCGTTTCGAGCCTAGATTACACGGTTCGTTTGAGTCTTTGGGATTCCTCTTTGATTTGAGGGATTTCTTCATCAGTTTGAGGTCTGATTGTGTATTTTGTATTGAGTGAACTTGCTTTCCTTCACTCTTTCGCTATCATTTCTCGAATTGTTCTTTTTATTAGTTTTCATTTTGTTTAGTGCATTTTTCTCTTAAAACATTGAAAATACAAAAAATCAAGTCTTTTGCTTTTGATTAGTTAGTGTAAATTGAAAAATTTTCTACATTATTAGTGTTATATAACTCTAAAGGAAAAGCTTTTCATTGCATTAGCATGCATGAGAGACACTAGTGGTTGTTTTGTGATCATTTTTTTTCTTTTTGAAAAGCTCTCAACCTTCTCGTAGTTAGCTATTCATCGAACAAAGTGATATATTGTGGCATGTAGTGTGCATTTAGAGGATTTGGAGACATAACATTCGATAGGGCCTGAAAATTGAAACATAATTGAAGATCAACTTTAAAATTTATTCAATTTACCTTAAGGCAGAATTGAAACATTGAAAAAATATTTAGAGGTCTAGGCTAGTGACGTGTTTTGGCGTCGTTAAACCTAGTAGCTGTCATTTGCCTCTTGGCTTTAGACAACACTAGTATGGACTTGTGCTCCCCGTACCGTCGCGTATATAAAGGGAGACCCCACTAGGTGTGTATCCTTTATCCGTAGGAAGCCGAGTCTATCGCCTTATACCTGTGATACACTGGACACAACATTCGGGGAGATTACCTACACGTACATCAAACCCTTGGTTGATTTCTCTTTCATTTTTTAACCAAGGTGTATATTGCAGTTCACGGATATCTGGTACACCCTTTTGCCTAGAGTTCCAGAGTAGTCAGTTTGATCTTTACTGACTCCCTAAATTTGAAAATATCATCAAGCGCTTGTCCTTTCACGCTTATTTCCAATCTGAAAGCGATAGAGTCACCTTTTTCCTATTTCTCGACTCTTAAAATATGAAATGGTAGAGTTTTGTTTCAATTTTTTAAAAATTAACCGCCCATGGAATATTCCTGGTTAAAGTTAGTTTCCTTAGGCTATTGTTTTGGGTCATCTCTGATGGCAAATTTTCTGGAGTTCACCAACCAACGAATCCCCTCCGAAGGGAATCCTGGTCCTTTTCCTCCTTTTGGAAATTTTGGCGCTCCTTATATGGCAACATTGTACCTTCCTAGGTTAACTATTCGGTTGCCCATTTGGTTGTTTTCAACCTATGTGGTTCTAAATGTCCCGACTACTGTTCAATCAGTTCCTCTGCCTGAACAACATCATGTTGATTCCAAGGTGGACCTCTCCCCTTCTTCACCTATTTCTGAATCCTCCTCTTCTACTTCGCCTAGTGAAAGTCTGGATTCTAGTACCTAGGTGGCTAAGAAGAAGAAGAAGAAGAAGACAAATAAGAAGAAGTTTGATAAAAGAGAGGCTAAGGCTGTAGCTATTACTTCTAAAACATTTCCTCCTGACGAACCTCCCAACCCTCCACGGAAAGTAAAGTTCCCTTGCATGTTGTGCCAGGGAAACCATCTTCTTCGATATTTCCCTGGCATTCCCAAGGTGCTTGAAGTATGGTCCAATGGTCGTCCACCGTTGCCTTTGGCTTCCGGGAGTCAAGTTGGGGGCATGTCTTAAACTGGTGCTAGTAAGGCTCCTAAGAAGCAGGGTAAGATTACCAATCCCTGTAAGTTGTGTGAAGGGAACCATGCCATTCACCTTTGTCTGTATATGAATGAAGCCGAGATAGTTTTGGAAAACTCGACTGTTTCTGCACTGTGCCTTCTGGCTGGTTACAAACGGATTTCTTTGATTCCTTCACCAGTTGATTTAACGATTGGTCAAGGGTCATCCTTGGTCGATCCCACTCCCCCATAAATTCAAATTTAGGAATCCATTCTTGACCAAACACTGGTCGTGGGATCGGTTGAACTGGCCCCGTCTACAGTGCACCAGGTCTTTTCCGTTGAGAGTGGGTCTCACACCCCTCGAGCTCTTCTTATTTCTTCAGATTCCTCGAACTTAGAGAAAGATTCTCTTGTCCCTATATCTCAAGAAGCTGCTCCTCTGCCTCCCATGATGGAGGTCCCAGAGGATACTCCTCTCGCATTTGAGATGGAGGTCATGGAGGATGCTCCTTCTTCTTCCATAACACCAGGGGAAGACCATCTCGGTTCAATGGTAGCCCCTCCAGGTAGTTTGGTCGCCTGCTTTGATTGGAATCGATTTGTGGGATACCACCTTCTGTCTTATGTGCCTTTCGAGATAACGGTACAGACCTCTAGTCTGGTCGTACCTAGCACTGTTATAGACGAAGGCGCATCTATTAGTGTTCTATCCTCAACTACTTGGAAAGCTTTCGGTTCACCATCGCTTGTGTCTGTTACGCAGAAAATGTTGGCATTTAACAGAAGAACTAGTCAACCGTTAGGGATCCTTCCAAGGTTACCTGTTACTTTGGGAGGTAAAACCGTCCATATGGACGTGATGATTTTTCCAGGCCCCTTGGATTTCACTCTGCTCTTAGGGCGTGATTACACTTATGCCATGGGAGCGCTTGTCTCGTCCCTTTTTCATGCGGTCTGTTTTCCACATGAGGGATGGATTGTGACCATTGATCATCTTTCATTCTTTGGTCCTGATGTGGCAGCTGGCCCGCCATCATCCCTTCCTCATTTTTATCCACCCATTGTATCTGCCCTACTACAGGTCAACTATGTGGCTACCTACCCCGTGCCTTTACTCAGTGATGATACCATCGTGCATAGTGTGCTGGGGGCATTGGTTCCAGACTTCCAAGATGTTTTCCTTCCATCAGACGGGCAACTCTTGGAAGCGATGACTTATTATTCATTATGATGAGGTTTTTCAGAGCATGGTTCATCTGCTTGTGTCAAGCTCCTTAAACAATGAAGCAAGCTCGTCGGAGCAGAGTTAGTTTTCTTGTGTCAAGCTCCTTAAAAAATGAAACAAGGTCATCGGAGCAGAGTTCGTTTTCTTGTGTCAAGCTCCTTAAAAAATGAAACAAGGTCGTCGGAGTAGAGTTCCTTTTCTTATGTCAAGATCCTTAAAAAATTAACCAAGGTCATCAGAGCAGAGTTTGTTTTCTTGTGTCAATCTCCTTAAAAAATGAAACAAGGTTGTCGGAGCAGAGTTCGTTTTCTTGTGCCAAGCTCCTTAAAAAATGAAAGAAGCTCATCAAAGCAGAGTTCATTTTCTTGTGTCAAGCTCCTTAAAAAATGAAACAAGATTATCGGAGCAGAGTTCCTTATCTTGTTTCAAGCTCCTTAAACCATGAAACAAGGTCTTTCGAAGCAGAGTTCATTTTCTTGTGTCAAGCTCCTTAAAAAATGAAACAGGGTCACTGGAGCATAGTTCATTTTCTTGTGTCAAGCTCCTTAAAAAATGAAACAAGGTCGTTGGAGCATGGTTCGTCTTCTTGTGTCAAGCTCCTTAAAAAATGAAATAAGGTATGTTGGAGCACAGTTCGTTTTCTTGTGCCAAGCTCCTTAAAAAATGAAACAAGCTCTTCTAAGGATAGTTATTTTAATGTGTCAACCTCGTTAAAACAATGAAACACTTTCTTGTTCAATTCGAGTCTTTGATAAGATCTCATAAAATCCCAGTTGAGTCTTTCTCTTGATCTTGTAATTTTAACCTTCACTGCATCTACCTTTCATATGGACTGAAGCTTGGGGGGCATGCACCTCGAATTGAGTCACCATGCTGTGGGCATGCTTACTTTTTCAAGCATAGTTTATTTCTGTTTCAAGCTTGTGTAACAATGAAACCGGTTTCAAGCATAGTTTATCTTTGTTTCAAGCTTGTGTAAAAATGAAACCAAATTCAAGCAGAGTTTCCTGATTTCAAGCTTGTGTAAAAATGAAACCATTCCCCTTTTACCTCTCGTGATTGCCATTTTATCAACCTGTTCTGCCAGATGAGCCTTGGTTTTCTCACTCCATCGTCATTATCTGCTTGGTCGATTATATGCCTTCACTTGGTTGTTTTACCCATTCCTGAGGAACCGCTGCGATGAGTGGTCTTGTTAGCCAACCTCTTAACCTTTACTTGTTTTGAGTAGTTCCACCATCACCGAAACTAGTTCCTGCCCTTTATACCACTTGTTCCTCCAGGAGGAGTCACCTTTCAGCTCTTTTCTGACTCTCTAAATATGAAAAGATTTCCGAGTCTCTTGTCATTTTGATCTCGTTAAATTGGCTGCGAAACGACATCTACCCAGTATACGTTTACCCCTTTTTCGGGCTAGGATAGATTATTTACGAAAAAGGAATACCCTAGCCTATCGTCACTAGGAGGCTTTCTCAGACACAGTTTTCTACCTTGTCGAATCTGAGGAACTATCTACGAAAAGGGACTGTTGGATTTTACTTTTCCGTTGTCTTTTCAAACTCTCTAAACATGAAAAGACGTTGAGTTCTTCCTTTGTTAGACTTGTTAAAACCTGATGACATCAGATTCCATCGTAATGACGATATTCGAGTTCCTCCTTCCTAGGGCTCATTAAATGTACTAGGTTGGATTTGTCTGAAGGACGAACTTATATGACAAGCATATGGTATCCTCTTCAAGCTTGTGTAAAAATAAAGAGGTACTCACCAGAAATGGTGGGGGAAAATGAAACCAGTATCATTGTCGTGTCAGCAGTATGTCGCTCTTGAACATGGCACTTGTCTGCATTCATGTCAGGTTGGGGACATCTCATCTCGCTATCTGCTTGCCTCCATGGGTTTGGGTTATCCTTTTTTACCACTCATATGCTCTCTGCCTCGTCATCATGACCTCTGATATTTTGATGTCAAATACTGCCAAATCCATTGTCGTGCCACCAATATGTTCAAGAGAAGTTGACCTCTGCAGTTTCAACCCTCCTCTGATTCTCTACTGATCCTGATTCACAAACAGTATGTTCCTCTGTCTCGCATCAATGATGTGTGAAACATTATGGCCCATCTTCGATCAAGGTCACTTCTTGTCGACTTCAGCTCATTCTCTAGGAATTTTATCTAGAGACTCCCTTCCAGTACCTTGGAGCCTGCATGCCTCAATGGCAGGTTCTTCGCATCCGACGCAAGGTTTTCATCATTGACCTTCGATCGGATGATTCTGCAGATGTTTGACGCTAGCTCATTGTTCACATTCTGTGGATTGTACCTGTAGTACCTTGAGGGCTATTGTCATTACCAGTGGTTCCTCTCGTGTCTGTTAACAGCTTTCATCATTGGCTGGTAATCAGACGATGTTCTTTCATGTTCGACTTCAGCTCACTTATTCACATGCTATAACTTGTACTCTGTTCGGGTCGAGATGGAGCACAAGACCCTAGGTTTTTTCTAATGGAATCCAGGTTGCGGATTTTGTGGATTATCATGATTGGCTACATGAATCATTGATTGGATGGCTGCGACCATACCTGAGTCTACTTATTGATCCTTTTTGGATGGCTGCGTCCATACCTTGGATCCTGATTATTGCTTACTCTATTATGGATGGCTGCACCCATACCACATATCGTGTATTTGAGATATCAGTTGTAGTTTTATACGCAGGTTTTCCAACAGTAGTGTTTTCAGTTAGACACATTCTCGTAAAGCATTTCACCCCTCTCTCTCTCGGGCCTCATGCTTTAGGGGGCATCTATTACACAGTAATTTGTCACCGTCCCTGAAATTCCCCATCCCGCACATTGGAGGGCCTTTTCCGTGACCTGTGAGTAGTGACATGACCTAAAACCACATTCATGGCATCCCCCTTGACAAGGAAAATCATTCCTATGAAGATAGTTTCCTATAAAAAACCCTAAAAATAGACTGTTTGGCCTTGGTGTGACCAGCCAGTTCAGCCCTCGCGCTAATAGGGGAAATCCACCAAAGAGGGCGCGCCAACTGGCGCTCTGTCCTAGTGTATTACTCACGCCAAGCTTAATAAGGATTTTTTTATAAAAATAAATGGCAGAATTTTTATTCCAACCAACTCCTGAACGATTCTCTAAAATGAGTTGGGAGGTTTGGCTCTGGATCTCCAGGTAGGGGAAGTGGTTTTCCACCTATCATGGAATATTCCTTGAGGATAGGGCCAATCCCACCATTGTAGGGATCCCAACTCCCCTTCCACCATCTATATAAGCTTGCCTTTTTCTCTTAGCAAGCTAGTAGCCTTAATGGTCATAGAACTAAGAGTCAAATCAGTAGCAAGGAGACTATCGCCAGACAGCCTCTAAGAGCCAAGCCAAAGAGAGAGAGCTTTGTCCCATTCCCGATGAGCATCATTGAGATGTGCTCCGTTGTTGACCCACCGAAGGAAGATCCAGCGTCAGAGCTCAGGTTGTATCTTTCTTTCGTTGTTATTAATAATAAACGACTTTGATTATGGTTCCATTCATATGTTCATGTCTTATGTTATGAATTATATCTTCTCTGACTGATATATGGTTACATGTTTTAGGTTTTACGTTGTGTGTTGTTTCTTCATGTACGTGCAGGTGTTCGAACGTGCTAAGCGGGAGAATTGTGATCTACCAAACCAAAGTATGGAAGCGCCATCTTTTCTGCAAATAGTAGAGTAGGACTTAAGGTAGGCCTCTTATCGCATCTTGGTCTTTTGTAACTAGGAACCTACGTCTTAGCGTGACTTGGTTGTTGCTAGACCCGATCTGGGCTAGTAGGGATCGCCTTTGTCCGCAGAGGGGATTTACCTCTCCAACAATATATATATATATATATATATGTGTGTGTGTGTGTGTTTGCATTGAATGTTTTTACAAGTTTTTGACTGGTGTCTCCAATCTAATCCTTGGAATGATAAAGCACTTCACTCTTCATAATAACCTCAGAGTTTGCACTTTAGGGGGAAATCCGTTACACTAAAATTTGTCACCATGACATTTGACTATTCATATGGGCCCATCACCATCCATATCATGTTCCCTTAGAGGTCAAAAAACACTAATGTTCCTAAATCAAGTCTTGGGATTGGAGAGAAGCTCTGTAAAACCCTTAAAAGTCTACTTGCGTATTTTTTCTAGCCTTTCCATGTGTATGCACTGATGTTATATCCATAAAATGTAGAAACTCCCACACTTTTTACCACTATTACCTACACACCCCTGTGAAAAGCAAATAAAATAAAAAAGTAAATTCTAGAATCCTAGCTGGTCAAATATTCTCCCAACTAGAAGCTTCTAGGGTCGCGATCAGTTTGAGATTTATCCCTCCACTCATGGATATTATCCCTTGGTTCATGGAGTTAAAATCCCTTCATAAGAGGAATCCATCCCCCTCTTCATGGAACTGAAAATACCTCCATTTCCCTATAAATTGAGCTCAAGTTTTGGGTTCAAAGGTAGATATTGAAGTAGCCTATAGATACCAATGCAATTAGAGACTAATTTATACATTTTCCAAGTTGAAGAGAGTTCATAAGAGTGCATACTTTCTACACTAGTGAGTTTTTGTTGGCATGAGAATGATCGCACCCTTGTGTCTATAACTCCATGCTGGTATTTAGAGAGGAAGGCTTATCAAACTGAAGGAGAAACGATTGTTCAGTACCCCAGGAGAAATATGTATGACATCAAGGCATCAAGTTATAAGATTACTCTTTTTATTCAAGATAATACATATGGATCTCTTTTTCTCATTGATTTGTTTTTATGTTTATTGGAATAACATCAATACTTAGACTCCTTGATAACTAAGTTGGATTATCATTTTCCGATTATTATATATTGTAGATGCTTTGATTCTTTGTATTGTCTTTGATTGCAGGTTCTACTTATTGGAGAAACCACTTTGGAACGATGAGACAAAAGACTACAGCAAACGTTTGGATTTCAAGGTAGGGGCATTTCCTCTCTACTTTATTATAATAATTCTGAAATGAAATTAATCTAGAGGAAAAGGTTTCCAAATGGATCTTTGTTTCTAGTTACTCATTAGAGTACTAGGGAGATCGCTCTTGTCTGCAAGAGGGATTAATTCACGTAATAGTATGTCCTCTTAGGACTATTATTATCTTGGATTCCCAATCCTCAAATAATATATGTCCTCTTCGACCACTCTTACCTTGGATACCTATCTCATCCTCAAAGAGTATCGGTACCTTTTCTTTCCTGGATGCATTATCCTCAAGGAAACCACACATGCTTATCCAATCCTCCATCATTCTCTCTCCAAGGCCTTCACTTAGAGTTACGAATATTAGTCCTAGTCAAGTACATGACACATGAAGAAGATAACCCACATGTGATGTCCATCATCAATCCCTCTCAACTATAGAGGATATCCCTATTCCCTTTTGATCAGAGAATAGATCATGTCTCTTAATCAAGGAGATTCCTTTACTTCCTCTCAAATCTAAAGGATATTCCAGCCTTTCTTTCAATTTTGGAAGTCAACACCACAAGCCTTATATCTTGTTCCATAAGATTATCATCTACATGTTCTTTATAGTTGCATGGATCCCTATTTCCTTTGAATCTCTTGTATCGACTTGAATCCTTCCGATCTATCATGAAGCTATATTCATTAGTCAATCTTGTGACAGGATCCAGGTCATCTATCTTGCACATCACTTTCATCTTGTCATTATTGATGAAGTCATTACATTGAGCCTTTCCAAACTTCAAGTTGACCATAGCTTCCTCATGAAAGTGATCTACTTGTTGTTGTATGAACTTGACCTTTAAGTTATCTTCTCGTGTTTGCGACCTCTTAATATCAAGGTTAAATACATCTTGAAGTCATGTTTTCTAGGTATCATATGTTGATTTTTCCTCAACATTCATCATATATTCCTACAATAACCTTCTAAGTAGAAATACAATATGTTAACCAGATAACCAATAACATAAATATTAAACTTACCTCATCATGGTGACCTTCTCATCGAAGCATCAACATCCTCATGTTCCATCTCCACATGAGTATTCCTTCATGCATCAGAGTGCCCAAGGATCAAACTTTATTACCAAGTTACAATTTTTTTCTAGAGACTTATCTAGTGAGAAATTCTTGATCCTTTATTTGTTCTAGAGTAAGTAAAATTATCCTTTTAATCATCATATAACCATACTAAGAATATTTCAATATTTTTTACATATGAATATTATCCAAGAGTTAGTTTCAATATGCATTTATATGCTCATAATATAGCTATATGTCCTAAAATGAGCCCATAACTTGACCAATTTCATTCCTCCATCCCTTAAGAGTATTTTTTCCATACTATATGGAATGTATGTTATCCTTTTCATAACGCTTTCTTCCAATAACTTTCCAAGACGATGGTTCTAACGTGATCATGATGAACCACTTTAGAAAAATTATTGTTTCTAACATAATTTTAGATAATTCTTGGATGAATATTATGCAAAAATGGTCCCAATCTACAATTTTTGAAGACTAGATAATTCCTATAAAGAAACTCAAAGTTACAATCATATGCGTCTACCTATGATTCCATATAAAATAAAAACTCTTCTAGAGTAATCAACAATGCATGCTATCCTAAAAGGAAAGACCAAATTCACAAAAAACCTGACAGAGAGGATGTCTTCTTCAATAGTAAATATCTTTGACATCTTCTTTCTTTGGCTTCTTATCTAGTTCTCCCATTTCTTTGGCTATGTGTGCTTTGATTCTTTCCTTCGTTTTTTTTTTTGTTATTTTTTAGACAATCCCTCTTAAAGTGTCCATATTCATTGCATCCAAAGCATTGAACCTTGGAAATATCATGCTTCTTCATGTACTTTCCAAAATTTCCCTTCTTTAGCTTCTTGATTCCAACAATAAAGTCTTGGGACTATTCATCTGATTTGATTTCATCTTTTTCCTTGATCCTAGTCTCCTCCAAAATTCATTGAGCCCAAAACTCATCAAAAGGAGTTATGTGTTTCTTAGAGTAGATGTTAAATGAAAAAATTCTCCATTCTAGTGGAAAATCATTTAGTACACATGTGGTCATTTTAGAGTCATAAATTATTTCCCCAAGCCCCTGAAAATGATCTCTTATTTGATAAATATTCCTTAGAAAGGAGGCCACATCCTCATGCTTTGATTTCTTCATATTATATAATTTATTCCTCAAGGAAATATTTTGTCCCGATGTACTTATAGAGTACAAATTTTCTAGTTTTTCATACATATCCTTAGAATTATTCAAATTAGCAACAAATGGAACAAATTGATCATTGATGGACTCAACAATGATGCCTTTTTCTCTTAATTCCCCCTTCTTGTATTTTGCTAGTTCTTGTATCTTGTCTCTTCTAGGTTCATTAATTTCAATGAGAACATATTCCATTACTTCATGCTTTATAATTTACAAATTAATCATTTTCTTCCATGCTAGGAAATTTATTGAGCTAGCTAGCTTAATTATTTCCTTGCAGAAAGAACCCATATGACTTGTAGATTCAGACATAGAGATACTCACTTGTCGATCAAAATTCTTCTATTCTTGGATTATGTCTCCAACTTATCTTGATGCTTTCAGGATCTTCAAAGAGACTTCATGATCCATAGAAAGATGTATTCTAGGATCTCCTCAGCAAAAACTTCAAAGAGTAATGAATGATACCAAAATCATTTGATGCTTCCTTCGGGGATGTCTTCCAATGAGCCTTTGAATAAATCTACTTCTAAGAGAAATAAAAAACCTTCTTGTAATATTTCTCTTCAGGCGTTCCTTTGATGAGGACTTGATATATTATTTTGAAAGTGGTTCCCCTTAGAAAACCCTTTTTGTTTCCACAAGATGATCCTTTCAACTACGTTCTCTTGTTCACCTTAACTCTGATACCGTGTTGGAAAATGCAATATGGTAGTTATTAATTCAAATTTTCCTTAACTTTAATAATTTCTTGTAAACTATATTTATATTATTGTGATCCTTTATTATATATTCTTCATAAAAAAATTACCAAGAATGGAAACAATAAAGACAATGGACAAAAAAATTAGGCTCCAAGCCAAGGAAAAACCCCTTCAAAGGGAAAACCCAGAAAAAAGAAAAAAAAGAAAAAAAAATCTTCTCTTCTTATATAATCTGCTTCAAATGAGACAAAAAAGACCCAAACCCTAGGCCAAGTCGTCCTCCAAGTACCAATTTATCCCTTCAGATCAACAAAAGCTCAATCCTAAGTCAACTAGCTTCTAGATGCAACTTCAACCACAACTTCGACCCTGTAACTTCAACCTTGTAGCTACTGCAGAAAACCTAATTTTGGCACAAGACAGTTATTTAAGGGAACCTCCTTTAAGCAAGACATAATTTCCCAAGGTCAATGAGGTCAACACAGAGTATTATTTCTTCAAACAACTTGTTACTGCAACCTGATCTCCTATAATTCGCACTTGCGATTTCAACCTTCCTGGAAGCTGTAGAAACCATAGATTTCGCCAGTGTGAGAGAAATGCAGCCCAAAAATAAAAAAATATCCTTGTTCTTTCCTCATAGACCTTCTCTCTTAATAAGGATGTGTGAGTTAGTTCCAAATGAGGTTGAATCTACTTCTATTTATAGCCTTTCCAAAGGGTCGAATTCCATTCTTTAGGAAGACTTGAAGTTTTTAGGGTTGACTTGTACTTTGGAGGTTTCCGGGACTTTCTAGACTCAAAATAAATTATTTTTCAAGATACAATTTTTCCCCTAAATAGTATTATAATCATGTTATTGACTCTCTTGACTCATCATAATAAATCCTATGACCTAAAAAACAATAGAATCGTGAAGAACATGATTTTACCTAGAAGACCATCAATGAAGAGCATGAAACCCATGCTTTAAAATAATAACTTGTTCTTTTATAATTTTGTTTGTTACATAAGATACACATTGAAATGAGTACAAAAATAATTATGAAGATTGAAACTAGTTACATTTCCAACAATACAAACACTTCCAAAGACCATATTAATATCCAACAAATCAATCTTTTGTAGCCAGATTTAAACCAATAGATCAAATATAATCTAAGTGTCGAAATAGTTACCTATTGTCTTCATCATTTTGTAACTTTGATTCCTCAATTAGATACTTTTCACAGTCCCTTCTTATGTGACTTCATCGACATGCAGCTCTCCCTAGTTAAAATATCTAACATCCCCTGTGATGATCTCAAATTCATGAGTTACTGGAAACTCTATCCTTTTAGATACTTGCCTATCCATTTCATGTGCATATTGATAAACATGCATGAATTTATGCCATGCCTCGACCATGCACACTAACATTCTTGTGCACTTCCAACCTTTTTTTCCATCATTTACATTCATATATTAAATGAAATATTATCCTTCCTTATGAGAGATTGTAGTCATTCAAATGATATGTTTCACAGGCATAAGCATAGCATTTTGTTCTCTTTTATGTGGTAGATAGCAAAAATAAATCATTTATTCCAAGTAACATGGAATTAGTTGGTTACCATTAACATTACCTAGAGCATAGTTAACACAAGCCCCTAATTTACTTGTCATTCATACATTCATAGCATTGTTAATATCACATTTTTACTCAGTAAATTCTTACCTAATTCCTAAATATTTTGAGCATACCAAAATCATACCTACATGGCTATCAATAATCTAATAGATGCTACCTAATTATATAATACCTTAGGGAGGGTTCCTGCATTCCTCTTTACCAAAATTTTGATAAACACTTTATTATCCATATCCTTATCTCCACATTATTATATTTAATATCCTTATTAGCTTCTCCATCCATATCTAATTACATGTTCATAGTTAATCTTGATTAACCATCATAAGTGTTTTGTAACAAGGGACTACTTTGAGTCTTCATTCATGTTATACATATGCTTATTCATTATTGTATGCATCTAATATGTCTATGTGCACCTAGCATATCATTTTCTTAAAGCATATTAGTGCATACGCATTCTTTATTATTTAATATCTTGCAAGTCTATCATTTCTATGCTCTTACTCATCAACATATAACGATATTTTAAAAACTTGAGGAAAAAATTCAAATAATAAGATATAAGTTTTGATATTATCCCTCATAATTATGGTTGCATCACTTGTCCATGTTCTTCTTCAATTATCATTCTATTGAGTTTTTTTGGGTAAATATAGTTAATATATTAATGGTATTCTTCACAAATTTGGTAATCAACATCCCATGGAACTTCTTCATTTACTACATCTAGCAATCTTGTCTCAATCGAATATCTATCACATATGTCACAAACCCTGTGACATTCTTTTTCCAGCATTGGGTGTATGCAACCTTTCTATTATATCCAATATTCATATTTCCCATGGTGTATAGCATTACTACTATACTTATTTCTTTGGAACCTTTCTTTGTGGTTTACCTTTGATCCATCGCTTTGAAAATTATATCTTTGAGATATATCTCGTGGCACATTCAAGTCTATTTTTTGAACCAAGACTCTCATAATATTCCTTATTATTATATATCTGGCCCATCTAGGTCCAATTTTTGAAATCTAGTTTGATGTCTCTCTATAACATACTCGGTCCCTTAATGCATGATCAGGGATATGGGGTATCCAAACCAAACCTCCAAGGTTAATTTATGGAGATGGGGTTGTCAAATTATAACTTCCTTTAATCATGTTAACCCTTTTTTCTAAGACCATCGTTGCCTTTTTCTCATCAATATCTTTCCAACAATATAAATTTCATCTAAATCTCAGCTCTAGACACAAAGTTATACCTATTTAAAAATTTGCCATCCAAGTGCCTTGTTAGCATCCACACCATTTCCACGACATTGATTTTTTCACTTGTGTCCCACCTGATGAGCTCCATAATTAGGTATATTTGGAGGGGTTAATGGTCACCTTTTTTCCTTATTAAGTCTCTTTTTCTTGCATTTTAATTATATTATGGTCTTATGATGCTAGTGTAGATGGTGATTGAGGCTTATCATACTTATAGTACCTAACATGAGTTAAATGCAGGAAAATAATGAAGATATTGCATTTTTGGTGAATATTTTTCCACTAAGAGTCGGAGTAGATAGCAAGGAGAAATTCTAGGGGGATTTTCCACCCTCCTTAACTCCCAAAGGTAGCCAAGGGTTCCTCCAGATTCCTTCCAACAACTTGAAATCAAAAGCAACCAAGCAAACTCAAGATCAAGTGCACCAAAGCTACACTTCACTTGCAGTCAAGTGCACCCATCACCTAATTTTTAGGGAGTTGTTGATAGCTACCCTTTAGGTTAAATAGAGTTGAGAAAGAGATCATTAGCATTCAAACTTTGGAGAAATCCATTAGGCTTTTTGCTCTTGTAATAATTTTTTGAGACTTTCATGTTAATATAATGATAATATATTTTGCAATAAAATTGGTATTCAGATTTTGTTTCATTGATCTATTTTTATAGGGCTATAGGATTGTGTGTTAGGGCCCAATCCATTTCCTTAGTCTCTCTTGTGTAATAATTCTTTACTTTCATGTCATTTTAGATAGTTTTTCTTATGGGTATTTAGTTATTTTGCTTGCATTTTTATTCACTGTTTTTAGTTTGCTTCCATTTGTCTTTTGTTGTAGATTTAGCTTACTTAAATGTTGGTAGAATAGGTTATAAATTTAGAAAGTTGTGATTCAAGCCTCCCCCTCTCATCTCTTTCATTGGAGCTTGAGGAGGATAGACCTTCCCCATAGGCCAAAATTTCTTTTCAATTTATGATTTCTTGAAATGGATAAGTTAGGTTGATGTAGTTCCATGTAGATTTTTATAATCTTGTGTTAGATTTCTGTTTGTTGGTTAAAGTAGATTTTCATTCCAAATTCAGGTAATCTTTTCCATTTTCTTTATCATGAATTTGTCCATATTTAGTGCATGAACAGGTAGTTTGCGTATAGGTTTAGGTAGCACATCCAAGGAGAACTTCACTATCACCTTCAGATCCATCTCTCACCCTTCATAAACCATATGTTCATCAAAGTCGACATCAGTCATGTTTTCATATTTTTCATCCCTACACCGTGAGAAAACCCTAGGGTGAAAGACAGGCCTCCCAAGAGGTTCTAATCTTGGAAAATGGGTGGGCCACCTTCCACCCATCTAACCCACCTTCACTCCACCTTCCTTACCCTTTTCACACCCATTTTTGGCCTCTTATTTCCCTCAGACTGTTTCCTGTAGCGATTGAGGACTTTCCTGTAGGACTACGGGAAACCTATAGTAGCACTTAAAGAAGCACCATTGGGGCCCTCCTTAAGCCCATAAACCACCATCCACATCCTCTAGACCTTCCAAAACCACCCATACACCTTCATCCTTGTACCCATGTTTTCAAGCCTTCCATAAGCCACCTTAGTGTTTTCTTCTCCTAGCTTCAAAACAACACATTTACAAGAATAGTTAGGTCATGATTAGTTGCATGATTAAAATCATGATAGATAGAGCATAGAGTGAGTAGAGTCCGTTTAACCAATTGGCCCAGCAAAGTGTGATTAGGTTAGCTTCCTTTATGTAATTACAATTCATCAATTTACTTCATGCAAGATGCCTAGTTTGCTTTCATTTCTTATCATAGCTTAATATGTAGATTTGTTTCATTGCAAAGTATTTAGATGTACTTGCTATTTGTAGTGTAATTCCATACTTTCTTATACCACCATGGATTTGAATCATTTGAAACCCTAGGCCGAAATTCAGAAGTGTGATAGACTTCATCCAGAAACCCTAGAAGTAGCGCCCTTTCGTAAAGCTCAGAAGAGGATGATATGAATAGAATGCATTTGCTGTGTATATAGCACTGTCACCTCCAAGTTTGCACGAACCCTGGGCTGATAAAGTAAATTAGAGAAGCCTATAGGAGTTGCATCATCCTTGGTGCAATACAAGGGCTCACCACTTTTTTGCGTTGTTTTCGGGGAGGTGTCTAGTAGATGCTTTGATTTTGTTCTAGCATTCTTTTCTACTTTCCTTTTACATGTTGTTTCAAAAATATTGAAAAAAGACAAAAAAAAAAATGATTTTCATGCCTCGTAGGAGTAGGGATACTCAAGGATCCTTTTTATCTAAAACCCCCACATCACCACATAGTCACCCTTCACTTTTATTTAGTGGTTGTGAGGTTGACCACACCGTAGGTGAGCCTTCTGAAAATTTTGAAGACCCTATTAGAGAAGAAGAAGATCTTGTTTCACCTAAGGAAACCGCTTCACCTATCTCAACCATGGCTAAAACTGAAGCCTAGGGAGCCTTTCCCATTAGAGAGGTAGATGGGGAAACTAAAATGAAAAAAATTAGCCCCTCATCCCTTCCACACTTTCATGGAATTACCTCAGAAGTTCTTGACAAATTCATGTTTGAATTTTTGTTTGTTTGTAGGACCTATGACTATGCCTCAAATAATCAAAATTTGAAGCTATTCCCATCTACCCTTAAGTATGTAGCCTTGCGCTGGTTCATGGGTCTACTTGGGAACAACATCACTACCTGGGCACATATGTAAGAAGCCTTCAACAACAAGTACATGGACTACTGTAGGTCCAAGGAAACTAGGGATGATATATTCAGGATGAGTCTAGTGCTTGATGAATCCCTAGAAAACTATGAAGAGAGGTTTCAGTTAACTATAAGAGAGCCAATTGTACTCTTGATCTTGGATCAATTAAACTAGTACTTCTCTGAGGGATCAGGTAGGAGGTGATAGAAACCCTCAATATGTTATTAGGAGGAGATATTTACCAACTTCCTTATGAAACAAACAAAATTGTCTTCAGGAACCATTCTAGGGCAACTAGAAAGAAAGGCAAAGCTGGCCAAAGTACAACCAATACCCATTCCTCTTCCACCTCCATCAAACATGAGATTCAAAATATGTTGGAGGACTTCAAGAGTGGCATGCTACACACCTTTCATTTGCAAATGGACACATTGCAGGTCAAAAGGAAGCAAGAGGAAGAAGAAAGAGCCCTGGCTATATTTTTCCCTAGATGTACCAGAAAACACCGTAGAAATGAATGTCCACTAAATTTCATAGAGGTTTTCTTAGTCTGTGAGGAGAATCATGCCACAGACAAGTGTCCCTCCTTACCTGGACTGAAAGTAGTATATCAAGGTGGGGAAGTAAGACCAGAGCAACTTTGTTTCATCAACCAGAGAAGGCTTCAAGGCCCTAGGTCATATCAGCAGGGTATGCATGTTTCACCTTAATCTTACTATCACAATAATAATAATGCACCCTTGCAATCTTGGTACACCCCCACTCCTACATCCTGGCCTACAACTCCTACTTGGCCTTAAAACCCTCCATATCATCCTCAGCCTGTGAACCAACCATTTCAGCAGTATGGTCCTCAACAACCTCAATGGAACAATCCATCCCAAGGATTGAGGCCTCAACATAATCAACCACCTTCTCTAATGCCTCCACCCCAACCTCAACCTGATATTACTCATGGTGATCCACCCAAGTTTCCTCAAATGCCTGCACAACCTAATACGAACCCGAACAACAAATAGGCACAACAGTTTTATAGTGGAGAGACATCATATCCAGATTTTGTTGTGGAGATACATGAGATTAATCTCAGGTCAGGAAGAGTACTCCCAGAAAACCACCCTCCATATCCACTTGTAGAGGTTGAGGAGGAAAAGGAATAAAGTAACACTCATATCCAAAAACTTCCTTTTCCTGAGCGCTTGATACATTCCATTCAACACACCCCAGAGGAGACTGAACTTCTGGGAGAACTGGAAAATTTGTGTGTAAAGATACTGCTTCTCCAGGGCATTGAGGATGTCCCTATTTACAATAGGCTCATCAAGGAAAAGTTCTTCAAGAAACATGGGAAAAAGAAGAAAGATACCCCCACCATCAATTTAGTAGGAAAATTGTTCGACTTAATGTTGGGAAGGGTGATCTTTTCAAAGTACCTGGACCCTAGCAGTCCAGTTGTAGATGTGCACATATATGGTGTCATATTCCCCAATAATTTGATTGATCTCGTGGTTTCCATCAATTTCATGACCAAGGAAACTATGTTGAAACTCAAACTCCAAGGGACTTTGAGGAAAACCACAACAGTTATGTAACTTGTAGATCAGTCCACAGTAACTCCGGAAGGAATTGTCGAGGATGTTATGGTTTCAATTGACTCTTGGGAGTATCTTATAGATTTATTGGTTTTGCAGCCAAAAACCAAGCTAATAGGGATAGCCTCTCATCTTATGGAGACCTTGGTTAGCCACTGTTGATGCTTATATCAGTTGTTGGGCCGTAAACATGACTATTAATAATGGGTCCTTGTCTAAACAATTGGTATTATATCTTCTAGCCCAACCTTCCATTGATCATGATCTACCTATATGGTCGGAGGATGAAGAAGATGAGATATATAACACTACCCCCATTTTTGCCATAGATGTTTTTCTTAGAGGGGGGCAGCTTGATGAAGATGAATTCATCAACCATGTCGTTCAAAACCAGTCCCCCACTAATAGTCTACTTGAAAACCTATTCAAAGAATATGAAATCCAACCTTGGATGGAATTGCACTCAGTCGATTCTGTTAGCCACCAATAAAATTTGTCATATCAAATGGTGGCTAAAACACTTTTGGAGCCTTCAAGGAACAATTTTTATTGCAAAAAGTGTTATCTCTTGAAGACTCATGAAGACATCATGCCTTTGTTGCAATCGTCACTGCTGTTCCCATTTAGAAATCAGAATTTTTGCTGATTCCATAAGAGAAAATACTTCTGCAAAATCCATTTTTCCCTCCCTCCACTTCAAAAACTAACCTTCATTTTTACCCCTTTCATTCCCATGAAATTCTTCTATTTTCCGTTTGTCCCCATTTCCCCTTTATAAAATCCTCTTTACAGAGTTTAAAACTCCTTTTTGAACTCTGGCGAAACCCCCAAATCCATCAGAAAATCCTCAAAAACTCATAAAAATACACTTTTTTGTATTACAGACTTAAGCCCCCTTGGGCTAAGTCTTAAACCACTTCCCCACATACGCCTTCGTGCTGGAACCAAGCGCTAAACCATTTAAGTGCTTATCGCATTAGGAAAAATAGAGTGCACAAGTCTGTTTTACCATGTCAAAGGTTCCGATGTGGTTAGCCCATTGTTTTCTAACCCCCGATCGTATTATCGCTCCATATAACCCGTGGGCCCGCATCGGGCGCTTAAACCTTAGAATAAACCTTTCCCGATGCTCATTTTCCTTTGTAAATAAAAAAACCCTATTTTTCCTAAGTTTGGTCTAAATGCTCCCATGCGATGTTTTTTAATGTAAAATGGGTAGATTGAAAGACCTGCATCAAAATTTCCGATGCGATTAAAGTCCCATTGTATAAACTCCGCCCCCCCCCCCCTCGCTTCACTCCATATAACTTACGCCCAGGACCAAGATTTAAAGGTCCCGAAGCGCTAATCACATCAGAGAAAATCAAATGGTTAGATTGAAAGACCAAGCCCTACAGTTCCGATGCGATTGACCCTCATATATATAAAGCCCTAGGCCTATCGCATTCCATATAATCAATGGCCCCGCAGTCAAGCGCCAGACCATTTCATATATATAAACCCACCCCCAAAGCCAAACCTTTATGTTTTATGAAATTTTTGGTTTTCGTATGTTATAAATGGTTTTTCGCCAGTGTATTATTTGGGATAACCTCCGTCGTTGATCTTAAGCTGATCAAATGGCTCGCGCTACATCGCATCGCAAAGTTTTCATCGGGCACATTTTATTTCTCCCCCTGATTGGTCATCCCCCGATCAATCGAGAGCCATTGATCTACTCCCTGCCTTTCTAGATCTAACGGTCCATATTCGCCCCAATCATTAACCTTTCCTCTGCCTTTGAACCCCTCCGATTCACTCCCCACCATTGATCTGATCCTTAGATCAATGACCGGTGCTCAATCGCTCTGTCGCACTCCAAGTTCTTTGCCCTGCCGATTTTCAAGCCTCGATTGCATCTAGGCCGTCCACGTGTCCCGATCGGACGGTCTAGATTGATCCTCCGACTTTGGTTATATTTTATACACCCTACTTCATAATTTTTTTTCGGCAAGTCTTAGCCGTCGATCTCTGCAGATCAACGGCCCTCATCAGCCCTTCCTCTGCCATTGTATTATTTCATTCATTTCCCAGATGCAATCTCCGCCATTGATTCTGCTCATCCAACGGCTCATACTAACCCCGACAGGCTTGCCTCCTGTGGGTCCTGCCTTCTTCAAAGTTTGATCTCCGTCGTTCAAATCTTAGATCTAATGGCCCAGAATGAAACTGCCCATCCCACTTCCGCTTGCGCATCTTTTCAAAATCGCGCTCGCTCTCCGCTGTCAAATCTGAGACCCCATATCTAATGATTCAGGCACATTTTTGCATAAATTTCAGCGCGAAAGTTAATTTCTCAAAGGGCACGCGATATAAGCTATTTTCTGGTGCCACGTGTCAGGCAGGGATGCATATCGCGTTCCAAAAGGCAAAACTGCCTACCCTCCCTTTCTTCGCGCAAAACCCGTGGTTTTTTGTCCCAAAACCACTTTCCCTCTTTCCTCTTTACTTTTTTCACGTGCCTCCTCAGTCGTTGATCTTATAGGGCCAATCTCATCCGACAGCTCGTATTCATCCCGAACCCCCAACTCTATTTTTTACCATTTTTCCTCAGAACAAAGTTTTTAACCTTATTCTTTCGCATTTTCTTATAAAATCCGAATAATGTGAATCCTTCACATTATCAATTCGCTGCTTATCTCGACCATTGATCTCCTTGACCAGTCATGAATCAACGGCTTTGACTTAATTCTTCCTCCACTTTCCTTTTTAACCTCCCGCAAACGGATCTCCACCATTGGATGCTGCCATCCAACGGCCACGCTCCTTCCCCACAACCTCTGAAGCAGTTTACCCAATAACACAGGATTTTATTAATCTTTATTGTTTTTTGCAGGTGTTGAATGATTTTTCCATTACAACAAAGGAAAACCAAAGGTTGGGGATGACGATCCCTCGTGCCTCTGCACATAAAAGAAAAGCCATCCACGGGACCCAATTTCATGTTTCGTCAATGCTTCATGGGCATTGATGCCATATGGGCCATTTACAGAACCTGCACATCAACAAAACACAGTAAATTAAAGAAAAACAAAAGAGTATCAGTGTTGAAGACCTACCACAGCAGAACAGAGGATCGAAGACAATTTTGGGGGATTACGGCTAAGATTGATTATCAAAAGCCTAATCCTTCAAATTAAAACAGTGATTAAAGACAAATCAACAGATCTTTAGACAGAAAGGCCCACACCGCCAAAACAGAGGCAAATTGATTCCTCTCAGCTACCACAAAGCCACCTGTTACCTCACAGTTTTCAATAGAGGCTGAATTATGAACATAAAACCAGATATTTGCCTTAGTGCAGCCGAATAATTAATTCTTCCAAATAAACTAAATACAAAAAATATCAGCAGAGTTATTGCATCCTGAAATAGAGCCTTAAAAGTCAACAAAAGCTCCCACCAAGCTTAAACTTTAATGTAAATCAATTAATACAGTGAGAATATTTGTACTCTTCTCCATTAAGCCCCTCAAAGGCTGAGAAGCATTAAGTCTGTATTAATTGAACCCAAAAGATCTTTTATCAGATCCCACCTCCTCATTCCTTCTATAAACATTGTTGTAGAAGATGAGAAAATGTTGGTTGCAAAACTTTGAAATATACTTGTGATCGAAACTTCTGATTGTAAATAGTGTTCAAAGGCTCTTGAAGCTATACTTGTGATAGAATAGTTAGGCTGAGAAGTGAGGATGATTTCTAACCTAAAACACTGGACTTAAAGCTGTAACTAGTTTGAAGCATCAATACAAGCTGATTTATGGGATCCTGGTCTATGTCGACGGTGATGTTTTTATTATTGTAAATTGTTATTTTATTTCTGTTTTCACTTTGTTCATCTTCTCTGATAAAGAACAACAAGCATAGAGTTAGGATTTATTGTATATCAGTACCCTTCTCTGACTGATAAGCTTTATCTAAATGTTTTCTTCCAATTCGTGTTATTTAGGAATGATTTAATTCAGTTTGAGCAGTTAGGAATGCTGGCGTTCCCTTGTCTTACTGTCTCAGCTAAATATTGTTTCTGAATGTGATTTTTAGTTTATGTTAAGTAGATATGAAATAAGGAAGATATGGTGAGCCATGGCCCTAGTTTTATCCCCAAAGACTATCTAAAAGTTTCCCTTGGAATGTGTTGAAAGCTGGCTAGTTTCAAAGTACTTACCAGATATTAGACCATTCTTTGTTATCATTTGTGTTTCCCTTTGTGTTTTAAATATTTTTCTATTGAAAGTATATCAAAGGCTGGCTAGTTTCGAAGTACTTACCAAATCCTATTTTACTTTTATGTTTTTCTTAAGTGTATGTCAAAAGCTGGCTAGTTTCAAAGTACTTACTAGATCTTGAGCTACTCTTTGTTCTTCATTTGTTTAATTCCCCTTCTTGTTGTATCATTTCATTCCATAAATCAAATTTAAAGAGATCCTTAGACATAGATGACTTTCCCCATAGACCACTCTTGAACCTGGTTTTTTCAATTAAAACCCTATTATGACTCCATAACCCAATGAACTAAAACCAGCAAAACATTCATCTTTTTGGCCAAAGCTTGTTATATTTGCTTGCAACTTCACACCTTTGGAACTCTTTCCATTTAGAACTTTCCACTCAAATAATAATCATGCTCAACCATCCAAAATAAAATAAAAAAACCCTCGGCTTTCATAACTAGCCTAATATCATTACCCAAAATCTCAAAGATAAATCCATCTTTACACTTATTGGAGAGATCCCTCTTTGGATTCAAGAGGGATAGATCCTAGAATACCAAAGTGGTTGAAACGGTGTTCTCCCTGCTGTCATACTTTTCCAATCTTGCTGATTATAGGGAGCTAACATTTCTGGTGACTCTGCTGGGGAACAGTCTGAGTGATTTTCATTTCAAATAATCATAAGATATCAGAAATTCCTTTCTTTTCAAATGAAATTTGTTCTGTTAGCTGGTTGAATCGTTAGGCATAACATCTCTGGCCATCAAACATTGTTTAGTGAGTAAAAAGCATCCTTTCAAGCACTACCAACACATGGTAATCATGATGAAACTTGTTTGAATCGGTGACAAACTAGGAAAACCCTAGGATTCTCATAAGAGTTTATCTAACCTTGAAAAATCAGCTAGCTTAGCCATAAGAGTAGATTGTCTTTGTCTCACAACCGTAGATAAGTTTTGAAACAGATTTAGGACACTCTTAGAAACCACACAACTGAAAAATAACTCAGAAAACCCAAAAATATTTCAGATTGGAATTCAATAAACATGGTGGTGGACCATAAAACCTTTTACCTCCAAAAGAGCTAAAAAATTCCACTTGGCGACTCTACAATCCTTAACAGACCTTATAACTCCACTCGGAAGAACCATTGTCATTATAATATCATCCAAAATAAGTTAGAGGACTGTAGGATTGAAGTTTGTGTAAAACAGATTAGTTAACCTCTCAAAGACTGTCATATTTGGTTGAACTTTTTTGGTTTATTTGGGTCGGAAAAACACAGCATAGTGGCTCCTAGAAAGATTCATACTAGAGCCTATCCTGACCCTGACCCACCTGAGATAATTGATAACCCAGAAAGTATTCTTAGGAAGGATCCTAAGATAAATTTTTCAACTATTTTCAGATCACCCTTAAGAGCTAATTCAGTTCCTGAAAATATTGCAGCTCTACAACAATCACAAGCAGATCTAAGAAATCCATTCAGAACAAGGTCTCTTGGTGATTTAGATCAGCTAGATTCTGAGTCTTCTATTTTATCTCCTGAAACAAGTGAACATCCTGGTAGTAGAAAAACAACACCACCTGATTCACGCTTCCTTTCCAATTTAGGTGTCTCTCACCTAAGGTCAGCTCAGCAATCTATTCCTGGTCCATCCACATTTTTTCATCCTACATCCACTATTCAAACCACTCCACTTCAGCCCACTTTTTCTCTTGTTAATCCACCTCTTGTAAATCCACCTCCACCACATATCATGGTAGCATGGTATGCTCCCTTAGTCCTTCCTGTAACATTAGTCAATCTTACATAGGACTATCAGTCCAAAATTCCATTATATGATGCTAGTAATACTACTACTACATCACAACATGTGGATAAGATGAATGACTACCTTGACAGAAATGAAATCGATGATGATTTTGTCAAGCTCAGATTATTTGCTCAGAGTCTGGGGGAAGAAGTAATAAAATGGTTTAAAGGCTTAACCCCCCATAGTATCAATGATCTCCAATCCTTCCATCATACATTCTTAAACAAATGGGAAGTGAAGAAGAATCCTCTCCAAGTCCTTTCTGATTACAAGAACCTCCACAAAAAGACTGGGGAAAGTGTTCAAGATTACTGCACTAGATTTAACAGTGTGTATAATGCACTTTCCCCAGATCTAAAACCTCCACAAGGCTCAGCTCTAAAAAAATTTCCTGAAGGGTTTGACCCTGAGATGGCTTATCAACTGAGAGAAAGAGATCCTGCAACTCTTGAAGATATACAAAAAGGAGCTCTTACTGTGGAAGCTAATTTGATGGAGAAGAGAGCAAGAAATAAAAATGAGAAGAGAGTGTCCTTTAGAGAGGAATCTACCCCTTCCGCTTCCAACTCAAAGATGGAAAAAATGATGGAGGAGATGATGAAGAAAATGAGCATTCTTGAGAGAGCACAAGAAATTCAAAACCAAACTGCTCCTCAAAACAGAAACCAGAACCAAAATCAGAATTTCAGAAGAAACCAACCTCCAAAAACACATAGGGAAGATGATCAACAGATCACTCCTCCCTTTCATCAAAAATATGTAAGTGAGGTTGAGGAAACAGAGGAAATAACAGAGGAAGAAGATATCAACATGTTGGGAGTAGATAATGATGACTTTGAGATTCATTATGATAGAAAACAAGGTCTATACACACCTTATGATGACAAAAGAGATGATGATGAAAGCTATTATCAAGACATGGAGAATGTCATCATAGAATCTCAAAGGGAATATGACCTTAGAAGTAAAACCAGTCAACGAAATCCCAACACCAAAACCTCTGACAAATATTCACAAAACAGCACTGTAAAAAAGCCTAAAGTTGTCAAACAGAAAGACAGAATAGTGGTTGTGAATTCTGATAAAGGTAGAGAGAAAGGCACTCAAAACGTTACAAAACAGAGTGCAGACCTTAGCAGTACTAGCACTTTAGCCAGTACTCCTGTGAAATTTTTTTTGTCAAATGTAAATAGAACAAATCAACAAACAGATGTTGCTGATAGAATGGAAGCTAATAAGGTTGAGACAAGAACCTCAAAGAATCAAACACCTTTCAGCTTGGAGCAAGAAATTTCCAAAATCAAAATCTCTATTCCCTTGATTGAGTTAGCTTCCCAAAATGTATATAGGACCCAAATTTTGAAGGCTTTAAACATTGAAGAGAATAATGACACATTCAATCTTAACGATGACCAACCAAAGCTTATTTTTGGTCCAAATATTGAAGGTAAGTATCAAGAGGGACCTGTTCCTCCATTTTATGTAAGTTTAAATGTTCATGACAAAATTTTTCACAATGCTATGCACGATTCCGGGGCTTCTCATAATTTAATGCCTAAAGCTGTGATGGAGAGCCTGTGTCTAGAAATCACCAGACCTTATAAATACCTTTACTCCTTTGACTCGAGCAGAGTAAAATGTCTACGACTGATCAAATATCTCTGCGTTAACTTAGCACAGATTCCAGCCAAATTTTTGGTTATGGACATTGTTGTGGCTGATGTGCCCCCATAGTATGGAATGTTATTATCAAGATCTTGGGGGGCTAAGTTACAAGGGACTATGCAGATGGACATGACCTATGCGATGATCCATGTTTTCAATCAGACAAGAAAACTTTACAGGGAGTCCCATATGCAGTACATAGTTACAAGCCAAGACAGACCACAAAAATCTCCTTTGTATTCTGTAAATACAGGCCTCGATTCTTTTATATTGTTTAATGATGAGTCTTTCACTGAACAGGTCACTTTAACATAATTGATGGCCGATAGAGAGGAGGAAGAGCACAACATAGAACTATCAAAGCAGTTTGCTGAACCTTTAAACCACAACAAACTAAACATAGGTCTTGAGCTACAAGTCATGTGTCCTTTGATTTTAAACCTTGACAGTCAAGAAAACAACCCTCAACACAGTGAAAAACCTGAGGAGTTGAAACAAATTCAACTGAGTGCTGATATTCCACAACAACCCGAAAGCACTTTAGTTGAAGAGGACAAACACCAAACAGATGAAACCGAATTCAGTCCTCTATGGAGTATGAACTTCGATGGGTCATGCACTAAAACTAATGCTGGCGCAGGTGTCTAGATATGCAACACTGATAATAACCACGCAGAGATCATTTCATGTAGATTAAACTTCCAGTGTTCCAATAACATAGCAGAATATGAATCCCTGATTTTAGGCTTATGTTTGTTGAAAAAGTTAGGAGCCAAGAGAATTAAAGCATATGGATATTCTGAGTTATTCATTAGGCAAGTCAATGGGGAATACAATGCAAACCACCCAAGACTTAGGGCCTATCGAAATGATGTCATGGATCTTTTAAAATTTTTTGAGGAGTACCAGATAATTTTTTTCCCAAGAAAAAGAAATATCGCGGCCCACAGCTTAGCCTTTGCAGCTAGAACATGCTTAACGCCATATGAAACCCAAGACTACACAACTCAGGTTAAATTTAGACTAGCCGTTCCTGATAACGAGATATATTGGTAGGTGTTCGACAGAGACAAACAAATAGAAAACTTCATGCAATTCAGAAGTGAATTTGAACTTCACAGTTCGAATTCAGATTATGAAACAGACTGCAATAGTGAAGAAAATTTTCTTGGTGAAGAAGAACCATCTCCTGAGGTTGCCAACATAAATCTACTGTCTAGCAAACTTGAAAGTAAAATATAATTGATTGTAGAGTTAGAAACAGAGGAGTTGGAAACCCTACAGTCTAAGGATCATAGTTTGCCAAAGGGTCTGGCCCCTGTAGAAGAGTTGTTCGATTTTAACGATGTGGCCAAGAAGCCAAAACTAGAGCCTGTAGAGACTGAAGTGGAAGAGTGAAATATAGGCAGTAAACTTAAACCAATGATGATTAAACTGTCTAAGACTTTACCATCTCACATTAAACTCAAATACATAGACCTGTTTAAAGAATTTTTTGATGTTTTTGCATGGAGTTACGAAGATCTTAAATCCTATGAAACTGAAATAATACAGCAAAAAATCCCTCTCAAATAAAACCAAAAACCATTCAAACAGACGTTGCACAGAATAAACCATGTTCAGTTTCCTTTGATAGAGAAGGAAATCAAGAAAATGTATGAAGCTAATATTATTGTCCCTATTAGATATTTTGAGTGGGTGTCTAATCTGGTGTCTATTAGGAAGAAAATAGGAGAGATCAGGCTTTGTATAGAATTTAGAGACTTAAAAAAAGCTTCATTGAAAGACAACTACTCGTTACCTAAGATGGATCATATTTTACAAAGGGTGGTGGGGTCTAGAATAATTTATTTGCTCGATGGCTACTTGGGGTATAATCAGATTTTAGTCCACCCTGATGATCAATTAAAGACAGATTTCACTACACCATGGGGCACTTTCATGTATGTGAAAATGCCCTTTGGTCTAATGAATGCTGGTGCAACTTTTCAGAGAGCCATGGACATAGCATTCTTCGAAGAACTGGGCTACTTCATCATTATATACCTGGATGATGTCACTGTTTTTTCAAAGACAGATGAAGAGCACTTAGAACATTTAAGAACAGTCTTCGAGAGATGCAGAAAGTTTGGGATATATTTAAACCCTAGGAAAACACTATTCGGTCTCCAAGAAGGTAAGCTTCTTGGGCACATTATTTCAGAAGAGGTTATTAAGATAGATCCAAAGAGGATCAAGGCCATATTGCAAATCTCTCATCCTCGAAACATCAAGGAGTTGCAATTTTTCATTGGAAAGATTAAATTTTTGAGAAGGTTCATCCCCAACCTGGCTGAGCTCCTTAGAAATATCACAAACATGTTGAAGAAGGAGCAAGGGGTAAAATGGACCGTGGAAGCAAAGAAGTCCTTTGAGCTGGTGAAACAAGCATTAACCAAAACACCGATTCTAATAAGTCATGATTTTTCAAAAGATTTTTATATTTTTTCATTTGCATCAGAACATACAATAGCTGTTGTCCTTTTACAGAAAAATCCACAAGGACAAGAGCAGCCTATTGCATTCTTTAGAGAGGCATTGAGGGATGCCCCTTTGAAGTATAACATTATGGAAAAGCAAGCCTTTGCTTTGGTTAAGGCTTTAAAAGAATTTAGAGTATACTTCTTGCACTCAGTACACATCATTGCATTTGTCCCAAATTCAGTTGTGAAAGACATTCTAACACAGGACCCAGATGGTAAGAGAGGTAAGTGGATTGCTGTTGTTCTTGAATATGATTTAGAGATAAAGCCCACTAAACTCATCAAAGGCCAAGGTCTAGCTAGGTTGATGGCTGAATCCAATTTTGAAGTTCTTGATATTAATATGATTAATGCTTTAGGTGATCAAGAGGAAATCTCAACACCCATTGTTGAATACCATTTTATGAATTCCTCTTGGTATGTTGATATTCTTTATGTTTTGCTTAATTTGAATACACCTCTTGGTTTGAAAAAAACAAAGGCAAGGTTCTTGAAATTGAAAGTTGTAAAATATTGCATTATAGATAGATGTCTTTATTGGAAAAATGAAAGTGGTATATTGCTTAGCTGTTTTCCTCAGTACGATGCAGAGAAGGTTAAGCATGAGTTCCATGAAGGAGAGTGTGGAGGCCATTTATACTGGAAGACAATAGCCAACAAAATTCTGAGGGTTGGTTACTATTGGCCTACTCTTTTTCTTGATGTGCATAAGATGATAATTTCCTGTCATAAATGCCAAATTTTTTAGGGCAAAAGGAAGCTGCTACCCTTACCTCTGCATCCAATCACTGTTGAAGCCCCTTTCCAACAGTGGGGAATTGAATTCATAGGCGAAATCCATCCATCATCTTCAGCTCGGCATAGATGGATTCTCACTGACACAGACTACTTCAATAAATGGATAGAAGCCATCCCTTGTAGGCAGAACAATGATTCTGTTATCATAAAATTCATGGAGAATAATATTCTCTCTATATTTGGCTGCCCTACCAAGATCATCACTGATAATGCAGCAGCATTTGGATCAAAGAAGATGGTTTAGTTCTGTCACAAATATCAGATAACATTGGGGCATTCCACTGCCTATTACCCTCACGGTAATGGACTTGCAAAATCCTCAAACAAGAGTTTAGTGAACATAATCAAGAAGTTGTTGGAGGAAAACAAAAAGTCTTGGCACACAAAGCTTGTACATGCACTTAGGGCTGATAGATTGACTTTGAAGAAATCTATTGGCATGTCATCCTACCAACTTGTGTATGGCACTGATGCAATCTTTCCTACCAGCCTTGGTGTGCCTGTTATGAAGTTGATTCAAGAGGTTCAGTCTGAAGACAATGACATGATCAGAAGGATAAATCAGACTATTCACCTTCAGCAAACCAGAGAGGAGGTTTATAACAAAGCATTACAGAATCAAGACAGCATTAAAAAGATTTTTGATAGAAGAACAAAGGCCAGCAATTTCAATGTTGGGGACAAAGTTTTAAAGTGGGACTCAAGGAGATAAGATAAGGGCAAGCATGGAAAATTTGACAACCTGTGGCTTGGCCCTTACCTCATTCATTCAGTTGCTGGTAATAATGCCTTTTTCTTGCAGGAGTTGAATGAAGCAGAGTTGTTTGGGGGTCCTGTCAATGGCAGGATGCTCAAACATTACTTCTCTTGATCCATGTCATGTTCTGAAAGCCTTTTTATCTTTTTTCCATTATAATATTTCATCCACCATTGCATTCAAAGTTAGAAAACGAAAAATTCAAAAACAGTGAACGAAAGAAAAGAGGGCAGATTGTAAAAACAATAAAGGTATAGCCCCATACCAAAAAAAATAGAAACAAATTTGAAAGTGTGCAAGTTTAAATGCCACTCCTGAAAAACACACTTCTATTTAGTCGAATAGCCTAATCTTGACTAATTAGTTTTAAATTTACTGCTGATAGGATAGTGAATTTGATTTGCCAAACTGTTTAATCTTGGCTTATCAGTAGGTATATTAGGCTAGAAATTAAAGGTTAAAACATGCTCAAAATTTGAACCTATGTTTCCAAAACATGAATGACTCAAAGTCTGTTTAAATTTCTGAGTCAAAATAGAGGAATAACTGGTTCTAATCAGCTCAAAATCTGAACTAGTTGATAAAAGAAAAACAACTCAAACAAGAGTCAAAACAGAGCTGTAAAAAGATGAAGGAAGTGCTTTGAAATTTCAGATCTTAAGACTTCCATTTTTATTTTAAATTTCCTGCAAAATAATATCTATGTGCAACTTGTTTTATGCCATAGACCAACATCAAGTTAGACTGTTCAATCCTGAATTGTATGCTTTTTAATTTCTGTTTTAGAAATTAGAGAATAAAAATCTGTTAGACTGTTTAATCCTAACAGATTAGTACATTAGGTAGAGAGACATATGAATTCAAATGTTTAATCCGAGTTCATGGAGAAACAAGGAGTATAATTAGATTATTTTTATGCTTTCAAAAGAATAAAATGTTGTGAAAAGATTTTGCCAATCCAAGTGCGCTCTAAAGAAGAAAAAATGTTAGATCAGTAGGATTGGGTAGGTAGAAAGCTTGTGTTGATGAAGATCCATTGTTTTCCATGGCTGCTAACATATTTTCAGAACAAAGAAGAACTTCCAAGTAAAGAAAGGCAGCCCAATGGATAAGGCGCTGATCAACATCCCAGAGAATGCAAGTCTTAAGTTCTTGATGCCTTCAAGAAGGCACCATCCCCAAGTGGAGCCACTGTTAGCCACCAATAAAATTTGTCATATAAAATGGTGGCTAAAACAGTTTTGGAGCCTTCAAGAAACAAGTTTTATTGTAAAAAGTTTTATCTCTTGAAGACTCATGAAGAAATCATGCCTTTGTTTCAATCTTCACTATTTTTCCCATTTAGAAATCAGAAATTATGCTGATTCCATAAGAGAAAATACTGCTGAAAAATCCATTTTTCCCTCCCTCCACTTCAAAAACTAACCTTCATTTTTACCCCTTTCATTCCCATGAAATTATTCTATTTTCTGTTTGTCCCCATTTCCCCTTTATAAAATCCCCTTTACAGAGTTTAAAACTCCTTTTTGAACTCTGCCGAAACCCCCAAATCCATTAGAAAATCCTCAAAAACTCATAAAAATACACTTTTTTGTATTACAGACTTAAGCCCCCTTGGGCTAAGTCTTAAACCACTTCCCCACATATGCCTTGCTGCTGGAACCAATCACTGAACCATTTAAGCGCTTATCGCATCGGGAAAAATAGAGCGCACAAGTCTGTTTTACCATGTCAAAGGTTCCGATGTGATTAGCCCATTGTTTTCTAACCCCCGATCATATTATCACTCCATATAACCCGTGGGCCCGCATCGGGCGCTTAAACCTTGGAATAAACCTTTCCCGATGCTCATTTTCCTTTGTAAATAAAAAAACCCACTTTTTCCTAAGTTTGGTCTAAATGCGCCCATGCGATGTTTTTTAATGTAAAATGGGTAGATTGAAAGACCCGCATCAAAATTTCCGATGCGATTAAAGTCCCATTGTATAAACTCTGCCCCCCCCACTTCACTCCATATAACTTACGCCCAGGACCAAGACTTAAAGGTCCCGAAGCGCTAATCGCATCGGATAAAATCAAATGGTTAGATTGAAAGATCAAGCCCAATAGTTCTGATGCGATTGGCCTTCATATATATAAAGTCATGGGCCTATCGCATTCCATATAATCAATGGCCTCGCAATCGGGATCCAGACCATTTCATATATATAAACCCGCCCCCAAAGCCAAACGTTTGTGTTTTATGAATTTTTTGGTTTTTGTATGTTATAAAGGGTTTTCCGCCGATTCATTATTTGGGAAAACCTCTGTCATTGATCTTAAGCCGATCAAACAGCCCGCGCTACATCGCATCGCAAATTTTTCATCGGGCGCATTTTATTTCTCCCCCCGATTGGTCATCCCCCGATCAATCGAGAGCCATTGATCTCCTCCCCGCCTTTCTAGATCTAACGGTCCATATTCGCCTCGATCATTAACCTTTCCTCCACCTTTGAACCCCTCCGATTCACTCCCCACCATTGATCTAATCCTCAGATCAATGGCCAATGCTGAATCGCTCCATCGCACTCCAAGTTCTTTGCCTCGCCGATTGTCGAGCCCCGATTGCATCTAGGCCATCCACGTGTCCCGATCGGATGGTCCAGATCGATCCTCTGACTTTGGTTATATTTTATACACCCTGCTTCATAATGTTTTTTCGGCAAGTCTTAGCCATCGATCTCTACAGATCAACGGCCCTCATCAGCCCTTCCTCCGCCATTGTATTATTTCATTCATTTCCCAGATGCAATCTCTACCTTTGATTCTGCAATATCTCCCTCCTATGGGTGCTGCCTTCTTTAAAGTTTGATCTCCGATGTTCAAATCTTATATCCGACGGCCCAGAATGAAACCGCCCATCCCGCTTTCGCCTGCACATCTTTTCAAAATCGCGCTCGCTCTTCGCCGTCAGATCTGAGACCCCAGATCTAACGGTTTAGGCACATTTTCAAGTAACTTTCAGCGCAAAAGTTAATTTATCAAAGGGCACGTGATATAAGCTGTTTTCTAGTGCCACGTGTCGAGCGGGGACACATATTGTGTTCCAAAAGGAAAAACTGCCTACCCGCCCTTTCTCCGCGCGAAACCCGTGGTTTTTGGTTCTGAAACCACTTTCCCTCTTTCCTCTTGAGTTTTTCCACGCACCTCCTTAGCCGTTGATCTTATATGGCCGATCTCATCCAACGGCTCGTATTCATCCTGAACCCCCAACTCTATTTTTTACCATTTTTCCTCAGAACAAAGGTTTTAACCTTATTCTTTTTCATTTTCTTATAAAAACTAAATAATGTGAATCCTTCACATTATCAGTCCACCGCTTATCCCGACCGTTGATCTCCTTGACCAGTCATGAATCAACGGCTCTGACTTAATTCTTCCTCCGCTTTCCTTTTTAACCTCCCACAAACGGATCTCCACCATTGGATGCTGCCATCCAATGGCCACGCTCCTTCCCCACAACCTCTGAAGCAGTTTACCCAATAACGCAAGATTTTATTATTCTTTATTGTTTTTTGTAGGTGTTGAATGGTTTTTCCATTACAACAAAGGAAAACCAAAGGTTGGGGATGACGATCCCTCATGCCTCTGAACATAAAAGAAAAGCCATCCATGGGACCCAATTTCATGTTTCGTCAATGCTTTATGGGCATTGATGCCATATGGGCCCTTTGCAGAACCTGCACATCAACAAGACACAAAAAATTAAAGCAAAACAAAAGAGTATCAGTGTTGAAGACCTGCCACAGTAGAACAGAGGATCGAAGAAATTTTTGGGGGATTACGGCTAAGATTGATTATCAAAAGCCTAATCCTTCAAATTGAAATATTGATTAAAGACAAATCAAAAGATCTTCAGACAGAAAGGCCCACACCGCCACAACAGAGGCAAATTGATTCCACTCAGCTACTACAAAGCCACCTGTTACCTCACAGTTTTCAACAGAGGCCGAATTATGATCATAAAACCAGATATTTGCCTTAGTGCAGCCAAATAATTAATTCTTCCAAATAAACTAAATGCAAAAAATATTAGCAGAGTTATTACATCTTGAAACATAGCCTTAAAAGTCAACAAAAGCTCCCACCGAGCTTAAACTTTAATGTAAATCAGTTAATACAGTGAGAATATATGTACTCTTCTCCATTAAGCACCTCAAAGGCCAAGAAGCATTAAGTCTGTATTAATTGAACCCAGAAGATCTTTTATCAGATCCCACCTCCTCATTCCTTCTATAAATATTGTTGTAGAAGATGAGAAAATGTTGGTTGCAGAACTTTGAAATATACTTTTTCTCGAAAATTCTGATTGTAAATAGTGTTCAAAGGCTCTTGAAGTTATGCTTATGATAGAATTGTTAGGCTGAGAAGTGAAGATGATTGCTAACCTGAAACACTGGACTTAAAGCTGTAACTCGTTTGAAGCATCAATACAAGTTGATTTATGGGATCTTGGTCTATGTCGACGGTGATGTTTTTCTTATTGTAAATCATTATTTTATTTCTGTTTTCACTTTTTTCATCTTCTCTGATAAAGAACAGTAAGCATAGAGTTAGGATTTACTGTATATCAGTACCCTTATCTGACTGATAATCTTTATCTAAATGTTTTCTTCCAATTCGTGTTATTTAGGAATGATTTAATTCAGTTTGAGCAGTTAGGAATGTTGGCGTTCCCTCATCGTACTGTCTCAGCTAGATATTGTTTCTGAATGTGATTTTCAATTTATGTTAAGTAGAGATGAACTAAGGAAGATATGGTGAGCCCTGGTCCTATTTTTATCCCCAAATACTATCTGAAAGTTTCCCTTGGAATGTGTTGAACGCTGGCTAGTTTCGAAGTACTTACCAGATCTTAGACTATTCTTTGTTATCATTTGTGCTTCCCTTTGTGTTTTAAATATTTTTCTATTGAAAGTATATCAGAGGCTGGCTAGTTTCGAAGTACTTACCAAATCCTAGTTTAATTTTATGTTTTTCTTAAGTGTATGTCAAAAGCTAGCTAGTTTCAAAGTACTTACCAGATCTTGGGCTGCTCTTTGTTCTTCATTTGTTTAATTCCCCTTCTCGTTGTATCATTTCAGTCCATAAATCAACTTTAAAGAGATCCTTAGACATAGATTACTTTCCTCATAGACCACTCTTGAACCTGGTTGTTTCAATTAAAACCCTATTATGATTCTATAGCCCAATGAACTAAAACCAGCAAAACATCCATCTTTTTGGCCAAAGCTTGTTCTATTTGCTTGTAGCTTCACACCTTTGGAACTCTTTCCATTTAGAACTTTCCACTCAAATAATAATCATGCTCAACCATCCAAAATAAACAAAAAACCCTCGGCTTTCATAACTAGCCTAATATCATTACCCAAAATCTCAAAGATAAATCCATCTTTACACTTATTGGAGAGATCCCTCTCTGGATTCAGGAGAGCTAGATCCTAGAATCCCAAAGTGGTTGAAACGGTGTTCTCCTTGCTGTCGGACTTTTCCAATCTTGCTGATTACAGGGAGCTAACAGATTCAACCTCTGAAACCACCAAGACTGTAGATTTTGGCCCATCCAGATCTCTGAAAATCAACTCAAACCTCTTAGATGAAGAAGAAAAGAAGTTATGCCATCTTATAAAAGAAAACCTAGATGCATTTGCTTGGGATTAAAAGGACATGAAAGGGGTGCATCCTTCAGTATGCAGACATCATATTTACATTAAGGAAGGATGCAAGCCTGTGCGACAACCCCAAAGAACGATGAACCCATATCTAAAGGACATAGTGAAGGAATAACTACAGAAACTGTTGGATGTAGGTTTCATTTATCTTATATCAGACAGTGAGTGGGTATCTCCTATTGTCCTAGTCCCGAAGAAGAATGGAAAATGGTGAATTTGTGTTGATTATAGAGAACTTAACAAAGCCACCAAGAAGGAAAATTTCCCTTTTCCCTTTATAGACCAAGTCCTAGATGGCCTTGCAGGAAAGAAGTTTTTTTCCTTCTTAGATGGGTTCAGTGGGTATAACCAGATCCCAATCAGCCCTATAGACTAGGACAAGACTACTTTCACCTACCCTTGGGGTACCTTCACTTATAGATTCCCACCCTTTGGGTTATGAAATGCCCCAACTACCTTCAAAAGTGTTGTCTTGAGAATTTTCTCTGAGCTATTCCATGACTCAATTGAAATCTACATGGATGATTTCATGCCCTATGGGGATAAATTCTAGGAAGCTGTCTCCAATTTGGGAAAAGTGTTGAGAAGGTGCATTGAGAAGCATCTCTCCCTGAACCTAGAAAAGTGTGAATTTCTGAAAATATCAGGAGTTCTATTGGGACACAATATCCCAAGCAAGAATACAGGTGGACCCAAGAAAAATCACTATTATCAAAAGGGTATCTACTCCTCAAAAGTAGAGAGATGTCAGGAGATTCTTAGGGTTAGCTGGCTATTATAGAATATTCATCAAATATTGCAGTAAGATGGATTCACCCCTATTTGGGTTATTGGCCAAAGATTTTGAGTTTACTTGGTCCAGTGTTTGTCAGGAATATTTTGAACTCACTAAGGGAAAATTAACTACTTACCCCATTCTCTGAGGTCCAAATTGGACTTTTCCTTTCCACATCCACACATATGCATCCAAAAAATCTATGGGGGAAACATTAGGGAAGTTAGAAGACAAATTACCTTATGCAATCTATTTCATCAGTAAGAACTTGTCTAAGGTCGAACTCAATTACACTGTCATAGAGAACGAGATGTTAGCCATTGTCCATGCTTTAAATAAATTTATACATTATGTCACAGGGTATCAGACCTTTGTACACACCGACCATGTAGCCATAAAATATTTAATGAAAAAAACAAATGTTAATGCTAGGATAATTATATGATTGTTACTATTACAAAAGTTTTACCTAACCATTGTTGATAAACCTGGAAAGGAGAATGTTGTTACATATTTTTTATCCAGGTTAGCTCTATTTGCAAATGAAGAAGGAATGATGGATGACCATCTTCCATATGAATATCGCTTTGCTATATCATAACTTTCACCATCGTTTGTTGACATAGCTAACTACTTGGTTGCTGTAAATTTCCCTCTTAATCTCTCATTCAAGGAGAAAAGCAAGATCATCGGAAAAAGTGCCCCTTTCATATTGTTATAGCATCATTTCTCACCTTGATAGGATTCATGATTGCTTCATGTCTTTTGGGCACCCATTCCTACAGACTTGGACAAATTCACTTAAAAACAGTGAAAAATCCCCCATACGCGACTATGCCTGTGTTTTTCCGCGTGTATACGCGAGTCCAGCTAGACTTTTCCGCGTATGCCATTAAAATGATTAAAAAATATATAAAAAATCCCTTATTTCACTGGCCGATGGTTACCTCGTAGTTCAACCACCCCACCCCCGTGGCCAACCGTTTCCAAACTCCGAAACTACTTGGAGGGACTATAAAGACCTCATGTGTATGGCCTAAGGGAGAGAGAGAATTATTGAGATATTATACCGTTGGTATTCCCTATCCAAGTCTGATTCCCCGTGCCTCCTGCACTTTCCCAGTTCATTATAGGAAACCCTTGTTTCCTTGAGATACACATCCTTTTATATGTTATCTCGTATGCACCAGTTTGGAAGGAGTCTTAGCGAGGCAAGGGCTGGACGGATCCAGACGACGATTTGCGAAGGCCTTGGAAGGATCAGGTGATCTCTCCACCCGTTACTTTTGTACATGCTATTTATAATACAGAAGTACCATGCTGTTCCCGAAATAAACGTGTTAGTGTATGATTTTATGTATGAGAATATTTGTTATACAAGCATTCATTATGATTTATTTAATTTTTTATATGAATCTCACTGACATTTAGAGTAGATATATGCTGTACAACTTGTCCTTTGTGCTTGTTTCTTCTTGTATTTCAGGTTAAGAAGGAAGGACGGTTGCTAGGGGTTTGGACCCCACGTGGATCTACTTCAACCGTAGGACCTACGGGTAACTCTCTCATTCTTCTATATTTAGTTTTTCTGAACGTGCATGGTTGTGTGAGTCTCTGTTAAGTAGCACGCCCCTGCTCTGTGGAGGTTGTATCCCAACCAACCTCTAGGGTGATATTTCCCCGAAATCCAAGAAGTCATTAGTCTTTGCGGAATTGATCTCCGAGTTGCCTTGTGGAGAGGAGATGATCTATGATGAGTCCTTTCCGGACGAACACTTGTTTCTAATCTCTCCACAAGATCCTTGGTATGGGGATATCATTGTGTATCTCCAGACTGCGAAGTTTCCCTCTTCTTTTCCGAAATATGAGCGTCGTAAGCTGCGTCACTTAGCCAAGAATTATCTGATTATTGGTGATGCTTTGTACCGTCGAGGGGTTGATTCAATCCTAAGACGCTGCTTGACTTTCGAAGAAGCTGAGGCTGTGCTCAATGATTTTCACAGTGGAGCTTGTGGGGGTCATTTATCTGGGCTTGCTACAACCCAAAATATTTTGCGTGCTGGATACTTTTGGCCCTCGATTTTCAAAGATTGTATTGAATCGGTCAAAAAGTGTCATCCTTGTCAGGTTTATACTCGAAAAATGCGCGCTCATCCAGCTCCACTTTTTCCAGTCGTTACTGTCGGACCCTTTACAAAGTGGGGTATGGATTATACTACTTGTAACCCGCCTTTGGCAAAAGGTCATAAGTACATTATCGTAGCAGTAGACTACTTTACTAAGTGGGTCGAGGCTATGCCTACTTTTGGGAACGATGGTGAGACTGCAGCTTTG